>CAIGQV010019081.1:16613-54211 GCA_903798115.1 Danio jaintianensis | reverse complement strand
TCCTACCCATCTTGTCCTGTCTGCAATACCTCCCGGTAACGTGACAGGTTCAGGTTCAAAATCCCAAAAGTCTCTGGCTCTTTCAGCACTGATGGGGGAGCTAGGCTTGGTTGATGTCTGGCGCAGCTTACATCGCAAGGAAAGAGATTTTACTTTTTTTTCACAGGTTCACTGTGCCCACTCAAGGTTGGATATGTTCCTGATGTCGGGAATAGACTCCTTTAGAGCCACTGAATGTAATATAGAAGCAATCACCATCTCAGACCATGCTCCAGTATGTTTGAAATTAAAGATGAACCCAAATAATAATTTTAAATATTGGAGAGCCAATGTATCTATATTAAATAAAGAAATAGTTAAACAAGAGTTACAAAAAAGCATAATTGACTATCTTGAATTTAATGATAAGGATGGGGTGTCTCCAACAGTTTTATGGGAGGGAGCCAAATGTATCTTAAGGGGCAATATTATTGCAATTTGTTCCAGATTAAAAAAAGAGAGAATAGCAGATCAATTAGGATTAGAAAATAAAATCAGAACATTGGAAAAAGAATTTCAGACAACTCGGACGGATGACTTACTGGACAAACTAAATGAGACTAGACAACAACTGAACAACTTGTTAACCTATAAAGCAGAGGGGCAGCTGAGATTTACAAACCAAAAATATTATGAATTTAGTAATAGAGCTAGTCGTTTGTTAGCATTTCAGCTGCGTAAATCACAATAAAGCAGAGTGGTACATAAAATAAAATGCCCAAAATCTGGGGATATGATGCACCAACCGGAGGAGATTACAAAGGCATTTGCTAACTATTACCAGGAGTTATATAGAAAAGAGGATTGCCCAAATAAGATGGAAAAGACTGAAAATCTGCTTAAATCAATTAATCTTAGTAAACTGACTGAGGAGGAAGCTGACCAAATAACAAGCCCAATAACAAAAGAAGAAATTAAAAAAAGCATTATGAAACTTAAAAATAACAAATCTCCGGGAGTGGATGAACTCCCTGGAGAATATTACAGAGTGTTTGAAAAAGAGCTGACACCGATTTTGCATAAGGTTTACAATTATGCCCTCTCAGAAGGTGTTCCCCCCCATGGTCTGAAGCCATTATTAGTGTCATCCATAAAGAGGGCAAAGACGCAACACTCTGCACCTCTTATCGTCCCATTAGCCTTCTATGTGTTGATTTGAAAATACTCACGGCCATCATTGCAAACAGAATTCAAAATCACATAAAAAACTTGTAAAACCTGACCAGACTGGCTTCATTGCACAGAGGCAAGGAACAAACAATGTCAGAAGAGCCTTAAATCTCCAAATAATAGCGCAAAAAAGGAATGCCCCATCAATGCTTCTCAGCTTAGATGCTGAGAAGGCGTTTGACAGAGTGGACTGGGCCTTTCTACAGCAGACTCTCCAACATATGGGTTTTAATGACACCTTTATTAAATGGATCCAAATATTTTATAAAGGCCCCAGATCAAGAGTAAGGGTTAATGGCCACTGCTCTGATTTTTTCCCACTGGGACGCGGTACTAGACAGGGTGAAGTCCTCTCTAACTGATGGCCGAACTGATTAGATCCAATCCTCTTATACAGGGAATAAGAGACGAAACCAATGCTCCTCATAAGCTGTCTCTTTTTGCTGATGATATTTTATTATTTTTGGAAAATCCAATTACCACCATCCCTGCCCTGCTCCAAAGCCTTAATGAGTATAGTACTGTGTCGGGATATAAAGTTAATACAAACAAATCTGAAGCATTAATGATTGTTGGGAACTGGCCATCACAGTTAGATAAGTTGGTCTCATTTAAACACTCCACACAAGGGTTAAAATATCTGGGAGTAACACTTACCCCTAAGACCACTCAGTTGTTATCATCTAATCATGAAAAGTTATTTAGGGAAATTAAAACCGATTTGAATAGATGGGATATACTTCCACTTTCTCTCCTAGGAAGAATTTAAGGTATTAGAATGAATGTTCTACCAAGATTATTGTTCATATTTCAAAGCCTCCCTGTTGTACCACAATCTGCATTCAAAACATTAGAAAAATGCATCTCAAAATTCATTTGGCAGAACAAAAGACCAAGAGTGCGCCTTAAAATTCTGATGTCAGATAAGGGTAATGGTGGTCTGAAGCTGCCTATCATAAAAATGTATTATTGGGCTGCCCAAATAAGAGCAATCGCGGCCTGGATCATTCCTGATCCAGAAACAATATGGGTCTCCATGGAGGAGGTGTCAATACCTGAAATATCTCTATCGAGGCTCCCATTTGTTGGGCTAGAGACACAGAAGAAAATAAAGATAGAAAATTTATGGGTTAAAAACACTCTAAAAATCTGGAACCAGGTACAAAAACAATCTAGAGGATTGGTGGCCCTCTCACGAGCCATGTCCATAAGCCGGAATATTGAATTTCTTCCATCTCTAACGGACAGGGGCTTTGAGAAGTGGGCGGAAAAAAAGCTTTTTACTGTAAACCAACTCTTTGAGGGAAATTTAATGAAATCTTTCTCCCAACTAAGAAACAAGTTCAATCTACCCTCAGGGGACCATTACAGATATTTACAAATAAGGGACTATTTAACAAAACATAAGAATTGGGATCAGCTCAGATGAGAACCAACAAACATAGAAAAACACTTGATTCATCTGATTGAAAATAAGGGCATAATGAAAAAACAAGTGTCCTTAATTTATTGTAAACTGATGATGGATATGTCGGATAACACACAGCATATTAAACAACAATGGGAAATGGAACTCAATGTGACATTGGATGATGATACTTGGGCGGGTGTTTGTTCTGGTTGCCATAAGGGAGTGGGGAGCCAAATGTGGAAGGAGTTTGACTGGAAGTCTAAAATTCGATTTTTCAGGACACCACAAAAGTGTTTCTATTCTGGTAGTTGTGGCAGCAATAAGTGCTGGAGAAACTGTGGACTGGTGGGTGATCAAACACACATATTTTGGGATTGTCCCATTGTTCAACACTTTTGGACTGAAGTTAAGGGGATCGTAGAAAAGCTCCTTAAAGTGAATCTCTCGTGGGACCCTTTAACGTTTTTATTGGACAAATTTCCAGAGGATCTGTCTCATGACCAGGAAACTTTGCTACATCTCCTGCTAATGGCTGCAAGAATAAATATAACAATTAACTGGTTTAAACTTGAACCACCCACGATTTCACAGTGGTTACAAAAAATAAGACAGTTATATTCAATGGAACAGTTGACAGCACAAATACAGCTGAAGACTCAAATCTTTGAAAGAAGATGGGGACCAGTTCAAAGCCTCATTGGATAGGTCACTTATGTCTCTAAGTTTGTATTTTTGCTTGAAGTTTGTCTATTTACTTTTATTTTTTCCTCAGATCTTTATTGTCATTATATATATCTTTATTTGTGAGCTCGAGCTTTTTATTACTGTTTGTATTTATGTTTATTGCTGTTAATAAAAGTTCAAAAAAAAAAAAAAAAAAGCAGTGCACTTATATAAGATCAAAATTCAAAAGCATCTACTCAGAATCCAAAAGTGAATTTTAATACAAAAATAATTTTGTGCATTTGCATAAAATCTGAAGGTGAATCAAAAGCAATACATTTGCGTACAGTTCAGGAGCAAAACATTGCTGTGAAGGCCATCAAAAGAGGTTCAGCTCTTATTCAGGGCAATGTGCCTGTGTAAACTTCAGAGATAAATTTAAATGCATTTGCGTAAATTGTAAAAGGTAAATTAAAAACAGAGACGTCTGCATTAAATGCCAAATACGAGTTGAGCAATCTAGTGCTCGCCCAAATACCAAAAAGAAGTTTTAATGCATAAAATCCAAAAAGGTAATGCGTTTTTTATGAATTTCAAAAACCAGTTTCCAAAATAATGCACTTGCATGAATCTTTAAAAACAAGTCTTTAAATGTATTTTCATAAAATTCTAAATTAATTCAAAAGCAATGTGTTTGCTTGAAATTCAAATATTCAATATTCGATAGCGCTTTTACAATGTAGATTGTGTCAAAGCCGCTTAATATAGAAGTTCTAGTAAAGTCCAGATTTCAGAGTTGAAGTTCAGTTTAGGTCAGTTCAGGTGGTTTAAATTTCACTGCTGAAAGCAAATCCATCGATGCGCAGCTCCACAAGTCCTAGTCCAAGCAAGCCAGTGGCGAGGAAAAAAACTTCACCAACTGACGAAGTAAAGGAAAAAAAAACCTTAAGAGAAACCAGGCTCTGTTGGGCACGACCATTTTTCCTCTGGCCAAACTTCCTGTGTGGAGCGGCAGTCTAAGCGCAGGAGGCTGGAGAACGCTGGACGTCCATCGTGGAGAACTGCAGGCATGAGTAGGTCACCGGCGGGTGATCAGGCTGGCCCACAGGATCAATGCAGGGACTCGTCTGTCACTGTGGTTTTTCAGGAATCAGTCTCATGCACTCCACTCCTCCGTGACCACCACAGCATCAGCTCAGGATACGGCCTGATCCAGGATTATGGATACCTTGGCATCATTTCTTCACAGGTCTTGGATCGCATCAATGGGGCTGCATAATCTCTGGGGGCCTCGGGATGAGTATCCCCAGGTGAAAATAGAGAATAAAGAAAATAATTAGCAGAGCTGCTGTTCATAGTGTATTTAAACGAGATGGAAAAATGAAGTGCTATAAATGAAAATAGCAGTTATATAAACAAACATAGAAACAAACATGTAAAGCATATGAGTATTTCTAATAAAATGTCTGGTGCATTAAGACAGAACAAATGTGTCCTACAGGTGGTTGTCAAGCCAGCTCACCTGCATGGAGCACATTCATGCATCATGCTGTTATGCGATGCATTGAGTGTATGCTTTACTAAAAAGATAGGTCTTTAATCTAGTTTTGAACTGAGAGAGTGTGTCTGAGCCTCGGACATTATCAGGAAGGCTATTCCAGAGTTTAGGAGCCATAAATGAGAAGGCTTGACCTCCTTTACTCGATTTTGCTATTCTAGGTACTACCAGAAGCCCTGAGTATTGAGATCTTAAAGAGCGAGTTGGATTGTAGCAAGACAGAAGGTTGGTTAGATAAACAGGAGCTAGATTATTTAAAGCTTTATTGGTAAGAAGCAATATTTTATAATCAATATGGAACTTAACAGGCAGCCAGTGTAAGGAGGATAAAATTGGGGTCATATGATCATATTTTCTAGACCTGGTAAGAACTCTGGCAGCTAAATTTTTGCACTAACTGAAGTTAATTAATAGAGGATGCTGGGCAACCAGGGAACAGTGCATTACAGTAATCCAGCCTAGAAGTCATAAAAGCATGAACTAGCTTTACTGCATCTGAGATGGATAGCATCTCAGCTAACTTAGCAATATTTCTCAGATGAAATAAGGTAGTTTTTGTGACATGGGAGATATGATTTTCAAAAGTTAAGTTGCTGTCTAACCCAGATCTTTTACAGTAGAGCTTATACTAACTTTGTATCCCTCTAATTGCAGGTTGAGTTGTGAGATCTGCTGTGTACAGGATTTAGGCCCAATAAGTAATACTTCTGTTTTGTCTGAATTTAAGAAAAGAAAATTGTTGGTCATCCAGTCTTTAACATCTTTAATACACTCAGTTAGTTTAGACAGTTCAGACATCTCATCAGGTTTTGTTGAAATATATAATTGGGTATCATCTGCATAGCAGTGAAAGCTGATCCTGTGTCTTCTAGTAATGTCTCCCAGGGGTAGCATGTCTATTGTAAACAGCAAAGGGCCTAAAACTGATCTTTGAGGCACCCCATACTTTACTGGCCTGACTTGTGAAAGCTGTCCATTTATATTTACAAACTGGTAAGTTAAGTATGACTTAAACCATTGTAGAGCGTGTCCCTGGACACCTGTAGAATTTAAGCAATCTATGAGGATATACAGCTAAGAGTAAATTGTTGGTTATTTTATAATGCGGTTTCTGTACTGTGATGAGGCCTGAAACCTGACTGAAACACTTCAAAAACATTGTTCATCTGCAGAAAGGAGCATAATGGGCAGAAACGACTTTTTCTAGTATTTTAGACATAAATGGAAATTAGCTAGGTTGCTGGGATCCAGTTGTGATTTCTTAATAAGAGGCTTAATAACAGCTAGCTTGAGCTTAAAAATAAAGAAGAGTTCATAACGTTAAGAAGAGGTTAACAGGTAGCAACTCTTTCAGACATTTTGTGGTAATTGGGTCTAACATACATGTAGCTGGTTTAGACATATTTATAAGTTTATCTAGCTCTTCCTGTTCTGTGATTTTAAAGCACTGTAGATTATTTTGATTTAGTGTAATGTTTAATAAATAAGGCAGTGCAGAAAGTCATCTTCTATTTTCTGTCTGAAGCCTTCTATTTTATAACTGAAAAAAATGATGAATTCATCACTACTAATTTGCGGGGGGACATTTTGTTCCAAAGATGACCGATTATTTCTTAATTTAGCAATGGTGTTAAATAAAAATCTATAATTGTTATGGTTATTTTCTATCAGTTTGTGGAGGTGCTCAGCTCAGGTGGATTTTAGAGCCCTGTTATAGCTGGACATACTATCTATGTACGCATTTCTAAAGACCTCTAATTTAGTTTTTTTCCACTTACGTTCCAGGGCACGGGTTGCTGTTTTGAGAGCGCGAGTATGACTGTTATACATTTGTTAGTAAAGATAGGATCCATACTGCTAGTTACTACATCAAGGTCATTTGCATTTGCTGGCACATTTAGAAATAGAGAAAGATCAGGTGTTTTATTTGTAAATTCGTCTTTAGTGGACTGTGCACATATCTGTGCAGATCTGCTAATTTCAGGTAAACACAGCTTATATAGTAAGAGGTAGTAGTCTGTTATATCATCACTTTGTGGTATAATGTCTACATCAATTACCTCAATTCCATGAGACAAAATTAGATCTAATGTATATGTAACACTTTCTTGAATATGGACCAATCAAATCAGAAGACTAAATTCGTCTACAGAGAACAAGGGTGTCACAACAATAATGAACCACTCACACAGCGGATAAGTTTTAACTGATTGTCTTGTTCTTGTATTCAGTTGTTAAATCTCAATTAATTGGCAAATAAATCATAAGAAGCAAAAAGAAAAAACGTGATAAAGTACAAAATATTCAATACCAAAATAAAATAATGTTTCACAAATGTTTCTCCTTTGTTTCCTTGAAGGTTTCAAATCCCGGTGTTACTCAACAGGTAAGTATATAATAGGTAAATATATATATCAGGTAAGTATAACCACTTTCATTCAATACTGTTTATGTAAGATAACTGAAATGATCCTTATAAGTAAAGATTTGAATCTTTATGAAATAAACTAATAAAGAAAAATCTATTTTCTGGATTAATCTCTCAATTGTGTGAAATTATTTTTCTTCTTTTTTTTCTATCTTATTTATGCAATTTGGTATGTGAGAAAACAAATATATAAAACAACAAAACCAAACCTATTACATTTGATAAGTCAACAATCAATGAAGTATCAATGAAGAGAGAAAAAAAACAATAAAACCCCAACAAAACAGTTCACATATGATCACTTCACAGTTGTTTTTTTTTTTTCTGTAAACTCAGTTTCTCAAAAGTCTTTTCTTTTTTTTCCTGCAAAAAGCAGTCAGTACATGTATATTCACCTTTTCTTTTGTGAATATAAATTTTCTCAGGGAGCAACAAAACGAAATGTCGGCCACTCAGTTTCTCCTCTGAGATTGAATCCTCCCCCAAAAAATTAAACGTCCGTGTGTGCTTATAGTTCAGTTTCCTACCGTCTTGATCAGCAACAATATCAATTTCACACAATGACAAATCGAAGTTAGGTCCGTGTGGCTCGCCAGTTCCCACTCCTTCAGCGAACACAGGAGTTAGAACGAATCCAGGATCCAGCAAGCAATCTCAATCCAGCATCAATTTAACTGATCACACAGTAGCACAACGATGGCACTAATCCAGGTAAAAGAGGAAAAAAAAAAAAAAAAAAAAAAAAACCTGACCAAAACCAGATGAACTTTTTATCTCTTAAATGTCAAGAACTCCATTACTCGATCCTTTTGCTTATTCTTCTGGTCAACATTTCACTCTGATCGTGTTTCTTTATAGATAATCTCTTATGTTAAGATTTCTCTCACATAAACGATTTCTTTTAACTTCTCTTCCTGCTATATTGTCTTTGGACACATATAATTCAAAATTCTATCAAAAATCTCTAATTTGCTCGTTCAATACAAACTTAATCTAGAGAGATCTAAAACTGCGTTTGCTCTCTTCCCCTCCGCCGATCCGAGTGCGCGCGAATTCTAACCGCGTCAGTGATCCGGAACCGGAAAAATGTCACATGACAATCTTAATCATTACACATCGCTTTTACAGCTAAAAAAAATATTTTAATGTCTTCTAATCGCCTATAAAAATAACTTGTAAAACAGAAAGAGAAAAAAAAACTAAATGTTCAGCATACTTAATTAAATCTCATCTTGTTTCTATTGGTAACCTGGGTTACATATACTTTAAGTGATGCGTTGGACCAACAACGCTTTGCTTTATCCCAAGTGATTGTAATAAATCTGTAAACGTGAGCCCTAATGTATCATTAGTGTCATCTATGTGGATGTTAAAGTCTCCTACAATTAGTATTTTATCAGTTTTAACTAGTAAGTCAGAAATAAAATCAGAAAACACTTTTAGAAAATTTACATAGGGTCCTGGGGGTCTATATATGGTGATTAAAGCAAGAGATTATATAGTTTTTTTCATAATATCCAGAAGCATAACATTAAGCGCCAATACTTCAAAAGAGTTAAACATAAGTCAGTTTCTCTGATTAACATTAAGAATATCACTAAAGATTGATGCAACTCCACCACCACGACCAGTCTGACGAGCCTCATGATTATATAAGAATCCTGAAGGAGTTGCTTCATTTAAACTAATATAGTCATTTTGTTTCAGCCAGGTTTCAGTGAGAAAGAGTGCATTAAGATTGTTGTCTGTTATTATTTAATTTATGATCAGTGCTTCAGGTCACCAGAGTGACCTGATGTTTCAAGCTTTAAAAAATTTGTATTTTCACTTTTTTTGGTTTGATTCTCAATAGATTTTTCTAGAGCACATAGTAAGTTTATTTCTTTATCTAATAATACGAGGAACAGACACAGTCTCTATGGGATTAGCCAGATATGCATTACTGTGATTTAAGTGGGA
This sequence comes from Danio jaintianensis, assembly GCA_903798115.1. NCBI lineage: Eukaryota > Metazoa > Chordata > Actinopteri > Cypriniformes > Danionidae > Danio > Danio jaintianensis. The sequence goes on along the minus strand of CAIGQV010019081.1, from coordinate 44,983 downwards.
CGAGCAAGAGTCTATATGGCTAAAATGTGAATTTTCACTTACTAGTCAGACAGAATGAAGCATCCTGGAGATCCAACAGGAGTTCAGCTCTGGCTCTGCTGGGGTGCAGACCATCAGCACAGAAAAGCCTAGGACGCTCCCAGAAAAGATTCCAGTTTTTGGCAAAGAGCAAGTTCTGTTCTTTACAACATGTTAATAGCCATTCATTCAGAGCAAAAAGTCTATTGAACCTTTCATTTCCTCTGTGGTAAGTAGGAAGCGGTTCAGAAACGATGATCTGCATGGTGGGCGAGGTGAGTCGAACCGTCTCGATCAGGCTCCTGAAGTCCCTCTTCAGGATCTTCGTCTGCCGCAGCCCAGTGTCGTCTGTCCCCCCGTCTTGAGATTGTATCGCACATTTACAGTGCATCCGTAAAGTATTCATAGCGCTTAGCAATTCATAGCAGATTTTTTTTATGTTTCAGCCTTATTCCAAAATGGATTAAATTAATGTATTTCCTCAAAATTCTACACACAATACCCCTTCATGACAATGTGAAAAAAGATTTTTTTGAAATTGTTGCAAATTTATTAAAAATAAAAAACCTGAAAAATCACATGTACATAAGTATTCACGGCCTTTGCTCAATACTTTGTTGATGCACCTTTGGCAGAAATTACAGCCTCAAGTCTTGTTGAATATGATGCCACAAGCTTGGCACACCTGTCTTTGGGAATTTTTGCCCATTCCTCTTTGCAGTACCTCTCAAGCTCTATCAGGTTGGATGGGAAGCGACGGTGTACAGCCATTTTTAGATCTCTCCAGAGATGTTCAATAGGATTTAGGTCTGGGCTCTGGCTGGGCCACTCAAGGACATTCACCGAGTTGTTGTGAAGCCACTCCATTGATATTTTGGCGGTGTGCTTTGGGTCATTGTCCTGCTGGAAGATGAACCATCACCCCAGTCTGAGGTCAAGAGCTCTCTGAAGCAGGTTTTCTTTCAGGATGTCTCTGTACATTGCTGCATTCATCTTTCCCTCTATCCTGACTAGTCTTCCAGTTCCTGCTGCTGAAAAAATCCCCACAGCATGATGCTGCCACCAACATGCTTCACTGTAGGGATGGTATTAGCCTGGTGATGAGCGGTGCCTGGTTTTTTCAAAATGTAACGCGTGGCATTCACTCCAAAGAGTTCAATTTTAGTCTCATCAGACCAGAGAATTTTGTTTCAGATGCCTTTTGGCAAATTCCAGGCGGGCTGCTATGTGCGCTTTACTAAGGATTGGCTTCCGTCTGGCCACTCTGTCAGTCCCTGGCGTCTGGCTGAGATCAAGACCTTTTTATTACGTTTGGCTAGCTAACAGCGATTTACTCCCGGGAGGGGGTTGAAATCAGGGGCCGTGTGATTTACTTGCAGAAGTACTTGAAATTGGGGGGCACGCTATCAGAGCTGTAAAGCTTAACTTTTCGATTTTTAGGTGAAAAAATCTACGAATCTGTTAATAGATTAATAGGTACCGAAAAAGTCCACAGAGAGGGGGTGATCACCAGAATGGGGAAGTCCCAGAGTAAAATGAGAAAATATGATACACCAGTGTTTTGGAATATGGAAAGACTGTATGGAGAAAAAGGCATGCGAAATGTAGGAAAATTTATAAAGTATCACAACTTTCTGAGGGAGGGAACGTTGAGTGTTACTAGGTTAAACACAGTGAAAGAGTCGATTGAAAAGACAGAAGGAAAAACAGGCTGTTGTAGAAAGCATGTGTGTTTGTCGTGTGGAGACACTGTTGATTGTTGACTGAGCAAAGCAGATAAGAGGCAGAGGAAAATGTTGCAAAAGCAGCTGGCATGTAGGGAAAAGAGTGAGGGAGATGAGGTGAAGGAAAAAGCGAATGAAAAATGTGAAAATATAGATGGAAGATTGATTAAACCTGTTAACCCTTTTTATACATCTGTTTCTACACATATCCTGCCGCCGTATCATCACTATCCCGTGGCTGAGCTGTGAACCCTGAGAATTGACCAATTGAGAATTGCTACTGATCATGTGACGAGAGACTGTACGAAGTGTCTGCACTGCCACCAAGACGGGCATTGGTCCATCTAATGCCACGAAAGGCGCAAATCACCACAGACAAACTGATGTGCAGAGATGGAGAGGGAGAGGCAGAGCGGAGAGGGTCTGGGCGAGCAGCCAACAGCTACAGTAAAGGGAAATGAACATAATTTACTAACACATGCAGACACGAATGATAAACAAATATTCACATACACTGATATAATTTCAGCCCTCTGCAATGAAGAAAAAGCTTGCATTTCTTACCGTAATTTTGATCGCAGTAATGTTAATAACTTTTCTGACGAAATGGCATTATTTTTTGATAATGAAGCATTTTTGGATATGCCAAAATACCCTATGTTGATTGAAAATACTTTGGTTGAATTTTTGGCTGACAGTGGAGCCAGCAGATCATGCATACGGCCATGTGATTTGCAGTGTGAAGTGCCTTTGACAAACAAATTTCACGAGTCTCTGTCTGCATCTGGTCATACAGCCGTTGAGCGATTTACAGCTCTGCTGACCTGTGAGACAGAGGGGGGCAAAATCTTTAGACACACGTTTGTTTGTTCACCAAAGTGTCCCGTGCCAATTTTTGGGAAGGGATATTTTGTGCAAACTGCACTTAACTCTTGCAGCAGATTCCTCAGGAGTGAGGGTGCAAGAAGATGAGGAGTTTTGTTGTTCACTATTTGAATCGCAAACACCACAGTGGGCTTATGAATGGCTGATTGAAAACAATGAATGGGCTGATTTAATTTGCAATTTGGCTAAAGAACGAGTCAAACTTTTGACATTGATATAATGTTGCCTGGCAAACTGCATTGCACGTCACATGTCGTAATTGACAGAGATGAGGAGTTTGAGGAAGTTTGGTTTGAGGCAGAAGCGGATGAAACTTTGATTTTGGAAAAGATGTATTGGACAGAAAGTATGTGTGCAGTCTCTGTGTCTCTGACAGAAAAGCAGCGTTCAGTTTATCTTGTGGGAGAGCATGCTGCGCCGCACTTAGCAATCTCTAAGGCCAAACACCAGTCTTGGTCTGAATTGGGCCATTTTGTTTTCTCATGTGTTGAAACAGCAGACTGGGAGCACAGAGGGGAGGGGTAGAATGGAGTGAGCAGATGAAAGCATTCAGATGTGATTGCATGTATGAAATTGCTGTGTCATGAACAATAACTGCTATTGACAAACTTTGTGTGAAGAATTCTTGCATGGTTGACTATTGAAAGATTACAAATTTCTTTAAATATATAAATTACATTGTAAAATGCATTCTAAGGGAGCCTATATGTAAAATACAGGAACATGTCTCCAAAGTGATGCAAATTGTTAGTTGTGTCTATTGTCTAACAAATGGCTAGTTAACACTTTCAAGCTGGTCAAGTGGCAGGACGGGTTCTGACTCCAGTACTTAATTTGCACGCTTTGTTTTCATGCTAAAATGTAACATGAATGGGTACTTATATGCTGATTAGATCGGGGCTGGAGATGCAATTTACCCTGCTGACAACAACACTTCATTTGCATGCTTTGTTTAGGTTTGTCCCCACCTATATGTATCACTGTCTGTAAAAATGTATATATTGAGTGCCTAGCTGCACTAGTGGAGAGATCTTTCGATGAACGCCACAGCTTTGCAGAGTTCTTATTAAAGGATTATGTTTTGAAGATACCCGAAAGCCTCCCTGGTTTTGTCTCGTCTTAGAAATTCACAACAGTTTTGGTGCCGTGAGCCGGATAGAGAAATTCACCCAAATCAAGTTTAAATCTTCATTTTCAACAAATATCTGACTTCACTCAAGACGGAATCGTTTCTATAAAAATAAACCGTACAAACCAGTACATTTGGTTACCCTCTGCGCCGTCAGAGAAGAGTTAACAAACAGCTGTGGGTTTGGTTAGCTAAGTTATCCTCTAAATTTTACTTTAGAGATGAATAAGTAATCCTCTGTTTTCAGGCAGGGAAGTTAGCATTTTGTGCTAAAATCTGTTATCCTCTGTTCAGGCAGGGAAGTTAACATTTTGTGCTAAAATCTGTTATCCTCTGTTTTCAGGCAGGGAAGTTAGCCTTTTGTGCTAAAATTTGTAATCTTCTGTTTTCAGGCAGGGAAGTTTAGCATTTTTTGTGCTAAAATCTGTTATCCTCTGTGAAGCAGGGAAGATTAACCTAACGTGTTAATATTTGTTATCCTTTTGTTTTGTTTAGCGTGAAGTGCTAGTAGTTTGTGTTTGTCCTCTGCATTGCCAGGGAAGGTTAACTGTGTTAACATACAGTCTGTTGATCAGAGAAGTTTTCTTTAGTGTTTTGTTTGTGTGGTAACCCAGAAACTTACAAGATGTTTAAGAAGAATGCTAGACTGATGACAAACTGTTGCCAAAGCCCTAGGACCTAAAGATATAGAAAGACTCTCTCAGAGTTTACCTTCAGCTCACAAATTTTTCTGAGTTTAGGAGAGCACTAATCAGCAAAATGCGTCTTTATGACATGTCATTGACAGAAGTTACACAGCTAATGTCTAAAATTCGAATAGAATCTGAATTCAACAGTTTTGAATCTGCTGTTTCTGATCTGCAATGTGCCAGTAAAGACGATTTGAGAGAAGGTGTTTTGAAAACTCTAAAAAATATTATGGGACCCAAAATTGATTGGTCCAGAGTCACTAACTGTGCTTAAAACTGAGAGGTTTTTTCAAACAGCCATAGCATACACTGGAATTGTAGAAGACCCTGAAAATGTTTTAGATGATAAGGGACCACTAGTTCGCATCTGGTCAGATGGCCTGGTTACAGAGTACAGGAAAGCATTGCCATTTCTAGATCTTACCTGGTATAAAAATACTATCAGAAATAATCTAGACAAGTTAGCTGCATGGGAAAAAGATGCTGATGTTAAATCAAAAGTGAGAGTAGCAGCAACTACATTTAGTACCAAAAAACAAGACACTACGTGGCCTAAAAGAGAAGGCAAATGCAACTACTGTGGAAAATTAGGACACTGGGAAAAAGAGTGTAGGAAGAAGTTGGAAGATAATAAAAGACATGCTTTGCATAATTCTTCTCAGCCTGCCTACACCCCTGAAGTAGTTTCGCCATTGTCTGCGGCAGCTTTAGGACAGCTTGCTCAGGCTCTTCTAAGAGCACAACAAGAACAGGAAAAAAACTAATTGTTGGGGCTGTGAGTAGCTACCTTTCCCCTGTAATCCATCACAATGACAAAATAATTTTTGTGAAATTTAGCATACAAGATAAAGAGATTGATTTTTTGCTTGATACAGGTGCAGAAATTACAGTAATTCCTATGAAATTGCCTAAAAATTTAAACATTTCGTACAACAAAACTAAACTTTCCTTAACAGGTGTAATAGGTGAAGACTCGGTTTTGTTTGAAACCCCGCCCATAGAGGTACAATTTGGCCCAAAAACTCTGACAACAAAATTGCTATGTGCTCCATTAAATACAGGTGCCATTTTAGGCATGGATATACTTAGACAATTACATCTAACTTTAGACATGTCCTCAGAAACAGCTAGCATAAAAATTTCTTCAGTGCAAGTTTCTACTAATAATGCAATCACTCCTGAGTATGCTTTCTTACAGAATCATCATATTTGGGCTGAAGATAAAGATGATTGTGGGCTTCTGACAGGTGTAGAACCAGTTAAATTGACAGGAACTCCACCTCCAGTTACCAAACAATATCCAATCAGTAAGGAAGCTATACAGGGAGTGAAACCTATTTTAGAAAAAAAAGCAAGGAGTGCTAGTTAAAACCAACAGTACCTGTAACTCACCCATTTGGCCTATAAAGAAAGCTAATGGAACATGGAGACTCACCATAGACTACAGAGTAGCCAATAAACATATTGATAAAATCACCCCATTAGTAGCAGGTCCATATACAATTTGTAATGGTTTACCATTAGATTGTAAAATTTTCACAGTGATTGATATGTCTAATGGATTATTTTCTGTACCCTTGCACTCTGACAGCCAGACATGGTTAGCTTTCACAGTTGACTATGAACAATACCAGTGGACACGGTTACCACAGGGATTTCAGAATTCCCCAACCATTTATCATCAAGCTGTCAGACGTGATTTGTGTGACCCAGAATGTCCAGTCAAAAGTCTACTATGATTCAGTATGTCGATGATATTTTGATTGCCTCGACAGATCATGAGGTACATAAAACTGAATTGGCAGCATTGTTAGACTATTTGCATAAAAAAGGACATAAATGCAGCTTTCATAAAGCTCAAATTTCTAAAAACCAAGTTACATTTCTGGGTCAAACAATTGGTACAGGAAATAGATCCATTACACAGGATCGAGCAGCTTCAGTCAAAATAATACCTCCACCTACTACTATTAAAGCTCTCAGATCATTCTTGGGAACTGCAGGTTACTGTAGACCCTGGATTGAAGACTATGCATCAATTGCCCAGCCACTCTATGACTTATTGAAAGGTCAGGTTAAAGATTCTGATACCTTTTGTATGGAAGAAACTCAGCTTAATGCTTTCAACAATTTGAAGAGAGCCCTATGTCAAGCACCAGCATTAAGAATTGCACAATCAGATGTTTAATGCAAGATCATGGGGGCAGTTTACGCCCAATCCATTACTATTCTGGTAAACATGACATAGTCGCTCAAGGTATGGGTCCATGTCTTAGAGCAGTGCAGGCAGTTCATCTAGCTCTTCAGGCTTCAGCAGTAATGCTGTTAGGTCAGACTGTAAATGTAAGATGCCCTCACACAGTGTCTGCACTAATGAATCAAGCAAAAGTCACTTCTGTCACCTCCGCTCGTTGGGGGAATTGGTTAACGACCCTCACAGCCTTTTACAGCGTGCACCGATCACAAACCCATCCTCATGTATGATGTCTGCATTGACTGAAGTTGTGTTAGAGGATGAAGGAGAAATGACTCATGATTGTGTTACGCTTACATATACACCTACAAGTGAAGTAGCAGAAACACCCATAGAGAATGCAGAATGGGAATTGTTTGTTGATGGTTCAGCACAAATCATTTAAGGTAACAGACGAGCAGGTTATGCCGTAACTTCCACCACAGAAGTAATAGCTTCAGGTCGTCTTCCAGATCACTTGTCAGCTCAAGCTGCAGAACTAGTAGCCTTAACTAGAGCATGCAAGCTAGCTTCAGGATCAGTTGCAAATATCTACACTGATTCCAGATATGCTTTTGGGGTAATTCATGATTTTGGTGTCATTTGGCAAATTAGACAGTTTCTAACTTCTGCCGGATCCCCCATTAAGCATGCTGAATTAGTGAAAGACCTAATGTTTGCCATGAAACTTGCTAAGAAATTGGCGGTGATTAAAGTGAAAGCACATCTCACAGCTAATACAATGGAAGCTAAAGGTAATGCTCTTGCTGATGTAGCTGCTAAACAGGCTTGTTATTATGCTAATGTACAAGTATGTTCAGGTAGTACAGCACAGAAGACAATTCTGCCTCCTGAATCAATCGTTGATCTGTACAAAGATGTTCCTTTATATGAAGCATGGACATGGTTAGACAAAGGAGCCACTGTGGATTCATCTGGCTGCTAGACTAAAGAGGGAAAATATGTTGCTCCCGAATCACTGTTGCCATATTTGGCTCAACAAATACACAATTTGGGTCACAATGGTCCAGCAACCATGAATAACAGATTCTTAAATCAATGGTGGAATCCAAAATTCAGAAATGTAGCCACCGAAACAGTGAAAAGATGTGTTACATGTCAGAAAAATAATGATGTGCCAGCAGCAACTACAGCAGCAACACATACCCCAGCTCCACTGGGGCCATTTCGTCACCTGCAGGTCGATTACATATCATTACCTCCCTGTAAAGGAAAAACTGATGTTTTGATAGTAATAGATAAGTTCTCGAGATGGGTTGAATCTTATCCAACAGGACATGCTACAGCTGCACATACTGCTAAATGTCTAATCACTGATTTTATTCCCAGATGGGGATTACCAGATTCCATTGACTCAGATCAGGGTACACACCTCACAGGACAAGAAGTCAAGGAAGTGTCTAAAATGTTGAAGATTAAGTGGAATCTTCACTGCCCCTACAGGCCACAAGCATCAGGACAGGTTGAACGAGCTAATAGGACAATTAAAACCAGGCTAAGCAAAATGCATCAGGAAGGTGTTTCATGGGTTGAAGCACTTCCAGCGGTACTGTGTAGTATGAGAGCATCACCTAACAGATCAGTAGGACTGAGCCCTCATGAGATTATTACTGGACGCCCAATGCAGATGCCAGGTGTAATTGATCATAGAAATGCTGATGTACACATTGTCTCAGATGCCCTGATAGCTTACTCTGAAAACCTCACCAAGTCTGTACAGAATGCCAGAGAAAGAGTTGAGTCGTGTTGGCAGAGTCCACCAGAAGGTGGACACACAATCATCCCAGGTCAGTGGGTCATGATAAAGTCATTCAGTAACAAACTATTAGAGCCTAAATGGCATGGACCACATCAAGTGATGTTGATTACAACAGCTGCAGTGTTGTGTCAGGGAAGAAAAACTTGGACACATGTCTCACATTGTAAGGTTGTTCCACCACCTACAGGTATAGGATAGGACACACGGAACAGTGGGGTGCCCAGGGAAGAACTGATCCATTAGGGATTGGGGGCCACCCCTGGGTGAAGACGCCCCAATAGGTCCTCCCCATTTATTAGTCCATCCTTACCTCACTGTTCTTTAGGTGTCATGGGAATTAAGAAATAGAGAAAGAAGTTACAACTATAGCAGAATTAGATTGAACAGAGGATACAAAACTAGTGTTTGCATTTTTTTTTAAACTTTTTTTCTTTTTGCAACAAATACTGTTTTGTCGCCTTTTGTTTTCTTTCTTATTCTGTGCAGATACAACGTGTTGTCAATGCAGAGAACTACATACAAGAATTTCAGTCATCCATCAATATGATCAAGATTGCCGTACTAGTGATCATTATGAACATCGCACAAGCCATAGAGCTGATGAATATGTCAAGAAATGCCTTGTTTGCTGGAAAAAACATCTGCATGCCTCACCCACCTTCAGTAGGAGCAGGAATCCCCTGGGTGGCACACCCCATGTCCAACTGTGACACGTGTATCTTATTTGCAGTTCATACCAGTGGAATATACAACAAGAGTACATGTCACAAGATCACAACTCCTCCAGATTCTCTGTGTTGCATTCCTGGATTACCATCCTGCAACCTAACTTCAGCAACTCCTATCATGACAGTTCTACTACTGCCAATGACTTTTTCCTAGTGCGTGGAAAATTATGCTCCATCCTCAACTACACTGGGTAAAATTCCTTGTGAACGTTGCAACCTATTAATTGAAATGAGAACAGGATCCCATGTGGACATTACTCCATAAGCAGGGATAAAGGAAAATATTTTAGAAGCATGTCTCCACAGGACACGATCTCTTCCAAAACTCTTCGCAGTAAATCAGTGGTGTATGATTCCTCCACCAACAGGAACTTTTTGGTTATCTGGAACGTCAGCCTATGACATCCTTCCCAGCCAATTCAATGGCAGGTGCACACTGGTTTATGTTCTACCGGCTATCAGAGAAAATACGCACTCCACCCCAAGCTCTCTACATCTGCGTAACTCAGCTCCTACCACAAAGGAAGAAGATGGCTGCATTCCAGGACTCACTTGTGCACAAACATGGTGGTCAAGAACTCTTGGAGCATTAATTCCGTCATATGGTGTCATGCAAGCCCTTGATCAAGTCAGAAGCTTATCAAATTCTGTTCAGAAACTGGCCAATGATACAGCTTTAGCCCTGGGTAATATCACAGACACTCTTGCTTCACACAAGATAATGATCTTACAAAACAGAGTGGCCTTGGACTACATCCTTGCAAAACAAGGGGGAGCCTGCACCATCATAGGCCCAGAGTGCTGCACCGGATTAACGGATCCAACCAAGAACTTGAACAAAATTCAACAAGACATACTTGATCTTTCAGTAAAACTGCACCAGATGGCTGAAGATAATTATTCATGGTTTGGAAACCTGTTAGGTAAACCCTGGCTGTGGATCAAGGAAATAGCAATTCTTCTATTGGTTTTCCTACTGTTGTACTATCTATGCATCCACAGTATCAAATGTTTTACTCAACATTTGACTTACGCCCATGACGAGGAAATGAGGAAATATTATAGGTAATATTCTGTTCCAAACAGAACAGAATATTACCTATAAGAAATGGACTATAGCGCCAGTTTTGTTCCTGTGTCAGTATGCCATTTGTAAATATAGACAGTAAAAAGACACAGAGCAAGTACTACGAGCCTGTAACCATAATACGTTACAAGAATGAACTTTTTTTTGTGTGTCTAAATTTGTATTTTGTGCGAGTTATTACAACTCTCAAAGGGGGAACTGAAAGATTACAAATTTCTTTTAATATATATAAATTACATTGTAAAATGCATTCTGAGGGAGCCTATATGTAAAATACAGGAACATGTCTCCAAAGTAATGCAAATTGTCAGTTGTGTCTATTGTCTAACAAATGGCTAGTTAACACTTTCAAGCTGGTCAAGTGGCAGGACGGGTTCTGACTCCAGTACTTAATTTGCACGCTTTGTTTTCATGCTAAAATGTAACATGAATGGGTACTTATATGCTGATGAGATCGGGGCTGGAGATGCAATTTACCCTGCTGACAACAACACTTCATTTGCATGCTTTGTTTAGGTTTGTCCCCACTGTCTGTAAAAATGTATATATTGAGTGCCTAGCTGCACTAGTGGAGAGATCTTTCAATGAACGCCACAGCTATGCCGAGTTCTTATTAAAGGATTCTGTTTTGAAGATACCAGAAAGCCTCCCTGGTTTTGTCTCGTCTTAGAAATTCACAACACTATAATGCTACTGACATTCACCCTGCCTTAGCAGAGGTGCCAAATTAATTGTGGGCTAAAAGCAAACATGATGTGGGGTTGGTTAAAGGTTGTGATCCAGTGATCATTAATCCCAAATGTGATTACAGACCATGTCAGCAACAATATCCTTTGAAAACAGAAGCCATTGACGGCATTACTCCAGTATTTAAAGCCTTTTAAATGGAGCAGGGTGTTATTGTACCATGCAACAGTTCTGAAGTGCGCACACCTATTTTTCCTGTTAAAAAGATAAGGGATAATGGGCAGCCGACTGAGTGGCATTTTGTGCAAGATTTACAAGCAGTAAATGCAGCTGTCAAACAAAGAGCTCCATTGGTTCCTAACCCATACACGATTTGTCACAAATTCCTGAAAAGTCACAATTCTATTCTGTGGTTGACTTGGCAAATGCATTTTTCAGCATGCCAGTGGACAAAGATAGCCAGTTTTGGTTTGCATTTAATTTTAATGGCAAAGGCTACACTTTTACACGCTTATGTCAGGGTTTTGCATCCTCTCCAACTCATGTGTTGAAGGACAATGTGCGGAAAAGCGTTGAGGGCCAAGCCTGTTTACCAAAACATTTTTTCCAACATTATGCAAAATTGATTCACGGTTAAGATCATGCATCAAAAACAGCAATGATTACGCAAATGAGAGAGCTGGGGTTCACAAAGGGATTTACCACATTTGCGGATAATTTCTGTAGACGCTGTGTAATTTGCAATACACATAATGTGGCAAGAGCGATAAAAGTTCCACAGACATCTCACCCACCCCCAACAGGACCGTTTGAATATTTGATGATGGATTTCATTGAATTGTCCCCATGCAATGGGAAGAGGTACTGTTTGGTGATGGTTGACGTGGTCAAAATGGGTTGAAGTTTTTCCGACCTCAAAACAAGATTCGGCAGCGGTAGAAAAAGCGTTACTGACCGAAATCGTCCCAAGATGGGGAATTCCACGAAAAATAAGTTCAGACAATGGCACTCATTTTGTTAATGATGCAGTCAAACAAGTGGGTAAATTTTTGGGAATTGATTTGAGAACACATTGCAGTTACCATCCGGCTTCAGGTGGAGCTGTTGAAAGAGAAAATGGTACACTGAAAAACAAATTGGCAAAATGCTGTCAAGACACAGGACTTCCCTGGGTCAAAGCCCTACCAATAGTTCTGATGTATATGAGAATGAGAAAAAGACCAAAAACGAATTTGAGCCCGTTTGAAATTCTCTTTAGCAAACCAGCACGCGTAGGTATCAGTGGAGGGAAACAGCAGTTGCCCTCAACAGATGTGTGTGAAAATTACATGTTGAATTACTGTATGTCAATGTCTTCTTTGTTGTCTGATATCTGTGTACAGGTGAAAGCTGAACAGGTGAAGGCCGCAGAGAAGCCGCTGCACTGTTTGAGGCCTGGCAATTTTGTGGTAATTCGGTACCTGAGGAGAAAAGCTGGAGAGCGAAACGCTGGTTGGGTATGTCCAAGTGCTACTGACCACTGAAACAGCGGTGAAGGTCACGGAGAGGGCGACGTGGGTTCATGCTAGCCATTGCAGAAGGGTCCCATCACCTCAGGAGAGAGAGATAGCGAGGAAATAGGAGAGAAAGGGGGCTCTGAAGAATTCTGCTGAAAACAACAAGTTGTTATCTGAGTGGAGCAAGGTCACAGCTGCAGAAAACAACAACAAAGAGAAGAGGTTATTTTTTATGTTACAGCCTTATTCCAAAATGGATTCAATTAATTTATTTCCTCAAAATTCTACACACAATACCCCATCATGACAATGTGAAAAAAGATTTTTTGAAATTGTTGCAAATTTATTAAAAATAAAAAACCTAAAAAATCACATGTACATAAGTATTCACAGCCTTTGCTCAATACTTTGTGGATGCACCTTTGGCAGCAATTACAGCCTCAAGTCTTTTTGAATATGATGCCACAAGCTTGGCACACCTGTCTTTGGGAATTTTTGCCCATTCCTCTTTGCAGTACCTCTCAAGCTCTATCAGGTTGGATGGGAAGCGATGGTGTACAGCCATTTTTAGATCTCTCCAGAGATGTTCAATAGGATTTAGGTCTGGGCTCTGGCTGGGCCACTCAAGGACATTCACTGAGCTGTTGTGAAGCCACTCCATTGATATTTTGGCGGTGTGCTTTGGGTCATTGTCCTGCTGGAAGATGAACCATCGTCCCAGTCTGAGGTCAAGAGCACTCTGAAGCAGGTTTTCATTCAGGATGTGTCTTTACATTGCTGCATTCAACTTTCCCTCTATCCTGACTAGTCTTCCAGTTCCTGCTGCTGAAAAACATCCCCACAGCATGATGGTATTAGCCTGGTGATGAGCGGTGCCTGGTTTTCTCCAAATGTAACGCGTGGCATTCACTCCAAAGAGTTCAATTTAAGTCTCATCAGACCAGAGAATTTTGTTTCAGATGCCTTTTGGCAAATTCCAGGTGGGCTGCTATGTGCGCTTTACTAAGGATTGGCTTCCATCTGGCCACTCTACCATACAGGCCTGATTGGTCGATTGCTGCACAGATGGTTGTGCTTCTTTAAGGTTCTCCTCTCTCCACAGAAGAACACTGGAGCTCATACAGAGTGACCATCGGGTTATTGATCACCTCCCTGACACCTCCCTTCGTCCCGATCACTCAGCTTAGATGGCCACCCAGCTCTAGGATGATTACTGGTGGTTCCAAACATCTTCCTCTTACGGATGATGGAGGCCACTGTGCTCATTGGAACTTTCAGAGCAGCAGAACTTTTTCTGTAACCTTTCCCAACCTTGTGCCTTGAGACAATCCTGTCTCAGAGGTCTACAGACAATTCTTTTGTCTTTATGCTTGGTTTGTGCTTTGACATGCACTGTCAACCCTGGGACCTTATATAGACAGGTGTATGCCTTTTCAAATCATGTCCAATTAACTGAATTCACCACAGGTGAACTCCAATTAAGCTGCTGAAACATCTCAAGAATGATCAGTGGAAACAGAATGTACTTGAGCTCAATTTAGAGCTTCACAGCAAAGGCTGTGAATACTTATGTACATGTGATTTTTCAGGTTTTTTATTTTTAATACATTTGCAACAATTTCAAAAAATCTTTTTTCACATTGTCATTATGGGGTATTGTGTGTAGAATTTTGAGGAAATAAATGAATTTGATCCATTTTGGAATAAGGCTGTAACATAAAAAAATGTGAAAAAAATGAAGCGCTATGAATACTTTACGGATGCACTGTATACCGCATGTCTTTGGACTGTGTGGGAAACCAGAGTACCCGGAGGACACCCACGCGAACACGATGAGAACATGCAAACTCCACACAGAAACACCAACTGACACAGTCGGGGCTCGAACCAGCAACCTTCTAGCTGTGGGGCGATTGTGCTACCCACTGCGCCACCGTGCTGCCCAAACTTTATCCAAATGCTTCAAATTAGTTGTTCCTCGAGAACAGTTGAAACAGAAACAGGTGGGTTATTTTGTAGAGAACACACTACTGATGCGTAAGTGGAGTTCAGCAATGGAGCAAAATGCTGAATGGAGTACAGTATGTCAGGTGGTAATTCCTTCTGTTTACCGACAGCAAGTGTTGTTTCTTGCGCATGATCATGTGTTGTCTGGTCACCTAGGAATCATGAAAACCTACCACAGAGTCCTGAGGCATTTCTTCTGGCCAGGGTTGAAGCGAGACATTGCCGCCAGATACTGCCGCACCTGTTGGACATGCCAGTATGGTGGTAAACCTAACCAGGTAATTCCACCTGCTCCTCTCACTCCAATACCTGTCACAACATTTAAAAGGGTAACTGTTGATTGTGTAGGCCCGTTGCCAAGAACGAAGGCCGGTAACCAGTTCCTGTTGACAATTACGTGTGCTGCCACAAGTTTTCCTAAAGCCATACCGCTACATAAGATAACTGCACCCGTAATAATCAAAGCCCTAATTAAATTCTTTGCTACATTCAACCAGGTGTTAGAGACACTTGCTATTCAAAACTGAGTGTCCAGTGCTTACCACCTGGAAAGCCAGGGAGCACTCGAGCAGTTCCACCAAACACTTAAATCCATGCTGAGAAAGTACTGTCTAGACATTGGCAAGGATTGGGATGAAGGCGTGGCTCTAATGTTATTTGCTGTATGCGAAACCATACAAGAGTCCCTCAGTTTCAGCCCAGCTGAGCTTGTGTTCGGACACACTGTCCGCAGACCCCTTAAGGTGTTGAAAGAACACATTGTAGACACATTGTAGCAAAATGAATATTTTGTAAGTCGATTTAGGGAACGATTATGCGATACTTGCTCTATGGCACAACTCGCACTCAAATCTACGCAAGAAAAAATGAAAAAACAATTTGATGTAAAAACCACAGCACGTGAATTTAAACCAGGAGACCAGGTACTAGTGCTCCTTCCCGTAACTGGTTCCGCCCTGTCTGCACGATTCGCTGGACCTTACGTAATTAATCACAAGATAAGTGATACGACTATGTTTTACGCACACCTGGTCGTAGAAGAAAGACTCGTGTTTGTCACATTAATATGCTTAAAGCATATCTTGTTTGTGAAAGTAAGTTTGAAGAATCCCTGAAACCAATTGCGCTTGTGAATATTAATTCTGCCATTTCTGTAGATTCGGATGAGGATGGCTTAATATTACGCAACGCTCCACAGCAGTGCACTTCGCTCCAAATTTCTAAGATTCTCGAAAATTTGTCTGCGCATTTGATTCACTTGACAACCTCTCAGAAGAAAGACGTTAAGAATTTGATTGGAAAGTATCCCGATTTATTTCATGACACTCCAACACAAACTTCAGTAGTCCAACATGAGTAGGTCATAATTCGGCTCCTATTAAACAGTATCCGTATCGTGTTAATCCTCGTAAGAGAGAGATTATGAAACACGAGGTAGAGTACCTTTGTGAGAACGGACTAGCTGTGCCAAGTTGCAGTCCATGGAGCTTGCCTTGTATTCTTGTCCCTAAATCTGATGGATCGTATCATTTCTGCACTGATTACCGTAAAGTGAATGCCGTGACAGTGCCCGACTGCTATCCGCACATGGAGGATTGCATTGATAATTTAGGATCCGCTCGTTTCGTAACAAAATTTGACTTATTGAAAGGTTATTGGCAAGTGCCTCTGACACCTCGTGCATCTGACATATCTGCCTTCGTAACCCCTGATAATACAATGTAATCGCCTTCGGACTTCGCAACGCACCTGCGACATTTCAACGCTTGGTAACTACTGTACTGGCAGGTTTTGAGGGATGTAATGCATATCTGGATGACTTGGTGATCTATTCTTCCGAATGGGCAGAACATATGTTTCAGTTACACACTGTGTTTGATCGTTTAGCTGAAGCAAATTTAACATTGAACTTAGCGAAATGTGATTTTGCCCAAGCCACAATTGTGTATCTTGGAAAACAGGTTGGTCATGGCCAAGTCTGACCAGTTGATGTGAAAGTAACTGTTATAATAGACTTCCCAACTCCTAATAACCGTCGCCAACTGCGTAGATTCCTGGGAATGGCCAGATATTATCGAGGATTCTGCCGAAACTTCTCGAGTGTCGTAACTCCGCTTACAAATTTGTGGAGCCCGTCGAAACAATTTAAATGGTCACCGGAATGCCAACAGCGTTAAAGCACTTTTATGTGAGACAGCTCCAAACTTTGAAAAACCTTACTTCGATTTACTTGATTGTAAATATTGTAAATAGCTCACTCACTGCTTCACTAATCACCACCTGTAATAAATCACATTATTTGTACAGAAATTCTTGTTTGTGGTTGTTACTTTGAGTACAATTCTCTTTAAGTGTTTGTTTGAACCAGATCCTTGGTTAAGTGTGCAACTCCACTCCCCTAGATTGCCCAGGGGTTGTAACACCAACCATTGTAGAATTGAGGACTCTCTGCTGAACCTGAAGAAAAAACACAGAATTGGGAGAAGATGGCAAGAATCTGATTCAGACTTCCAGTCTACTTTTAAAGATGTTGAATGTGAGCTCAGAGGCCAGCTGATCTCCAAGGCTAGAACTGAATCAAGGGAGAGAGCAGTCCTCCATCTAAAAAGAAAACATCCAGGTAAAGTGCTGTGAATAAGTAGATACATTAAGACATTAAAATTCAACTTTTAAAAGGACTATAATAGAAACTTAAAAATTCATTGCTCAGCATGCATGTTTCCTAACTTTGCTACAGGTTGGCAGGGCATTTCCATCAGATTGTCCAAACAGGTAGCCAGCTCCAACAAGAGACTGAGACAGGCAATAAAAGATTACAACAACATTCTGTGGCCACCACAGCAGAGCATCTTCCCTGCAACAATTGATTTCCAGGAAGCATGCAATCCCTCTTGGCATGTCTGCTTCTGCTTTGATGACACTGTAAGTATAGTTACCTGCTTACTAACCACAACTACCTTGACCTAACTCCCGGTGAAGCTTTCAGCAATCCACCAACAAGTCTTATTTTTTGGAAACTACCGCACACACACAATTTTACACCCCACAATACCCCATCTGTAATAACAAGTATATTGTACACAGGAACAAATCCATTTTTTATGAGGAATGGTTAAATAAAAATATTTGGTCAGTAACAGATATAATGGATGGCAGGGGCAATATTCTAGATTATAATACTTTCACTTTAAGATACGGATTTGCTTGTCATCCAAAGCAGTTTTTTACTGTTATTAATGAATACCCTCAGGTTTAAAAATGTTAAATGAAAAGCTCCCTATCTTATTCGAAAATTACTCTAATCCTTCCCTTATTAAATATTGGTGAGATTGAAATCGATAATAAACTTTACGCTAATTAACATTTAAGACAAAAATACTGTTAAACATTTAAGAATGACATATCTTACATTTCCAATTCTCCCCAAGGCAAAAGAAGTACAATTTAAAATATTAACTCATATATACCCTTCTAATAGATTTTTACATTTAAACATTTTATTTTCAAAATTTACCATGCCATTTTTGTAAACACTTAATTGAAGACACAGAACACATATTCTTTACTTGCAGCTCCGTTCAATCGTTTTGGAAAACAGTGCAAGACTGGTTGATAATAAAGAATGTTGATGCTAAAGGTTTGACTCTCACTTTACAAGATGTACTATATGGAATTACTAAAGATTGCTTTGTTTTGCACAATCTAATAAATATGATCATTGTATTAGCCAAATATTTTATTTATAAATGCAGATATTTTAAAACACCTCCACTACACAGTGTCCTTATAAAAGAACTTAAAATCCTTTCGAATGCCCTGGCTAAAATGAAAGAAAAAAAAATCCTTAAAAATGTTTAATTGATTTGTATTTGTTTTTTCGCTCTTAATTTTATTTTAGTTTGGATGATTTTTGTAATTTACACTTTTTGTATTGTTGCGTATTATTTCTTTGTTGAGCCTTCCATGTGTGATACATAATTGGTAAAGTTGAATGCCATTTTGTTGTATTTGGATTTTATATTTAAAATAAAAAAATTTTACAATAAAAAAATAAAATAAATAAATAAAAAAACTCCTGCCCATTATTTTAGAAACCACCTGGTAACATGACATTGCACTTTTTATTTCTTTTGTCTTCCAGATTGAAGAAGATAATGTTTCGAGGAGTCTTAAAAAGGTGAGGGATTGATGCCCTACATTTGAAGTCTCGGGCAGCTAAGGAAAAGCGCATGCTTTACCAAGAAATGAGAACTGTGATGGAACACCTCCATCAGCAGCATGCCATTCTGTGCTCTGCCATCACAGATCAGCCTGGTACAAAAGCCGCTCTTATCCAACGCCTCCAACAGCTGGAAAGAAAACGACATCAAGCCATGGTGATGTTTCAGCCACATGTACCAGACATTGTTCCTGCGAACAACCTTATGTCAAGACCTCCCCATGTCAAGCATACAGACACTGGAATACATTGATGATGGTGAAAATGATGACAATGAGGATGACAATGATAACTAGGACTGTAATGGCAGGACAGGGCCTGTATTTACAAAGCTTATCAGAGTAGAAAAAAAATTCCAACTGGCCCAAAACTTCAGACTGTATATTTGAGTATACTGTATATTTTACACTGTAAAAAATCCAACTTGACAAATGTTGAAATTGCTTGGTTTTTTTTGTTGGTTCAGCAAAAATCTGTAAAAAAATTTGTACAACTACATTTAACACATTCAATCAACTTAAACAAAGATTGTATTCGTTAAGTTAAAAAGATGAGTTTTGTGAGAAACGCTTTGCTAGTTCATCCAAAAAAGCTTCTGCCAACTTGTTTTTTTGTGTTAAGTCAATCTCTGACAAGTAGCATAACCTTTATATTTGATTGAAAAGGTTTCAAACATGTTAAATGTTCTAAAAAGAATAATCAATGGCAGTAAAGAACCTTTCATAGTTTGTATTAAAAAGTTAATGCTGAGTGAAAAGGCTATTATTATTATTAATAATAATAATAATAATACAATAATAAACATTGTTATTCTTCACATTGTTATTAAAAACAACAAAAAAACACCACAATATTTATAGTAACTTCATTTGAAACTTTTAACTTGCAATTTAACTTTATTTGGTGCACATTTGCAGAAATATGTTATGCACATTTTCATCTCGTGTTTACTCAGTACCCTTTACAAAAAGATATAGAGCATACTTTGATATTCCAATATTTATAAATAAACCACGCACTCAAAAATATGTTTCCCGAAGGACGATATAGCATCATTCTCTCCTGAGCTAAACCACGCCCTCGTTGCGCGATGGTTGCGCTTACGTAACGTCAACGTCTCAGTGCGGGAGAAGTGCGGGAGAAACTTCTGAAAGCATTGAACTTCGGTGGGGGAAGAGGCAAGCTGTGGAAGAGCAATCTTAATAGTAAGTGTGCGAAGATTGTTGTTCTTAGTTTAAGACACTTCATCTAAATTTGTTGAAAAAACTTTAATAACTTTGTAAGTTATTAACGTCCATGGACGTTTTAATTGAACTGTGAACTTAACCCTGATCTGTCAAGGTTAAACAATTAACCTTATGGATTTATTTCTGTGATTGATTTTGATATGCAAACTGTTTATAAGTGTAACGTTAACAAAGTGTATTAGATTCATTCATGTTTTTAAAAGCGCGATGGAGAGCCTCGAGACGGAACAGAACACAGACATGTAAAGTCATCTTTTAGTTCAAGGTCCACCTAAATGTTCATATACGCGCAAAAATGTGTGCAGATGCGGCGCTTAGTGATTATTCATCAAAAATCTCTCTTTTGTTATGTGATAAATGAACCTAAAGAGTGAATGAATATGCGTGTTGCAGTAAATCATATCCGTGTGGCTCTTAAAGTGACAGCGCTTATATTCCAACTGCTTATTATTAATCAAACAAAATCAAATCAAAACCAAAATCATAGTAATAAATCATTCATTTTGAATTGAAGGTGTATACATTGAAACACTTATTAAAAGTAAGATCATTTACTGGCAGTTTTAATATCATATTTATCCACGACCAGCCAAGGTACCAGCACAAAACATGTAATTATGCAATTATAGATTTTGAAATGAATTACAAAAAATACTAAGATTTATATCTCAAGGCGACTAGTAATTCAGATTGATTGCCCTGATCCCTGCTGAAAAAAACAGCATATGCTGGTAAGGTATGTTTTGATGCTGGTCTTGCTTGGTTCAATGCTGGTTTTGCTGGTCTCAATGCTGGTTTTGCTGGTCTCAGTGCTGGTCCTGCTGGTTTTGCTGGTATCAATGTTGGTCTTGCTGGTCTCAATGCTGGTCAGGAGCAGCACTGAGACCAGCAAAACCAGCATTGAGACCAGCACTGAAACCAGCATTGAGACCAGCAAAACCAGCATTGAGACCAGCAAGACCAGCATCAAAACATACCTTACCAGCATATGCTGGTTTTTTCAGCAGGGTGTTGTGAATAGTTTATGGGATATTCTGAGGTTATTATAATTAATAGTGTACGGTAGTTTCAGAGATGTGCTGTAATGTCATACAACAATAACAATATAATTGTTATTTTCCTTTTTTATGTGATTAATCTGACTATTAATGTTTGTGTATTTTATTTTTTATATATATATATATATATTTTTTACAATCCACATTGATGCAGTGCAGGTACTGTTAATATGCATCTGCCAGTCAAAATTTGCTGTTAAGACACTACAGGCTTAAGCACTGGTACCCAAGCCGACGTGTACCATTGGTATGTCTGTTCCCTGAGTCTGTCTGCACTTTCAAAACACCAGGTGCACTAAAATGTCATCTAAATAGAGTCCACGCAAATTCTGATAAAAGGACAGAGCAAGCCACATTTAACTGTGACTTGTGTGATTATCACAATGTTTGTTCTGAAAAAGTCTCTGAAGAACAAGCTTTTTACTTTGTAAGAGTTGTAAGATGCTTGAAGATAGGTTCTTTTCTTGTGTACCTTTTGCATTACATTGTTGTTTGACTAGATGTGACTGCATGCTGTGGACTTGTGCGTTTGGAAATTAGGACATGCAGTCTTTTTTTTTGTTTCCTTAATACCTTAAAAAATGTTAATGGGTAAACATTCTCAGTTTGTGTGAGCAAGGGACTTTCACCTTACAGTATGTTCTTACTGTATTACATGCCACTTAGGCACACAGTTTATATTTGGTGGCATTGTTAAAATGTTTGCTGTAGTTACACTACCTCGTTTTTGTACTTTAGTGAAGTACTGCAAGAAAATAAATGTTTTGGTAAAAATTGTGTCTGTTTTGTTTTTGCCATGTGTGTTTACTCTGATAACATTTTATTTATTAGTATTAATTTCCAATAGTATTTTTTGGTTCACTCAACTTCTGTCATTTCAGGCCATTCAGACAAGAAATGATCAGTTAGCACAACTTTAAAAAACTGAGTCATGTGTGTTTGCTCTGATAACATATAATTTCTTAGTACTAATTTCCTTTAGTATTTTCTTGTTCACTCAACTTATGTCATTTCAGTCCTGCAGACAAGAAATGTTCAGTTTGCACAACTTAAAAATCTTTGTTGTCCTGCAGGTGCAGGTTTCCAGAAAACTACTAATGTTAAGTTGACTCAACTAGACATTTTTTGTTTCACTGACAAATTATTTTTAGTCAGTGTAGCTGATGTTTTCAAAAGTTGAGTAAACAAGAAAAAACAAAAGGAAATTAGTACTAAGTTTTTGTTGAACTGGCTTAAAAAAAAATAGTGTAGGCTTAGGTGCACAATCAATTCATAAACTTTTTGAATCCAAAGAAAGTATTTTGATCTCTGTTAACAGTCTGTCTTTCACCTGGTGCTGAGTGGAAATATATGAATTTCAGTTCATAAATCCCAGTTGGGATTTTTTCTACTCTGAGAAGCTTTGTAAGTAGAGGCCCTGTCCTGCTATTACCAGTATCATTATACTATGTGAAAAGAATGATGTCTTAAAGTGTAAATACAAAGAGGAAAATATATATGTTGCTGCAGATCAGAGAAACATTTCATGGTGGTGGAGGAATATAATTATTTTATTCCCTTACTGGTGCAGACGTGTTGTTTTACTAGGTCTGATCTATTTTAAAACTTAGGTACTGTATTTAAGCACACATATTACCACTAGTCTGTATGAGTACAAAATTGTGTTTACCATATTGTGATATTACTTATTTACTGTAATGTATAAATGTGGTCAGCGTGTGAGGTGTTGTGTTTTTTTCTGAGCTCACAAAACCAAATCCCCTTAGACTGAGTTGAAATGACATTACAGTATTGAATCCTGAATCTTCTGAAGCAACAATAAATTTGTAAAAATAAAAGTAAACATAAAGGTGTATTTACTCTACAATAAAGCTTTTTCCACAATAAGTTATAGCCAGGTTTGAGTTATTGTCACAGCATTTATTCACAGCACTCTCAAAGTCAATGAAAAATAATTTACTTAAATGAAATACAATTATTTTATAGTCATAATCCGCCAGACAGAGTTCAACATACAGTAGGTTCTTACATCATCCCGAACAAGTTGGCAAAACTCAAAAAATTTTAGGTAATCAGTTACGTCAAATTTTTTAAGTTATGAAATTTTCTATTTTAAGTAAACAGAAACATCAAGTTTTGAGTTTGTTGTGCTCATGCAAGATACTTCTCCTAACTTAAAATACCCGTTACCCAGCTCATACAATTTAATAGCAATTAACTTATTTTTTTAATTATTTATCCCAACTTTAAATTCTTAGTCACCCAGCTCATACATTTTGATAGCATTTTTTTAAATTAACTTCTCCATCTTGAGTTTCACAAATGAAATTAGCCATAATTTTAATCTGTAAACCCCATAAATATATCAAAATACATCTGTAAATTTAAACAAACAGACAATACCATTTTTTGACATTTATTTTTAAAGAAAAAATGTCCAACAGTAACTTCAATTTTGCCTCCTATGCAATTACAAATGTCTTAAAACAATAAAAACAATTAGACAGTAAGAAATTTTAAATAAACACTATACTGAAATAAATAAGGAATGCCCAAAATGCAAATACCATATAAAACATAAGAGCTTCAAGAAAAAAAAAAATGTTAGTTTGACAAAATTAAATAATAATACATTAATAAGTATAAAACTTACAGTCTTGAGGCATTCGTAAAAATAATTAAAAAGAATAAGTGCACATTCTGTGAAGTGACTCCTGTTTAGTGTAAACTATACAGAAAAAAGTCTCATATATATGAATTTAGTCATAGTTCAACCAAGACTGAAAATTCTGTCATTTACTCTCACTTATTCCAAACCTGTTTGAGTTTCTTTCTTCTGTTGAACACTAAAAACGTTATTTTGAAAAAAAAGCTGGAAACCTGTAACCACTGATTTCCACAGTATTTGTTTTCCTATTAGAAAGTCAGTGGTTACAGGTTTTCAGCTTTCCTCAAAAAAACATTTGTGTTCAACAGAAGCAAGAAATTCAAACAGGTTTGGAACAAGTGAAGAGTAAGTAAATGAGAGAATTAAAAATTTGGGGCAAACTATCCATATATATACTAAAATGCACCCTTACCAATTAAAGGTACATACATATTTTGAAGTTACTACCCCAGTGACAGTCTTTATTGAGTTAAAAAAAAAAAGAAGCTCTACATTAACTCATTCTTTAAGGTTTGCACGCTAGGAGACTTTCTATTTTCTATCATCCATGCCAAGCAAAACTTTTTGCACAAATTCAAAGCTTTTGCCAAATCCTTTACTATATATTTTGTGAAGAGCATACATTAATCCAAACAAGACAAGAAAGGTCTGGAAGGTCTGTGCTGTGGGTGGTGTCCAATTCATTCTCCAGGACAACAGAGACCCTCAGTGAATGCAGGGCCAACAGAGCATCCTCAGTCAGCACTTCAGGATTATCAATCTAAAAATATAATTCAAGGATATTAATGTTAGGACATTATCAATATGACTGAGCCAATATTACATGATTCATTAACTAGTGGTGATTACAAATATGTTATTAAGTAAAAGTTGCTCCTCAACTTTCATCTTTTCAATAGAACATGCCTAATTGTGAAAACAATGAATGAAGGCTTACCAGGGTAGTCCTAAAGAATCCCAAGTCACGCTCACACAGGAAGACTGAAAGACCTCTGATAACAGTAGTCTGAACTAAACTGACATCATGCAATTCCTGCAAAAATGAAAATCAAGAAAAAAAAATATCAAAATGAAATATCGAATTATATTTTAATGAATATTTTAACACGTGACCCCAAACATACCTGCTCATCATGAACCTTCAAAAGATTAGCCAGGGTATCTGCTGTCTTGCCAGTCTTGGATGCTGTTTGCCTTAAAATTGTCATCAAACGAAATAGGTGGTGGTCCAGTTGTGCATAGAATTTGTGGGGATAATTCTCATTTGTAACATGTTGGCACTCTGCAAACAGCTAAAAAAACAAAAGAGAATTTCATAAAACAAACCCACACCACAAAATATACAATGCTAGATTTTTTTTATTAAAATTAGGTTTCATTCATTTATTTATTTTTTACCTCAGATGAAAATCAGATGTTGATCAGATCAGATGTTGAAATCAGGATCTTCATATTGTAAACTGAACTCAAGGTCCAGCTGAAGTTTCACTTTCCTTACTTCAAAACACGCAGTATCATTGCAAAAGACACTGAAATATTTATTTTAACTGGATATGCCAGGCATAGTAGTACAAAATTAATATTTTACCCACCTTTTACATGCCTCCATTTTGTGTAACTGGTCAAAACTTTTCTGTAGTCAGCAACAACCGACCTTCAATTCTGTATGTACACAAAGTCGGTGTCATTTAACTGAGAGTGGAAGTAGTAAATATTACATTTGCTGATTTCAAAACCCTGCAGAACATTTATGCCTTAAACTTTGTCGATTAGAATTAAAAAGATTAACATGTTACAATTGCATGATGTCTAACGTTAACCCCTAAACAGTTAGCAGTAGAGCAGATTATCATTTCAGTTGCTTTGATTCGATGAACACAGATTTAACTTAAACAGTATTGAAATTTCTAAAACTGAATAGGATGACAAAGAAATTAAGGGCCTGTTTTTAAAAGCTATAAATAACAAAACCCACCAAAACCCAAACTGGTCGCATTAATCAGGTAATTGTTGATATGCAGAGATAATCAGTGTTGATCTGCTGCTGTGAGATGAAGCTCTGCTCTGTACCTGTTCAGGTGAGGAGCGCAGCTTAACTGTTCTCCGTCAGGATCTCCTCATGCATGGATCAGCATGCAAGCTGCGTGTGACAGGCAGAAAAGTTTTGAGACTAAGTTTTGACAGCTAAGTTTTTGCGCGTCATCAGAAAATACCGTTTAGTTTTTAGGCGGAGATAATTTGAGTTCTGATTAACGTTACGTTTCTTGCGCCTTTCGTTTCTCTCACGCAGATAATACCACATTCACAGATTGGACAGAGTTCAGCGCCATGACGTGCGGCTGTTTGAGAGCGGGCGTCTCCATGACAACTTAAGCAGGCTGAGAAAAGACGTCCTCGCACCAAGATTTAAAAAAATGTACAAATTGCAATCTGCCGATTTCAAATGTTGTTGTCTTTAAACACACTCTGCTTAAATTCAGAGCTAACACATTACAACGAACGCTAACATTGCACTGATTCTAACTTTTAAACAGTAATGTTAACGTTAGTTAGCAACAAGTGGGGCTAAACGCGTTTTCTGTAATGCACCATATGTAAACGCATGCTGACCAACTCTACATTACATTTAACTGTTACTGTGATTATATTGATTAAAACATAAATTTAATATTTCTTGGATTTGTAAATATTTTACTTACTGTAGTGTGAAGCAAGGCCGATCCGCCATCTTGAGAAAAACGAATGAAGCATGAACACGTAAGTGAACCTGGATGACGTTAGATGCAAAATCACTGGGCTGAAAGACTTTAAGTTAATGAAACTTTAAAGAGACATTTTGTCTAAATTAAACCAGCAAAATTGTTCACCTTGAAAGATTTAATTTTTTACAAACTAAAAAATAAGAAAAAGTTCTAAATGCTCATCAAGGTAAATTAAAATAAACAAATTGTAATGATTTAAGTCAATAGAACTCAGTTAATTAGTTACAGCATTAGGGTTTACAGTTATTGGCTTGAAATCCTGCAGATCTAGGCCTATTTAGATGAACAGCTTTTTTTCTCTTTTTCTTCTTCCAATTGGCTGCTTTCATTTGATATTCACATTCTTCGTTCTCTGAATGTATATTTGTTTTATCTTTAGTTCATTGCTATGGTGATTGCTATTGACGCTGCTACCACTGAAACCACGTAGCTTGCATGACGTACTTCTGCACGAAAGTATTTTACACAATTTTTAAAATGATAATTTTAACATTTCTGCAAAGAAAAAAAAATTGATAACAATATGACATGCTCACGTTAAGGTTATAACTTTTCACAATTTCTCCTTCGATTCTAAAAAAATAAGCAGAAGCTTACGGAAATGCAGTGTGTTGTGGGCTGGGTTTGCAGGTTCTCCAGTTTCAGCTAAAATATCTTAAATAAACTAACATATTTAATTTTTTTTAACATATATCATCTAGATACAGTGTAATTCACTTTTTGGCTGTACTAGATATTTCATATATTCAGTCGATATATCTTTTTACAACCCTAATCTACAACCCTAATTTGCAAACCAGAAAAAATTTGTATCAAGATGCATTGGTAGCTATAGGGAATTGTAGTTTTTTTTGTTTTTTTTTAAACAATAGTGTTTTTCTTAGACTTGGAGGTTGTAAATAGTGAGTTGAGAATACAGTGAGGAGTTTAGAGGGATTGTAAATACATCTATGTAATCAAATTTTAAATGTCTCATTTTTAAATGGGTTCAAAATTTATTAAATCTATATTTTAACATACTTGACAGTGTCCCAAATTGTTGACTATATTTACATAATAACTGAGGACAAGAGCTCTCTATAACAGTTGGTCCCATGTTTGTAGCCTCTTTTATTGCTTAATTATAAGCCTTCAAACATGCACAAAGGTGATGTTTCAAAAGTCAGTATTTCAAAACAGGAGCCATGTAGAATCTTCATACTTGCATATGTTACTCTCCAGGTCAAGACCTTTCTAACAGTGTATTTGGTTTAGCTCTACAACAAACTTGTAATTTTCTTATTTTACGTACACAATCCTTCTCTTTATTCTTAGAAGAAAAAAAAATACAGAAATAAACATTTTGTAACAGGAATGAACACTAACAGTAGAGAGTGTCCATATATGTGTGTGCATGTGTGCAACTTTATTGATTATTTAAATTTCTAGACACTACAGGATTTTTTTATGATTGCAAACATTAAAAAGATGACAGTAATGATATAGAATTTTGTAAATTGAAAAAAAAAAAAAAAGCCTGGTGCCTGGCAAAAAAATTTGAGTGATTTGTTCATTTTGTGTCGACCGTGGATGCACAACATCCCAACCTATGTTCTGTCTCAAGCTTCAGGTCTGACTCCTCAGAGTCGTTTGTTCTTTAGTCACATGACTTAAAGGCTGTATTGGTTACAGAAATTAGTTAATATTTCCCAAACTTCCTTACAAGACTAGGTAGTTTTTAAACCCAAGAATTTCTGTTTTTTAAAGCTTTCAAGTTTAAAAATTAAATTGTAGTGTTCAACTGTATAACTATACCAACGTTTCCACAAGTATCACTACTGCTCTGACATAAACTATCTTTTTAACAACCATTTTGCCAAACATGTCCCAGTGACAACAGGACTGATCATAACATGAAATTATACTGTGACCCACTGTTTTAAATATTGTGGTGAGATCCACCCAGCCCTACTG
>CAIGQV010019081.1:0-16213 GCA_903798115.1 Danio jaintianensis | reverse complement strand
TGTGGTATAGGTAAATTGGGTAGGCTAAATTGTCCGTAGTGTATGTGTGTGAATGTTTCCCAGTGATGGGTTGCAGCTGGAAGGGCATCCGCTGCGTAAAACATGTGCTGGATATATCATTCTGCTGTGGCGACCCCGGATTAATAAAGGGACTAAGCCGAAAAGAAAATGAATGAATGAAAATAACAATAAGATCACAGTTATTTTCTTACAAGTAAAGTGTAACTTGTGAAATTACAATAAATTTGCAGCAAGATTCATATAAAGTATATTTTAATGAAAAAAGATGAAAGTTCACTTAATACATTTTAAAATGTGTATATATGTATTATGTATTTTGTGTGCGTGTGTGTGTGTGTATTTGTAAAGATGGGTTGGGGGCCATCAATACAGTAAAAACAACAACAAGTAACAAGATACATCGTATGAATGCAGTAAATAGCATGTTTTCTAGTGTATGAGTGGTTCAGGGTGTTTGCATGGTGTTTTTACACTGGCAGTGAAGGCACATGTTCTTTTTAAAACCAGATGCAGTGTGTGACCATGATTGGCACACTGTGCATTGTGACCAAGATCGCCACTTCTTTGAAGCGTTCTTCTTCTTGTCATCAAAATGGACACTGCAGACACAGCACAAATTGCCTCCATCTACCGAAGGAAAAACACAAATATTTTGGAAGTTAAGCCAGTTAGTTGAAATCATACTCATCACCATATTCAAAGCAAAACCACAAAGAAAGCTTATTCATTTGTAACTGTTGCTGAATGAAAATGTGGGTATTGCACATCAATTTATCTCAGATCTTGCTGAAGCTCAATCATAAGATACAAGCAGGTCAACAAAGAAGAGTTCTTGGGTTCCATTTTAGAAATCAGCTTTGATTGCAACACATATTTAACTATTCAAAATTTGTATTGGTTAATCATTTGTTTTTTTTACAAAAAAACATCAGTATTTCAGTACCCTGAAATAAGAAAAGCTTGGTTTTCCATTTTAGAAATGGATGTAAATCAAACCTGAGACAGAGGGGTCACCCTTTTTTATTTCAGAAATATAATCACCACTTTGTTCTTTAGCTGCTTCCAGAGCTCAACTTCACATTGATGCAGGTTTATGATTACTAATGGTAAGGCCATAACAGATACAGTCGTAGGCCTGCTGTACCCACCTGTATTCTTGTACATGGGTGCATTATCATTTAAAAAGCAATTGTTGGTGTGCTCATATCATATCTCTGTGTTTGTATTGTAAAGAAATTTACTGGACAACACTCTTTGCGCTCTCAAGATGTTTTTATACTTTACAGAGTTTGGAAAAAGGCTGCTTATGTATTTTGCATGTTCTTTATGCTTTTGTTCCCATATCTGTTCTTATTGTAGCATTGTAATTAGGGATGTGCACATCGATGCTGGAGTATCGATATATATAGCTTTTCATTTGGTATCGATATATTTTTTAAAGTATCGATATTTAACTATATTTGAATAATTTATGCATAACTAAATGTTTTAGCGCTGTGATTGTCGGTGATGCTTTGTGTATATAAGACATTACACCAATCAATCGGCGGCGGAAAGTGACGTGAGCGATCATGTGCCTTTCAGCTATTTTACGTACTCAACACACACTCAAGTTGCACACCTCTGCTATACAGGGGGAGGAAGCCAAGATGGCTACCTGATCAGACGTGTTTGTACGAGCTCCTGCATCATATATATCTAGATAGTGCAAAAGAACTTTTGACTAGTCGTACATAGTGTTTATCGTTTTGTTAAGCAATTAAATCAACGTTTTTCCCGGAATCGTGTTGCCATGGGGCGTAAACGTGGTCACTCAGGCAATTCTTCGGCTGATGCTAAGGTGACTAGCGTTAGCTTTAACGCATGCTCACCGGTCGCTAGTGGCCATGATTATGTCGTTTCTTGCATGAGCGAAGATGATGCCTTCTGTTTAGCTGAAGAAGAGTTTCCTGCACTGCCTGTTACTCCGTGTAAATCACCAGTCATAAAGAAGAGAGCAAGTGATGACACTCGAGTTGATATCTCGTCACAGTTGTCAGACATAACTCAGTTAATCAACAGCCGATCAGACGGAATAGAGAAAAAGATCTCGGATATGTCCATTGAACTGAAGGCCGTTGTTGAGAAAGTTACTAATCTTGAGAGGCGCATGGGTGATGTTGAACGGCCTGTGGCTCAAATGCAGCGGAGGATGGATGATATGGAAACTTATTTGAGAAGACGTAATTTGAGGATAGCTGGGATTCCTGAATCTGTGCAAGACATACGGCTTGAAGTGGTCAAAATCTGCCAATATGTTCTTCCAAGTGCAAAGGATAAGCTCTCAGATGTTATTGATGTGGTCCATCGTCTCGGGAAGATGCAACAAGGTGGTCCCAAGGAGCGTCCCAGGGTGACCATTATGCAATTCTCCGTTCGTTCTTACAGAGATGCTGTTTGGAAAGCCGCGAAGAATTCTTCATATTTGAAAGAGAATGGTCTGCGTCTCATGGAAGATTTCTCAGCGGGAGACCGTGAAAGGAGAAAAAAGTTGTGGCCCGAGGTTCAAAAAGCACGTGCGGATGGGAAGACGGCATTTTTCGTCGGAGGCAGAGCTTACATACAAGGACAGGGAGAAATCACCCTGCATACATAAAGTGCCTTCAGGTGTTTAACGTTCTGATTTTGATTTTTCAGGTGCACTTTTCAGACTTTGATATGGAATTGTTGCATACAATTTAGAGACTGCCTCTTAACTGTTATAATTTTTTTTTTTTTTTTAAAAGAAAGAAAAAAAAAGTTCTTTTTGCTAATTTTCGTCGTTTAAAATGGTGCTGCTCTTTTGATATTTTATTTTGAGACCTTTTTTGGAGGATATATTTTTAGTAATTACAAAAAGTTATCTGAGCTAATAGAACTTTCCTTAAACAGGTTAATTGTTCCAGTGTTTGTGTGTTCTTTAAATGTCTTTATCTGTTGTATCTTTAAACGCCAGGGGTTTAAGAGATGCTGTTAAACGCAAGGCCTTATTTTTGTTTTCTAGACAATTTAGTTCTGATTTTGTGTTTTTTCAAGAGTCTCATTCTGAAGCTACTGATGTTAATTTTTGGAAATCGCAGTGGGGTAGTGAGATATGGTTCTCACATGGTACAAACCACTCTGCTGGAGTATCCTGTTTAAAAAATAACTTTGCAGGTGAGGTGTTGCACACTTACTGTGATGAAAGCGGGCATTTTATTTTGTTAATTTTAAAGTGTTATAATGTGAACCTTATTCTTGTTAATTACTATGGGTATAATTCTAAAGCTGAGAATGATCAATTACTCTTTGTTTTGGAGGATAAGCTTACTTACTGGCAGTCAAAATTCCCAAATGCATATTTAGTGATTGGTGGTGATTTTAATATCGTCCTGAATGAATCTCTTGATAGGTGGCCACCTGGTCGCTCTATCCTGAAAGCATTTATGGATAGGTTAGAACTTATAGACATATGGAGGATTAAAAATGTGAATGATAGAGTATATACATGGAGCAATAAAAATTTGTCTAGACTTTCAAGAATTGACTTTTGGTTAGTCTCCAGAAACCTTGATAAAGAGAATATTTATATTGATATCTCAACAACGCCACTAACAGATCATAAGGCTGTTTCTATTAAAATTTTGCTTTCTTCTGAATTGAAATTTAACAAGGGCTGCTCTTATTGGAAAATGAACAGTTCTTTACTTGATCATAATGAGGTTAAAATAGAGCTGGAAAGACTTGTACGTTTTTATTGGAATAAAGCTAAACAGGAAAGTTCATTTGGTATAAATTGGGAACTGTTAAAATATGAAATTGGAAAGTACTTCAGAAAATTTAGTGCTAATTTGGCTAAAATTAAACGTCTTGAGGAAACTAATATTGTTAGCGAAATTTCATCTATTACCAGGATCCTGCCTGAAAATCTTTCTGATAGTCAGAAGGACTATTTAATTGATTTACATTTCAAGTTGGATAATATATATAAGTTAAAAGCAGAGGGGGCTTTCATAAGGTCAAGGCAAAGATGGCTTGAATACGGTGAACAGAAGTCTTCTTATTTTTTTAAGCTTGAAAAAATTAGGTCTAAACATAATTCTATTTGTCAATTGAAAATTGGAGAGCTTGTCTCTGAAAATTCCAAAGAAATTTCCCAATTTTGTTATAAGTTTTATTCAAATTTGTATAAATCAAAATTTAATCTAGCTGATCTGGATATCTTTACAACATTTCTTGGTAATGTCAATTCTATTAGTCAAGATGAAAAAATTATGTGTGACTCACCAATTACTATTAATGAGGTTAAGGAAGCAATTTTGCGTTTAAAATGTAACAAGTCGCCTGGTAGTGATGGGATAACAGCTGAATTTTATAAGCTGTATTCTGAATTAGTATCTCTGTTCCTTCTCCAAGAGTTTATAGAAAGTTTAAACTGCTCTGAGCTCTCTGTTAGTATGAAACAAGGTGTCATTTGTTTGATACCTAAACCTAAAAAGGACACTCTTCTCTTAGACAACTGGAGACCTATCAGTTTACTTAATAACGATTATAAATTGTTTGCCCTTGTTTTTTCTAAGCGTTTTAAGTTGGTTTTAAACTCAGTTATTGATGAAAATCAGTCAGGTTTTATGAAAAATCGTCACATTTTTAATAACATTAGACTTGTTTTTGACCTTATTGATTATTCTGATTTTATCCAGGATGATAGTTTAATTTTGTTTTTGGATTTTTTTAAAGCTTTTGACACCATTGAGCATCCTTTCATTTTTTTTTGTTTAGAGAAATTCGGTTTTGGGCCTTACTTTTGTAATGCCATGAGTACGCTGTATGCTGGGGGAAATAGTTCAGTGAAATTAGGACATGGAACTACACAGAGATTTCTATTAGAAAGAGGAATTCGGCAAGGCTGTCCAGCCTCTGTATATCTGTTTCTCATAGTAGCTCAAGCCTTCTGTCACTTTATTAAGGCGAGTAAGTTAGATGGAATCCAAATTGCTGGTCGAAATATTTTAATTAGTCAGTTAGCAGATGATACAGCCTTATTTTTAAAAGACTCAAACCAGATTCATCAGGCTATCAAATCTATTCAGTTGTTCTCTAATGCCTCAGGTTTGCACCTTAATCTAAAAAAATGTGAAATATTAGCTTTAAAAAATTCTCCCATATTATCTGTAGAAGGTATACCAGTTAAAGAAGCTGTTAACTATTTAGGTGTTGTCATTTAAAAAAATGAACAAGATAGAGTTTCCGTAAATTTTAATCCTGTTTTCGAAAGGATAAAAAGTAAATTCAATTTTTGGTTATTAAGGGATTTGTCCCTAAGGGGCAGAGTTCTTCTTTCAAAAGCAGAAGGAATTTCTAGATTAACCTATTTTGCTTCAACCATATATCTAGATAATAAAACAGTGAAGTCCATTGATACGATTTTATTTAATTTCTTATGGAAGAATCGTGTACACTACATCTGTAAATCTGTTGTTTTAAATTCCCTTAAAAATGG
This sequence comes from Danio jaintianensis, assembly GCA_903798115.1. Lineage (NCBI taxonomy): Eukaryota > Metazoa > Chordata > Actinopteri > Cypriniformes > Danionidae > Danio > Danio jaintianensis. The sequence goes on along the minus strand of CAIGQV010019081.1, from coordinate 10,692 downwards.
GGGACTTGACTTTTTGGATTTCTCTTTTCTAAATAATACTCTTAAAATTAATTGGTTAAAATTTTGTTTGAATAAACCATCTCTCTGGAATTTTATTCCCAATTTTATTTTTGGCCAACTTGGAGGTCTTTCCTTTCTATTATTATGCGATTATAAGATTGAGAAATTACCAGTTAAGCTTTCTGCTTTTCATGCTCAAGCCTTGTTGGCATGGAAACTGATCTACAAGCACAATTTTTCTCCACAAAATTTTTCTCTTATTTTATTTGGAACAATAGATGTATTTTGTATAAACGCAAGAGTATTTTTTTGGAGAGGTGGTTTGAAAAGGGTATTGTTTTAGTTTGTCAGTTGTTTAACACTCAAGGGAATCTTATGACTTATGATGAGTTTCTTGTACATTTTAACTTTCCTGTAACTCCCAAGGAATTTTCTATTGTTTTCTCTGCAATTAATTCTAGTATTGTTTCCTTATTTAGAGATGTAACTTGGATTCATATGCCCATAATCAGTCTGGCTGATACAATGTGTGGTAAAATTTGTTTTTCACAGTCTAAAAATAACAAATCTATTCGCTCTCTTTTTTTAAACCAGGTTGTTTCCAAACCTAGCTCTATTACCTATTGGAAAAATTTTGTAAGAATTCCTAAATGGGAAAGTATTTGGTCATTACCTCACCAATTTTTTGTTACAAATAAGATAAAAGAAATATCTTTTAAACTAATTCATAAATTCTATCCAGTTAAACATTTTCTCAGTAAATTTAAAAAGGATATTGATATAAATTGCTCTTTTTGTTCTTTGCTTTTGGAAACTGTACCCCACATCTTTTGGCACTGTGGTTATGTTAAAAAGCTTTGGTATGATGCTTCTGTCTTTATTAAAAAAAAGGTACTTTTTAATTTTAATTTGCATTTTGAAAATGTAATTTTTGGATATTTTAATTATGATAATCTGAATAACGAAGTTTTTGTTATTAACTTATTTATTTTGTTGATTAAATACCATATTCATAAGTGTAAATTTTCCAACAAAAAACCCTGTTTTACTTTGTTTTATATGGATCTGAAAAATTACTTCTGTACTATTCAGCATAGTGCTAATAGAAAGGCCATTAAGACTGTCCGTTTGTGCTCTAGTTTCAAAATCTTTGATTAATGTAAAGGTCCTGCCTGTTTGTAATTGTAAGAATTTTATTTCATTACTTACATTCTTGTTTTTTGTGTTTGTTTTGTTTATTTTTTGTACTATTATTACTATTTACCTTCCATCACCCTGGCATTATTTTGTTTGCTGTATTGTCATGTATGTGTTGTTTAAAGCATAATAAAAAATAAAAATAAAAAAAATAAATAAAAAAAAACCTCTGCTATACAGAATGGCACGATGGCAGAGAGGAAACGTAGCGTGTGGTGCTTCTTCTCATCAGCTAAAAAAGCGTTGCGCGATACAGTATTTGTGATAAGAAAGTTGTGCACAGCAACAATACAAGCAGCCTTAATAAACACTTACAGACAATTCAATTCAATTCATCTTTATTTCTATAGCGCTTTTACAATGTAGATTGTGTCAAAGCAGCTTCACATAGAAGAGTGCAGTGAATTGAAACAGTGTCAGTCCAGTTTTCAGAGTTTAAGTTCAGTTTAGTTCAGTTCAGTGTGGTTTAATTTTCACTGCTTAAAGTCCAAACACTGAAGAACAAATCCATCGTTGCGCAGCTCTACAGGTCCCGAACCATGCAAGCCAGTGGCGACAGCGGCAAGGAACGAACTTCACCAATTTGCGAAATTGAAGGGGAAAAAAACCTAGAGAGAAACCAGGCTCAGTTGGGCACGACCATTTCTCCTATGGCCAAACGTCTTGTGCAGAGCTGCAGTCTAGTCGCCGGAGGCTGGAGAACGCTGGACGTCCATCTTGGAGAAGCTGCAGATGGGAGAGGTCCCCGGCTGGTGTACAGGCTGACCCTTCAGGATAATGCGACGACTCATCTGTCACTGGGGTCTTACAGGAATCAGACTCATGCTCTCCACTCCTCCATGACCACCACAGCAGCTGCTCAGAATATGGAATATGGCCTGGTCCAGGATTATGGAAACCTCGGGAATAAAAAAAAAAAAAGACTAACATAAGTGCAGATGCCGTTCAAATTATAATGTCTTTTGGGAAGTGTTCCCGGCTCTGGTTGCCCTAAATAATGCAGACTAACAATCCTTTTAAGGATTTGTATTTCAAAAGCATTTGTGTTTTATGTGTATGCTAATGCAAAGAGATGTGTCTTTAATCTAGTTTTAAACTGACAGAGTGTGTCTGCTTCCCGAACTGTGCTGGGAAGGCTGTTCCAGAGTTTAGGTGCAAGATATGAGAAATTGATAACTGAGGGATTCAAGGGAGTTGGCAAAACTGCTCATTCTGACCTGCCCTCGCTCTGAAAAAGTGCTTTTTGAGGCCCAAAACTGAGAGTGATAAAAACGGCTTAAAACAATTAAAATCATAATTCTTTTTGTTTAAAACAACATTATTGTCAGGATCTACCATTTTTTGGTTTTTAGTTTTACATGTTATGATTCTTTTTCACCACTAGATGTCCTCATTTCTCCCTGTCTTTTCATCCGAGTTTCTAATTTATGATTGTTTTCCACCTGTGTCCTGTTATGTTAGGTGTATTTAAGTTGACTCATTTTCTTGTTTCGTTGCCCGGTTATTGTTGATGCTGCATTTTTTTTTTCTTTTTTCCATTTTGGATTTTTTATTTTTGTGAATAAATCCACCTCAGTCGAAGTACGGTCTCGCTGTTGGTTTCATTATCCTCCTGTGGCTAAGTGGTTTAACATTCAGACTGTGGCACTGGAGACCCGGGTTCAAACTCCGATTCTGACAGAATAACCGAGCCATAACATGAACCCAGTTTTATCCTCTCCTTTTTCTGTGACAGGTAAACCTTCTCTTCCTACTCCTCGGTTATTGGGAGGCCAACCTGTCTACACGGTCTGTCGGATATTGGATGTCCGACAAGTGCGTCGGCCCAAGCAGTATCTTGTGAACTGGGAAGGCTATGGCACTAAGGAGCGCTCCTGCGTTCCTGCAAAAAATATTTTGGATCCCAGTCTTATTCGAGACTTTTACTCACTCAAGTCCAGTAATAAGAACTTCAGGAGCCGTTCTTAGAGGAGGGGGTCCTGTCAGGATCTACCATTTTTTGGTTTTTAGTTTTACATGTTATGATTTTGTTTCACCACTAGATGTCCTCATTTCTCCTTGTCTTTTCTTCTGAGTTTGTAATTTATGTGATTTTGTTTTCCACCTGTGTCCTGTTATGTTAGGTGTATTTAAGTTGACTCATTTTCTTGTTTCGTTGCTCGGTTATTGTTGATGCTAGTCCTTGTTGATCGTGAGTCTTGTCCTGTCTTTCTATATCTATTCAGAGTTTTTGTGCAGCATTGCCTGGTTTTGTTTTTTGGAAGTGTTTTTTCTTGTTCTAAGTATTCCAGAGATATTTTGCCTGTTGACCTTTTTTGTTCTTCCGTTTACTAAGTCTTTTATCTCTGCATTTTTTTTTTTTTTTTTTTCCATTTTGGATTTGTTTATTTTTGTGAATAAATCCATCTCAGTGCAAGTACGGTATTGCTGTTGGGTTCATTATCCTCCTGTGGCTGAGTGGTTTAAAATTCAGGCTGTGGCACTGGAGGCCCGGGTTCAAACCCTGTCTCTGACAATTATATGCCGTTTTAAATATGTTATAACAAGTTGCAAGTGAAAACCAAGAGATCTGAGTTAGTTTGCAAAACTGCTCATTCTGTTCATTTCAGCATCTCGTTCAGAAAAGCCCTTTTTCAGGCCCAAAACAGAGAGTGATTAAAAACTGCTTAAAACAATGAAAATCATCATTCTTTTTGTTTAAAACAACATTATATGCAGTTTTAACACGTTGCAAGTGAACATTAAGGGAGTTAGCAAAACTGCTCATTCTGACCTGCTTTCACTCTGAAAAAGCGCTTTTTGAGGCCCAAAACTGAAAGTATGCCATCTGCTGTGTCTGTTGATTTCAAGACATTAAACCATCACACAAAGGTGGAAATTTCATTGTTTGATTTCATTTTATTATTTCAAAAACCACCAGTCACTAGTCACATTCAACTAAATAGTTATAGGATATTCTGGAGAGGTGCCTTTTTAAAAAGTGTGTTGCATTATGACAAAACTGGGAAATAGTGTCACATACCTTAACAAAGACACATTTAACCTCAATATGTTTTTAGTTCAATTTTATTTATATAGTGCCAATTCATAACCAAAGTTATCTAACAGCATTTTTCAAACAGAGTAGGTCAAGACCCCACTCTTTATTATATTATTCAAGTATTTGTTCACTTCAGAGTAAAAATTTCCTGATAATTTACCAACCCCCATGTCATCTGAGATCATTTTTTCTTCAGTCAAAAAGAAATTAAGATTTTTGATGAAACTTTCCAGGATATGAATAGGAAAATAAGGATAAAAACTGCTTAAAACAATGAAAATCATCATTTTCTTTTGTTTTAAACAAAATTATATGCCGTTTTAAACATGTTATAACAAGTTGCAAGTAAAACCCAAGAGTTCTGAGTAACTTTGCAAAACTGCTCATTTCAGGATCTCGCTCGGTAAAGCACTTTTTCAGGCCCAAAACAGAGAGTGATTCAAAATTGCTTAAAACAAAGAAAATCATAATGCTTTTTGTTTTAAACAACATCATATGCAGTTTTAAACCTATTTTAACAATTTGAAAGTGAAAACTATGGGATTTAAGGGAGTTGGCAAAACTGCTCATTCATATGTGGTCTCCCTCTGAAAAAGCGCTTTTTGAGGCCCAAAACTGAAAGTGATAAAAACTGCTTAAAACAATAAAAAGCGTCATGCTTTTTGTTTTAAACAACATTGTATGCACTTTTAAACTTGTTTTAACACGTTGCAAGTGAAAACTAAGAGATTTAAGGGAGTTGGCAAAACTGCTCATTCCGACCTGCTCTCGCTCTGAAAAAGCGCTTTTTGAAGCCCAAAACTGAAAGTGATAAAAAACTGCTTAAAACAATGAAAATCATCAGTCTTTTTGTTTAAAACAACATTATATGCCGTTTTAAACATGTTATAACAATTTGCAAGTAAAACCCAAAAGTTCTGAGTAAGTTTGCAAAACTGCTCATTCTGCTCATTTCAGGATCTCGCTCGGTAAAGCGCTTTTTCAGGCCCAAAACAGAGAGTGATTAAAAATAGCTTAAAACAATTAAAATTATAATGCTTTTTGTTTTAAACAACATTATATGCAGTTTTAGACCTATTTTAATAATTTGAAAGTGAAAACTATGGGATTTAAGGGAGTTAGCAAAACTGCTCATTCCGACCTGCTCTCACTCTGAAAAAGCGCTTTTTGAGGCCCAAAACTGAAAGTGATAAAAACTGCTTAAAACAATGAAAATCATCATTCTTTTTGTTTAAAACAACATGATATGCCGTTTTAAACACGTTATAACAAGTTGCAAGTGAAAACCAAGAGATCTGAGTGAGTTTGCAAAACTGCTCATTCTGCTCATTTCAGCATCTCGTTCTGAAAAGCCCTTTTTCAGGCCCAAAACTGAGTAATAAAAACTGCTTAAAACAATGAAAATCATCATTATTTTTGTTTAAAACAACATTATATGCAGTTTTAAACATGTTTTAACAAGTTGCAAGTGAAAACTAAGGGATTTAAGGGAGTTGGCAAAACTGCTCACTCTGACCTGCTCTCTCACTGAAAAAGCGCTTTTTGAGGTCCAAAACGGAAAGTGATAAAAACTGCTTAAAACAACAACAAAAAATCATTCTTTTTGTTTAAAACAACATTATATGCAGTTTTAAACATGTTATAACAAGTTGCAAGTGAAAACCTAGAGATCTGAGTGAGTTTGCAAAGCTGCTCACTCTGCTTATTTCAGCATCTCGCTCTGAAAAGGCCTTTTTCAGGCCCAAAACAGAGTGATAAAAACTGCTTAAAACAATAAAAAAGCGTCATGCTTTTTGTTTTAAACAACATTACATGCAGTTTTAAACATGTTTTAACAAGTTGCAAGAGAAAACTATGGGATTTAAGGGAGTTGGCAAAACCGCTCATTCTGACCTGCTCTTGCTCTGAAAAGCGCTTTTTGAGGCCCAAAACTGACAGTGATAAAAACTGCTTAAAACAAAGAAAATCATCATGCTTTTTGTTTTAAACAACATTGTATGCAGTTTTAAACGTGTTTAAAACGTTGCAAGTGAAAACTAAGGGATTTAAGGGAGTTGGCAAAACTGCTCATTCTGACCTGCTCTCGCTCTGAAAAAGCACTTTTTGAGGCCCAAAACTGAAAGTGATTAAAACTGCTTAAAACAATGAAAATCGTCAGTCTTTTTGTTTAAAACAACATTATATGCCGTTTTAAACATGTTATAATAAGTTGCAAGTGAAAACTAAGGGATTTAAGGGATTTGGCAAAACTGCTCATTCTGACCTGCTCTCGCTCTGAAAAAGCACTTTTTGAGGCCCAAATCTGAAAGTGATAAAAACTGCTTAAAACAATGAAAATCATCATGCTTTTTGTTTTAAACAACATGATATGCCGTTTTAAACACGTTATAACAAGCTGGAAGTGAAAACCAAGAGATCTGAGTGAGTTTGCAAAACTGCTCATTCTGCTCATTTCAGCATCTCGTTCTAAAAAGCCCTTTTTCAGGCCCAAAACAGAGAGTGATGAAAACAGCTAAAAACAATGAAAGTCATCATTCTTTTTGTTTAAAACAACATTAAATGCAGTTTTAAACTTATTTTAACATGTTGCAAGTGAAAACTGAGGGATTCAAGGGAGTTGGCAAAACTGCTCATTCTGACCTGCTCTCGCTCTGAAAAAGCGCTTTTTGAGGCCCAAAACAGAGAGTGATAAAAACTGCTAAAAACAATGAAAATCATCATGTTTTTTGTTTTAAACAACATTATATGTAGTTTTAAACATGCTTTAACAAGTTGCAAGTGAAAACTGAGGGACTCAAGGGAGTTGGCAAAACTGCTCATTCTGACCTTCTCTCGCTCTGAAAAAGCTCTTTTTGAGGCCCAAAACTGAAAGTGATAAAAAGTGCTTAAAACAATGAAACTCATCATGCTTTTTGTTTAAAACAACATTATATGCCGTTTTAAACATGTTATAACAAGTTGCAAGTGAAAACTAAGGATTTAAGGGATTTGGCAAAACTACTCATTCTGACCTGCTCTCGCTCTGAAAAAGCGCTTTTTGAGGCCCAAATCTGAAAGTGATAAAAACTGCTTAAAACAAAGAAAATCATCATTCTTTTTGTTTAAAACAACATTATATGCCATTTTAAACATGTTATAACAAGTTGCAAGTGAAAACGTCTCAGGTTACGCATGTAACCATGGTTCCCTGAAGGGAACTAGACGCTGCGTCTCTATGAGGAGACACAATGGGATACCATACCTCTCTTATAACCTTCTGAAGCACAGGTGAAATCAATCCAATGCAATTGGCGGGATGTAACGTGCGTGTGTGACGTCAGACCAAAGGTATAAAAGTACCACGCAGACAATGAACTTCAGCTTAAACCTCTCAAACGGAGCGCACCAGGCATGAAAAAGTATGGCAAAGCGACGCAGCGTCTCGTTCCCTTTAGGGAACCATGGTTACATGCGTAACCTGAGACGTTCCCTCTCAGGGAACTCACGCTGCGTCTCTATTAGGAGACACAATGGGAACGCTATCCCAAACACGCCATAGTTGTAAAACCCTGACTCGATGTCTAGAGGAGGGATCTGTTCTATGGCTCCCTTCCTCAGAAGGGAGTCTACTTCTTGTTCCATCACTAGAGCCTGCTCTGGCTTCACTAGGGTAAGGAGCACTCCATTGAAGCGAGAGGGGCGTGAAGCAAACTGAATTCTGTAGCCCCTCTCTAAAGTGAGCAGGACCCACTGCGAAACATTTGGCAGAGGCTCCCACTCTGCCAGAAAATTCCACAGGGGTACCAGTCTCTCGAGACTGGCCTCTATATTCCCCTGAGTAGCTAACTCTGGGCACTGAGGTGAGCTCACCCCTTAAGGCCCCTGATTTAACTGCTCTTGGACCCTCCGTAGAGGGGGCGAGTCCACTAACGGCACCACTTTTGGGATAAAGCGTTGGTGGACAACGCCGGGGGTCTCCACGCCCTGAGGCACCGACGGTGGGAGGGTTAGTGGATAGACCCCCTGCGGGCAATGAGGAGGCAGCCTCTGCTCCTCGTTGGGGGCTGCCCGAAGAAGTCCTAATGCTAGGACTTCTTCTGAGGCGCGGGCCGTCTCACAACGATGGTCCTCGGACCACCGTATTGTACGGTCTTTGCCTCTTGAGAGCGCTTCCAACCCCATTTTCTTGTTGGAGGCTGACGGGAAGCCACACTCTCTTTTTGCTCAGCTCTATACTGAGCTGATGAGCTGGTTGACGGCTGGGGCTGGTCCCGCTTCACAGCCCCAGAAGGACGCCCTTTCGGGGGAAAGAAGCTCCCGTAGGAGCCCGACCTCTTTTTCGCCCACTCAAATGATTTGGCGACTCTATCCACCGAGTCGCCAAACAACCCAGCGGGCGAAATGGTAGCATCAAGAAAGATGCGTTTGTCATCCTCCCTGATGTCCGCTTGGTTAAGCCGTAAATGTCTCTCCGTTACCACCATGGCCGCCATAGAGCGGCCCAAAGATCTAGCCACTTCTTTGGTGGCACGGAGAGACAGGTCCGAGGCCCGAAGTATCTCTCTAACTGTATCGGCCCCCCCCCCGTGTCAAGGGCCTCCTTCAGCAGGTCAGCCTGGTATGCCTGCAATAATGAGATTGTGTGCAGATGTTAATTTTAATTTTATTGGCTTAGACGGCAAGGCGGGGGTCTTCGCCGACGATGCCTGAGGTAGCAAGTGGCGCGCCAAATGCTCCTCCATTTTTGGCATCGTGCGGCACCTGTGTTCATGTAAACCATTAACAGCCGAATATATTGACCCCCTGCTGGCTTATAACACGGGTAGTATACGGGTTTTTCCACGTATAAGTGACTTCTTTTTGAAGGTCTTTATTAAATGGACGACCCCCCCTCAGAGGCCTGTCCCGTGGTGGCAGGATGCGCTCATCACACAAGCCAGTTTTCTGACGCACTTCCTGCCTTTCCACTTCCCAGTTTATGTTATATTTTCTAGTAACATTGGCCAGGACCTCTGCCAGCTCATCATATTCAGGGCATAATGGGGGAACGTCATTATGGCCCCGATGGCCCACCATACTCTCTACTGTCTCAGAAGCCGAGAGATGGAGCAACCGCCCATCAGCACGAGAGGAAGAAGCCGATGAACGGACTTCCTCGTGCTGACTGGACCTCGATCTGACAGTAGAAGGAGGAGAAGAAGCCCTCGAGCTTGTCTCCATCCTCTCTGCCAAATCGAGCGGCGATCCCCAGGACATTAATCGCCGCTTAGCCTCAGTGTGGGCGGGACCAGTGCCGCGAGGAACGCTCTTTATCAAACAGAGCGCGGCGGCTTCGCAGCACTCAGCCAGGAAGCGCATCGCAATGTACACAGCCACCCCTCTCGAGGGCTGACTGTGCGTGCTCCCGGCCAAGGCACTGCACACACAGATTTTCTTTTCCATTTTAGCTTTTTTTTAAACGGAAAGTGAAAGTGTGTGCATGTATCAGTTTAAATATCTTATCGTAGTGCCTTATAGGTGCTGTGAGTGCTTCAAAACTAACGAAATCATTCGCGGAGTGAAGAGAGAAAAAGCTGAAGTTCATTGTCTGCGTGGTGCTTTTATACCTTTGGTCTGACGTCACAAACGCACGTTACGTCCCGCCAATTGCATTGGATTGATTTCACCTGTGCTTCAGAAGGTTATAAGAGAGGGATGGTATCCCATTGTGTCTCCTTATAGAGAAGCAGCGTGAGTTCCCTGAGAGGGAACCAAGAGATCTGAGTGAGTTTGCAAAACTGCTCATTCTGCTCATTTCAGCATCTCGTTCTGAAAAGCCCTTTTTCAGGCCCAAAACTGAAAGTGAAAAAAACTGCTTAAAACAATGAAAATCATCATTCTTTTTGTTTAAAACAACATTATATGACATTTTAAACATGTTATAACAAGTTGCAAGTTAAAACCAAGAGATCTGAGTGAGTTTACAAAACTGCTCATTCTGTTCATTTCAGCATCTCGTTATGAAAAGCCCTTTTTCAGGCCCAAAACATTCATTCATTCATTTTCTTTTCGGCTTAGTCCCTTTATTAATCTGGGGTCGCCACAGCGGGATGAACCGCCAACTTATCCAGCATATGTTTTATGCAGCGGATGCCCTTCCAGCTGCAACCCATCACTGGGAAACATTCATACACACTCATTCACACACATACACTACGGACAATTTTAGCTTACCCAATTCACCTATACCGCATGTCTTTGGACTTGTGGGGGAAACCAGAGCACCCGGAGGAAACCCACGCGAACACGGGGAGAACATGCAAACTCCACACAGAAATGCCAACTGACCCAGCCGAGGCTCGAACCAGCGACCTTCTTGCTGTGAGGCGAACGTGCTACCCACTGCGCCACCGCGTCGCCAGGCCCAAAACAGAGAGTGATAAAAACCGTTAAAAACAATGAAAATCATCATGCCTTTTGTTTTAAACAACATTATA
>CAIGQV010019070.1:28474953-28496053 GCA_903798115.1 Danio jaintianensis | reverse complement strand
GCAAACTTTGTGAAAACTAATATTTGTGTCATTCTCAAAACTTTTGGTCACGACTGTAAAAAACGCCACAGCAGCTGAACCCGTCACACCCCTGATATGAAGATTGCCAAGCATAGTGCGAGCACACAAGCATCACCAACGTCCCCAGGCAATTTAATTACCATAATATGGGAGTAATTTTGAAGAATTTAGATCAGGGATATATGTGTTTTTACCTAGCTAATAGTAGTCTAGGGATTTTTAGACATGACAGTACATTGGGAAAGCGTGCCAGTGCCCGAAGGGGAAGGGACTCTGCGGAGACCACCTGCTACCCAAAGTGGGGAAACCTGATGGCAGTATAGACATGGGCTAGCCCTAACAAGTGGGAGGACTACATATGATAAGTTGGTTAGTGGGTAGGGAAGACACGGGTCCGCCTGAAAAGGTGGAACACACTGGCTGAAGACGCATAGCTGGCATCAAACCCCAGCACGCGGGTAGACCAAGCGGGCATACCAGACATCGTACTGGGCCAGGCACGCGGCTCCTCCACTGAGTTGGTTGCTGGGGTCCTCGGAGGAACTCTCTAGGGTTCGCCAAATGGGAAACTCGCTTAGCAGTGAAAGTAAACGCATGTATCTCCGTGTTAGGGAGCATGGCGCAGCAAGCGTTTTTTTTTTTTTTGACACCGAGCTTTCCTCTCGACTGACCAGGTTTACCCAGTAATCAGGAGGAAACCGGATCCACTCGAAGATTATAGAATCTCACGAATGTATTAGGTGTCGCCCAGCCCACAGCTCTACAGATATCTGTGAGAGAGGCGCCGGTGCTAACACCTAAGAGGAGGCGACACTTCTAGTTGAGTGTGCTCTCACCCCTCGGGGACACAGCTCCCCCTGGCACTGATAAGCGAGGGCGATGGCATCTACTATTCAGTGGGCCAACCTCTGTTTTGATACGGCACTTCCCTTCTGCCGACCACCATAACAGATAAAGAGCTGCTTGGAAGATCTTACATCCTGCGTACATTCCACGTAAAGGTGCAAAGCGCGAACGGGACAAAGCAGTGAAAGGGCTGGGTCTGCGCTTGCAGGTTCACCACCTGGTCTCTAAATAAGGTGGTAGGAACCTTGGGCACATAGCCGGGGCGATAATTCCAGGTACGATTCGCTGACCAAAAATGCCTTCAGATCCCGACTCTCTTGATCGATGCCAATGCGACCAGCAGAGCTGTCTTCATGGACAGAATTTTTAGAGATACTGAGTCGAGTGGTTCGAAGGGATCTCTCTGCAGACCCGCCATGACTACAGAGAGATCCCAAGAGTTGCATGAGAGGGGGGCGGGATGGATTTAATCGCAGCACGCCTCTGAGGAACCGCATGATTATATTGTGATTCCAGAACATTCTGACATCCGAGAGGGGGGCTGGATGGATTTAATCGCAGCGCGCCTCTGAGGAACCGGATGATTATATTGTGATTCCCGAACATTCTGACATCCACCGCGTCATGGTGAGAGAAGTTGGCAGCAACGTAAACCTTCAATGTGGAGGGTGACAGCCTACGCTCCAGCTTATCTTAAAGGAAGGATAACAAAACACTAATCTGGCAAGTTCGGGGGTCTTCTCGACAAGAAGCGCACCACTCAACAAATAAAGTCCACTTCAGGGCATAGGCATGCCTTGTAGAGGGTGGTCTAGCCTGAGTAATGGTGTTAACCACCGATGCCGGTAGGTCACCTAAGTCTTCCGGGCTCCATCTATGGACAACACGTAGAGGTTCCAGAGATCTGGGCGCAGGTGCCAGAAGGTGCCCCGTCCCTGGGAGAGGAGGTCCTTGCTCAGGGGAATACGCCAGGGAGGGGCCGTCGCGAGGAATGTGAGTTAAGAAACCCAGGTCTGGTTGGTACCAGAGAGGCGCAACTAACAAGACCTGTACCTCGTCCTCCCTGACCTTGCTCAGTGTCTGTGCGAATAGGCTAACTGGGGGAAACGCATATTTGCACATGCCTGGGGGCCAGCTGTGATCCAGCGCATCCACACCAAGGAAGCCTCGGTCAGGGAATAAAACAACTGTCAATGGGCATTTTCGGTAGAACCAAACAGGTCAACCTGGCCTTCCCCGAAGTGCTCCCATATCAGTTGGACCATGCTGGGGTGGAGTCTCCATTCTCGTCAGGATGCTAGCTGCCATGAGAGCAATCGGCTGCATGGTTGAGCTCACCTGGAATGTAAACGGCATGCAGCGATTTCAACTGTGTATGACTCTAAAGGAGCAGACGGTGAGTGAGCTGAGACATGCAACGGGAGTGTATACCCCCCATATGGTTGATATACACCACCGTTGCCATGCTGTCCATCCTGACCAGCACATTTTTCTGCTACAAAACCAGTAAAAATTGGTGAAGAGCAAAAAACACTGTTAACAGGGTCCAGAGCACGAACCCACGGCTGTATGCTTGTTGCACACTGCCCCCAAGCCCGTGATGAAAAGGACTGAGCAGGTAGTCGAAAGCCTACGGAGCCCTCGAGTGCCGCTTTCAGAAGCCAGAGCTAGAGCATAGACCTTGTTATGCCTCTGGTCCGTGAACATCTGGCGGCTTCCCAGCGCGCCCAACAAAGGATATATGACTGGCCCGCACAACCCAGACAGTTCCAGCCTGGTGATAGAGTCCTGATACTCATTCCTACCACGACAGCGAAGTTCCTGGCAAGGACCGGACACCATTGTGGCCTGTCAACTACAAGGTTCGTCAGGTGGGACGTCGTCGGGAAGAAAAGGTATACCACGTCAATCTCCTGAAGAAATTGGTTACACCCCGAGAAGATCTGGTAGCCTTTTTAGGGGTTTTTGGGGTTGGCAGGTTACTACTGGTGTTTTATTCCTAACTTTTCCACGATAGCCTGTCCGACCTGACCAAGAAGGGGCAGCCCGAGAAGATTCAGTGGTCTGCAGCAGCTGAAGAAGCCTTCCAGACACTAAGGGAGGCCCTAACATCAACACCGGTCCTCCACGCTCCGGATTTCGGCTGCCCCTTCCTACTTCACACGGACGCTTCTGACACAGGACTGGGTGCGGTCCTGTCCCAGGTCCGAAATGGAGAATCACTTACATCAGTCGGAAGCTCACAGTGTGGCGGGCCGCCCAATGGATAATCAGCATCATCCTGGGAAAGGAGCACATACACCACCTGGATGCAACTACGCCGATCGCCAGCACCTGGGACTCATTTCTTCAAGCCCTTTAAAAGAGCCACAGCGAAGACAGACGGTGAGAAGCCTCTCCGCTAAACACAACTCTAATGAGTTCTCTCTCTCTCTTTTTCTCAGAAACCACGGACTGATCAAGGCGGCAATCTGCGTATCGCACCGACAACTCACCTGGGCACCTCTTCACCTGGACCAAGGGACGTTCACTGAAGACACCAGTAAACCTTCCACACCTACGGCATGTTTATTTCACCAGCACTGTAAATAAAAATCCCTTCGGGGGTGTGTTCACTTACAACTTGTGTCTGCCTTTTCACTCCACCCTGCTTTAAGTCTATACATGATTAACTGAAAACGTGCTCTGGCTCGATAATATGAGTTAGTGAAATAGTAACCGGAAACTCAATCTGACCAGTTCAATTGAATCAGCAGATTGTTACCTGGAGACCTATGCCACAGTCACACTAGAGTTTGTGCTTGCAAAATTCTGTTGTACGACGCTGCGAAAAGGGGCAGGATTAAACAAGATTAGACATTAAAAAAGCGAGCAATTGGTCCATATTTTAAATTTCTGTCCAGAGAGGTCATGTTATGATGTTCAATTGGTCTCACTCAATCATGTGTTGTGATTACGCAGGTCAGAGTTCACCAAGCTTAAACTTTCCAACACAGCGAACTGCTAAACTTGTTGCACAAGCTTGCCTTTCCACTCATTCAAATGCATATGAATGGAAGTCTATGGGGCGAAAAGTGCAGTGTGACCGCAGCTTCACTCTGACCAGATAATTTGTATCCGTGAATCATTAACTTATTATTTGCTTTGACAGGATCATATGAACCAGTGAGTGGTTGATTGGGCACACCATCTAACCAGATGATGTGAATCAGTGAGTTGTTAACTGGAGACTCACTCTGAGTGGATCATTCACATCAGTGAAAGATAAACTGGAGGCTAGCTCTGATCAGATCATTTGCATTAGTGAATCATTTACTGGAGATTCGCTTTGACAGGACCATTTGAACCAGTGAGTTGTTGATTGGAGACTCACTCTGACCAGGTTATTTAAATCAGTGACATCTAAATTGGAGACTCACTCTGACAAAATGATTGGAATCAGTGACTTGTTAACTGGAGACTCACTCTGACCAGATTATTTGATTCAGTGAATTCTTAACTGGATACTTGCTTTCAGCATATTATTTGGACCAGTGAATCATTCATCACTCCTCCCTCTGATCAGTGATTTTGGTGAAGATTTTCATGGTGAAAAAAATGTGTTAAGAATCACAGATGTAATATTTTGAAGCAGGAATGTGATTAACTGTGCAAAATCAGGAATTGCCACAAAGTTTTACTGGTCACAGAACTTATTTTCTGCAATTATCATAATATCAATTACCAATTGTTATAATATTTAATGTCTTCCAAACGTTCTGTTTCAGTAGAAAATGCAGGAAAATAAAAAATAAAAAAAGCTTGTCTGCAAAAAAAAAAAAAAAATCCAACTCTTCTTCTTTTGATGCGATAAAAGTGGATAGCTGAAGATGTCTGACTGAGTCCCTGAACTTCTCTGTTTGTTACAGTCATAATTTTGCTCTTTCACTGCAGCCATCAATGAGGCACCACTCAGCACAGTGACAAAGCTTAATCGCATATTCAAATACAGGAGGTGTCAGCGGGTGATAAAACAAATGAGTCGCAGCAAAAATCAAAAGCTGGTCTAGTCATTGAGCAGCACCATGTCTGCCCCAGCGCTCCTTTAATGTTTGTGAAAGAGCCTTGGAGTTTGCACCTCCATCACAATCATCTGACCGCGGCTTTAACGTAATCATTTGGGAGACTGTATTGCTGCTTATGCAAATTGCTGATTATGAATAATAGATCAGATGATGG
This sequence comes from Danio jaintianensis, assembly GCA_903798115.1. Taxonomy (NCBI): domain Eukaryota; kingdom Metazoa; phylum Chordata; class Actinopteri; order Cypriniformes; family Danionidae; genus Danio; species Danio jaintianensis. Next base: position 28,490,968 of record CAIGQV010019070.1, on the reverse strand, counting down.
CTATTACTGCTGTTCAACGGCTCACTGGCAATGACAGTGTACATTTACATGATGAATAATAAATGAGTTGTCTCAGTGAAAACCCTTAGACAAAATCATTCCTGCATCAAAAACCTGTAAAGAGTGGTTTTCATATAGTCGTATAAACAAGTGAATGATGGGCTTTCAAAACACATTACACTATCATTAAACTGAAAGAGCATTCTTCACCCAGACAGCATAAAGTTCATGTGAAGCACACACAGTAGTGCAGACCTGATTATTGATTTAGATTGATTATTGAGAACAGGTTTTTTTTTTCTTTTGATTAACTGGAGCTACAGCTTTAATGGGATCTCTTACCTAAAAAAGTCTGTAATGCCTGAGCAATCCTGCAGCTCTCTCATTCATCTCACTGGTAACTGAACCCCACCTGCTCCTCTAAAGACTCTGAAATACTCACTATTAAGTTATTTTAAATTTTTTAAAGGTGCAATTTAGGTGTCACGGTGCGCTCACTCACAAAGGCACAGGATAACAGCGATTCTCAAAAACACGTAGATTTATTTACAACACACTCACTGGAAGATGGAGACACAGGAACATTCACAATACAATACCGGACAAAGGAGGAACTAAACTAAGGGGTATATATATATATATATATATATATATATATATATATATACACACATACACATACATACATACATATACACACATGGGCTGATGACACACAGGTGAAACTAATGAACAGAAAAACGGCGTGAAGCGGAACAAAGGAGCACATGATCACAACATAGAACAGACACCTGACATTACCCCCCCCCCCCTAAGGGGCGGCCTCGCGCCCTTCAAATAACGTGATATAAGGGAGGGTGGGAGGGGAGGGGCCAGGGAGGAGTTTCAGGAGGGAGGAACCAGGAAGGGAGCAGGAGCAGGAAGACCCAGGACACAGCCAGAAGGACGGCCCAAGGCGGAGTCGAGGAAGGGAGGGGGCATGGAGGAGGAGTGGCTGCTGACTCCAGGGGGCCGACTGAGGGAGATGCCGCTGATGGCGGTGGAGCCCAAGGAGGAGACGGAGAGCCGTAGGGTGAAGGTGACGCCGAGGTCCCGGAGGGCCGGGGTGGAGCAGACGACTCACCCGAGCGAGGCGACGGCGGGGGTCCGGAAGCCCGTGGCAGAGCCAGAGCGACAGAGGACCAAGGCGTAGCTGGAGGGAAGGAGGAGCTCAACGCAGCTGGCAGGACACAGCGACGAGGCGGAGCCAGATGAGTGGAGTCCAGAGGTGTAGGAAGGGCGACGACTGACCAAGGCGGAGCCGGAGGGACGAGGGAGCCTGGCGGAGCTGGTGGACTGACGGTCCACGGCAGAGATGGAGGAGTGAGCCAACGTGGAGCCCAAGGATCGAAGGGCCGAGGTGGAGTCCGTAGCTCGGAGGCTGGAGGAGCTGACGCTGGGCGACACCCTCCAGAGGGCGATGCTGGCAGACAGCACCTCAAAGCGAGCTCCACCTCTGGAGCCTGAGGGCGAGCTGGGGGTTGGCTGACTGCAGCAGTGCTGGAGCTGGTTGACTGGCTGCAGTCATCTTTGCTGTATGGAAACAGCGGAAGGGGCTTGACTTTGCTCCAGAAGTCGGTGAGCAACTTCCCAGTGTCCAGCGGTTGCTCATCTGCAGAGGGGGGGTGGGCGGGACTCTCGCATGATCCGCCGAGGTCCGCCAGGACTCCCCCTTTCGGCGATGTTGCCGGCTCACGCACCCGGTCAGACGGTCTGTTGAGCTCCTCCTACGTGGTGTAACTCCGCTCTGTCGCTCTAGATGGCGATGGCTCGTACACCGCGGGTGGCTCTCCGTCTGCGGTGGGCTCTGGCAAGCGCTCCCTGCAGGTGGGTGGTGTTTGGCTGGTCACTGGGTCGGGAGTGGCGCTGGCGAGCTTTTCCTCCACACAGACGGAGAATGTTGCTCCATTCCTCGCCAGTGTCCACTCCACATAAGCGGCGATATTGCCCCGAGGACCATCTTCGGACGACCGTGCTCTGCAAGCGGTGTTAGAGCTGGTGTTGCAGAACACACAGAGCACGTCGTCCGGATAGCTGGTGATATTCGCTACAAACAAGTACAGTCTTGTATGGTCCTCGAGGCTGCTTTCCCCCTGCTCCAGCAGGAGGGGAAGAAATTCGGGGCTGTAGATGGGGTCCATGGGAACACGGGGGAGAGGAAAAGAAAACACTGGGGCAAAAAAGACTAAAAAGAAAAACGGGGGAAAATACGCCGTAAACTGTTTTAGGGTCTGGTATTCTGTCACGGTGCACTCACTCACAGAGGCACAGGATAACAGCGATTCTCAAAAACACGTAGATTTATTTACAACACACTCACTGGAAGATGGAGACACAGGAACATTCACAATACAATACCGGACAAAGGACGAACTAAACTAAGGGGTATATATATATATACACATGGGCTGATGACACACAGGTGTAACTAATGAACAGAAAAACGGCGGGAAGCGGAACAAAGGAGCACATGATCACAACATAGAACAGACACCTGACATTAGGTGTGTATGCATAGGTTCTGTAATTCTGTTCTCCAGTCATGTTTATTTAAACAGTGGATTGCTTTAATCAAGCAGCTTTAAAGTATTAAAACATTTACATGAAGTTGTCAGTGTCCCTTTTAATTAGAAGAACTTTAGTTTCTATTTAAAGTAGTTTACCAGTGTGTTAATCTTTTACTTGGGTCTCTTCTTGACTGAATAAAAAAAAAAAACTGGAGCAATGTTGCCAACTTATTTTAGTGGAAATTGCTGAATGCAGATTTATTTGGTGCTAAAATTGCTAAATGGCATTGTGATATCATTGCCTGATGATGGGGTTATGTATCCATGATATAAATCACACAGTAAAATTACTGAACATAAGATTTGAAATATGTTAATTTGCATAATTGTAAGTAATATAAACACTATATCTGCCTTTATGTGTGCATGAACTTTAATGGCAGCCCAATCTTAATTTGTTGGGTTTAAAGGGGACATATTACAAGATGTAAGTCTCTGATCTCCCTAGAGGGTATATGTGAAGTTTCTGCTCAAAATACCCAAAAATTAATGTTTTATAACTCTTTGAAACCATTTTGGTGACTGTTGCTTTAAATTCAAAAGAGGGCTCTTTTGAAAAGAGGGCGGAGCTATAAATGCCTCTGTGTCAGCATAGTGGCAGATTAAAAAATAAGACTAGTGTCCTATGGTAATGAGGGAGAGATTTTCATGTGTGGGACTTTCCTCCTCTGATGACATGTACAAAGCGAGAATGTCAATCAAAGGCTACGTTCACACTGCGAGGCTTAGTGCTCAAATCTGATTTTTTCTTAGATCTGAATTTTTTGCACAACTGTTCACATTGTTGTTATAAATGTGGCCAATATCAGATTTGCAGTGTGAACAGATCATGGTCCTACTGACCCGCATGCGCAAAAGTACAGTTACGGACAGCACAAAATGTCTAATTATGCACACAATGTGTATACTGTATGAAGTAAGCACGGTGTCAGATTATGCTTAATATGATTATTGCCCTTTTCACAGACAACCGTGGTGTATTTCATGAACTGTAAAGGGCTGTTCTGCTACTTCTAATGTGTATTTCAGCATTTGAAACGAGTCACTTGTGATTGAAAACACTGATCATTTGTGATTTATGACAACCGCGGTGCGCATCTTTCTGACCACCGGTGTAGTGAACTCATCAAGGGTTAATGAGCAGCCGCAGACTGAACTGTGAAGGCGGAGTTGGTTTATCTCCAACAGGCACGTGCAGAAGGGGGGTTTGGGTGCTCGAGCACCTGCCCTTTTTTTTCTCTCGGAGAGAAAGTTCATCCTTAAAATGAAAGTGCCTCTCCTTTGAACACGGATCCCCTATCCGCAACACCCCCAACGCTCTTCAGCTTTGCAATCAACCCGTACCCCAATCGTTAACCAGATTGGTTAACAAGCACCAGTTTTGCCTTCAGTTTTTTTTTTCAAAATGAACAACCAACTTTCTGTGGTAAAGTTATTGCCCTGTGTGCCATTCTACTATGCTGCTGAGGAGTAGAGGATGTTTGCAGTACAGAATGATGACGCATGTCGCTTAAAGATTATGTAAAAGTCACATGAAATCCTACATAACCGTTCACACTGCAGTCGCTTTGCAAAACATCAGATCTGTGTCTGATTTAATACTACATATAAAAGTGGCACAAATCAGAACTGAAAATATCAGATTCCATGTGGTTTGGGCTGTTTACACTGTCATTACCTGAGTCACATGTGGGCAAAATAATCCACATTTCGGGCCACATTTGGTTGCAGTGTGAACGTAGCCTTTAATGTGTTTCTGCAGTGTTTTTATGAAGTGTGATTATAAAAATAAAATTAATACATTTCACACTTACATTTTTTACCATTAGAAGCTGGCTATTTTCACAGACTTGTGTCACACAACTGTCTTTAAACCCCTTTAAAAAGTGTTTTTGCATAATAGGTCCTATTTAACCATTGTGTGCTGTAGAGGATGTTTTCATCCACTATGGGGTTGATTTTGAGTCTTAATTTGTCCACAACATTCTTTGTTTCACCAAATGGAATGCTTTTCGGTGACAAGTCCTATTTTGACACATATTTTGGGAAAATGCTTTTTTTTCAAAAACTCAACAATACACTCTGGGCAAATTCGCTACCCTTTTTTTATGTTCGTGGCTGTTTTTGCTGTTTTTTGATTGCACAGCCATGACACCATATCATTATGTATTCTTTACTGTTGGTAAAAATTTTTTTGCTTTTTTTCTGTTGATCATCAGTTGCTGTGGAAAAAAAAGATTCGTTTCTGGCTTATATGTTATATGGAGTATAGTGTGTGCTCCGGTTTCCCCCACAGTCCCAAGACATGAGGTATAGGCGAATTGGGCTAAATTGTCCTTAGTGTATGAGTGTGTATGGGTGTTTTCCCACTGATGGGTTGCAGCTGGAAGGGCATCCGCTGTGTAAAACATATGCTGGATAAGTTGGCGGTTCATTCTGCTGTGACGACCCCAGATTAATAAAGGGACTAAGCCAAAAAGAAAATGAATGAATGAATGAATGAAATTGGCCGTAGTGTATGTGAGAGTGTATGGGTGTTTCCCAGTACTGGGTTGCAGCTGGAAGAGCATCCGCTGTGTAAAACATATGCAAGGATCATTCTGCTGTGGCGACCCCTGATGAATAAAGGAACCAAGCCGAAGGAAAATGAAATGAAATGCCCCACCTACTGGCAGGGAATGATTTAGCATTTTTATTCTGAAAAGTGTTTTTTGGGGGCATGATTAATGCAGTATAATTTCACGAAGTCAATATATGTTTTTAATTATGTTTTAAGTTGTATTTTTAAATAATAAATCTAATTTAAATAAACAATTGCTCAAGCTAGATAATGGCTTCTGTGTGGATAACCGTTAATCTGCAGTGGTTGCCTCTTTACCACAGCCCATCATAAAGCAAATAAACACCTAGTTTATGCGGTCATATTTTTATTGTATTTTTTGTTTGTTTTTTTGCCTTTATTCTAGCTTAATAAACAATACATAAATTCAGTATTAGAATCTGTTTAAAAAAATTCTTATATTTATTGCGAAATGACAAGGTCTGTTTTCTATAGGCGTTGTGACAAAATGATTTAGGACACATTTTTGCAATTTACTATATAAAATAAAATTATATAATAAATTGCAAAAATGTGTCCCAAATCATTCACTTTATTATGATGCCTATAGAAAACAGACCTTGTAATTTCGCAATAAATACATAAATATACACATTTTTTTACAGATTTTGATACTGAATTTATTTATTATTTATTAAGCTGAATTTTTAGCCCCCTGTATATTTTCCACAATTTCTGTTTAAAGGAGACGCTGTTCGCAGCAGAGCCACTTGGGCTCCAATGAGGGAGAGCTTGAACTCCAGCTCCTCCTCCTATAAGCTGTTTTAATGCGTTCACTCACCCCACCCCTAACCCCAACCCCCAGTGACATCACTTGTAGAGTAAGTGCAGCAAGGAGGAGCTGGAGCTCAAGCTCCCCCTTGCTGGAGCTCAGCTCTGCCCATGTGGCTCTGCAGTGAGTACCACTTGATTTAAAGAGCCATGAAACCCCCCTCTTTCGGTTCAAGTGTACCTCAGAATTTTTTCAAAAAATGCTTCATGATGGGCGTGGAGTGCTGCGAGCAGAGGGAAGAGTGGGCGTGGCCGCCAGAGCAGGGGAAAAAGAGGTGACTGTCAGTTGGCTCACAAAATGAGACACAAACCGTGAGGAGACGCATGATTTTATAGTTCACAAAGTTAAAGAAATAAAAGTAATAAACAGTAATTTAATGCCCTGCTACATATGTTATTCGTATATTCATATACACATAACCACAATTTGTTATATCATCATAAAGATAATCGTGTTTATATAAACACTATAAATGAGGAGGACTTCTCTCCTCCTCAATCCCCGGGTCTGAATGCAGACACAGTGGATAGCAGTGCAGCAGGTCTCTTTCCCTGTCTATTTCAACCTTTAGCCCTGCCGGTAATCTGGAGATTTTAAACATAGGTGAACACAGCAGCACAGATAGGCGATGTGTCTGAATGTAGCAAACTCAACTGATAAAAGATAAAGTCTGCCATTATTCAATTCTCGTACAGCTCTCCCAACAGCTTTGCAACAGCTTTGGGGAAAAACATGCAACAAACCCCGTGGATCATGAAAACAAACACATACAACCCGTGCCGTGCAGAAGCGGTCTCAGCCAGTCATTGGGTCACAGCTTGGCAGGTCTGCCTTGCTTTCGGAAAGCACATGCTCTCATGAATAATTAAGAAGCAGGGTCTTCTCATAAGATAAGAAAACTCTGGTATGAATAATAATGGGAAACCGATGCGTCATCACTCCACTAGCAGATTCGCGCTACGTCACCGATTTTGATCCCACCCCAAAAATTATTTTAAACCCGGAAGATGAAATTAGCTGACAAAAGCTCAAAATTATCTAGTTTTCCCCATAATTAAAGCTGACAGGTGCTAATGTTGTCTTAACTGATGCTCAACACACAAATCTGTTAAAATTTGAAAAAAAGTAATCCAGGGTGTCCTGAACCATTAACGAAAAGAAGATATATTTTTTTTAACTAATAACTAATTTATAATAACTGATTTCTTTTATCTTTGGCATGATGACAGTATAATATGTACAGTACATAATTTTTCAAAATACTAGTATTCAGCTTAATTAGGCGAATTAGGGTAATTAGGCAAGTCATTGTATAACATTGCTTTGTTCTGTAGACAATGGAAAAACTAAATATTGCTATAATATAAGGGGGCTAATAATATTGATTATATTAAAATATCTTCTTTTTTTTTTAATTAACTTTTATTCTAGCTGAAATAAAACAAATAAAACTTTCTCCATAAGAAAAAAAATGTTTTAGGAAATAATGTGAAAAATGTCTTGCTCTGTTAAACATACTTAAAGGAAATATATGAAAAAGAAATTCACAGATGGGCTAATATTTTTTTATTTTATTTTATTTTTTTAAGCAAAATGACGGTTGGATACTTCAAAATGTCAGCTCACACCTTGTTAAATCAATTACTATATGATCAGAGATCATAAATATAAGAAAGTAGTTATTATACACTTAGTTTAAGAGTAGACATTGAGGTCCACCCTATTTCACCAAGGTCCACTTAATTTAAAATTAAGTGCCCTCGCCCCTGCATCAAGGGGGCAAAAGTAGCATGAGGGCAGTGCTGCAGTAATATTTATTTAAATAAACAGCAAGACAGACAATGTTGTGCTGCTTTTTTTTTTTACTGGAGTCATATTTGCAATCTTTATTAAAATATTTAAATCAGTGTATCATATCACTTTTTCAGGCATAACTCATGGAAATATCAATAAACATGTTTGACATAACTCTTGTCAGTGTCCTTAGTTTACTCAGATTCAGATATAGATAATATCTTTCTTAGAAAGCTTATATTGTTGCCATATGTGAACTAATAATCACCACTAGTTGAGCAACTCTTTAACAAAGTAATTTATGTAAATAATCTAAATTATTGGCTACCTTTGTAAAAAAGGTCTATCATGCATCAGAACACAATATATTCAAGGTATATTAATACCAAATGAAAAAAAGGGCCATTTTTTAGCTTCTGGAGACCTGAGGATTTTTTTCTTCTCTAGACCTTCATGTGATGAAATACAGTCAAACAAACCCCATTTTAACAATATCTCTTCGAATGCCCTAAGTGGTTTCCAGGTAATCACCTTTCCTTTTGAATTTACTGCATTGTGTCCTTGGCCGAGCAGAGAATCTCCGAGATTGATTTTGCTCGATCCATCTGGGTCTCTAAGTTGATGAGTTGTGACTTTATCTGTAAAAGGGCAGGGTATGTGTAACATTACCAGCAACAAGGTCAGACCCCCAAGTTTAGAGGGGAACTTTCTCATCATCCATCATATCTGCACTCTAGTGCTGCTAACTGATGGGCCCATTTTCTTCACGACTGTCACGCTCATTTGTAATAACCCCAGAAGAAGGACAGAGGAGTGGAGAGGTAACAGAGACACAAAAAGAGAGTGCAGGCAGAACACTTATGGAGGACAGTGAATATCAGAGTTGACAATTTTTGGAAAAAGAGGTCAGTTTGAGCTAGTCTCCACTGCATATTTTACCTTGAATCAACTGTGCACTGATTTGAGTACTTTCTTAACTCCTGGCAGATCTTAAATGCTTAAAGAGTGAAAACATTTAGCAAAAAGTGGCCACAGAATTCTCACCCATGGTCATACCTGTCAACCCTCCCGTTTTTCCCAGGATTCTCCCGTATTTTACAATTCTATCCTGCTTTCATCCCTTAAAGGTATTTTCCCATATTTCTCCCGTATTTTTAATCTTTCTATGAAGGGTGGCAATAAACATTAATGAGCCGATCCTCCCTATATGCAACTCATACCGCCGAACCATCAGGGGACGCCCCTTGCTCTTAAATGTGAATCTGTTCAGTGCTTTCATTTTATTTAGGCATGAAAACACTTTGAAATAAACATAAAAATGTCAGGATTCCCTTCCTTTCCATTACAGGTGCCGTTGCCCCTCCTATGCAATCCTCAAAACAGTCAGTTCATGTAGCGGCCTGTGACTGTCAGAGGCGCTCCATATTGATAAATAGATGCTGTTTCCCAAATGGATTTTGTACACTGTACACGATCTGAAGCGGAGCAAAAGTGGACACTGGGTTTTGGATGCGTGTTTGAGCTGACATATACACATAATAATAATAATGATAATAATAATAATAATAATAATAATTATTATTATTATTATTATTATAACATCTAAACATGTCAATCTTGCTTTGTTTTCTTTTAAACATAACACATTTTGTCTTAAATGAGCATAAAAAGCAATTGAATGCTTTTATTGTAGGTCTGTGCATTTTTAAAGTGACAACTCTGTTATTTAATGTAATCAAACTAAAAATCGAAATAAGAGATTCATTTGCTGCTCTTTAATCAGAACTAAATTATACAGTGAAGAAAAGGTTAATGAGATTTGATAACTTGATTTAATTTCTTTATAAAAGCTATTAATTTTAATAGGCTAAACTGTTTGAATTTATTTGCATCTTTTTCTAATGTATACTATTTATTCCATCCTTTGTAAATAATAATAATAATAATAAAAACATATTATTGACCGTTTTACCTGTTTATTTATAATGAAACAGCTCCAGATTAACAGATTTAGTAATTTGGGGATTTTTTGTTTTGTTTTGGGGGGGTATTTTCACATCCCAATGTTCACAGGTATGCCCATGGTTCACAGTTAAAGAAAGTTGTAGGGCCCTATTTTAAAGCACATGGTCCAAAACGTTACTTTACTTTCTTTATTGTCCACAAATGGAAATTTAATTTTGGCTTCACCACACAACCACATCAGCGTTCACATTACACATATCATAGAAAACAGGCAACACAAATACATTCAGTATCATCACATTAAAAACTCAATTAAGTCCTATTTTTAAAACCCAGTATTTAAAATGGTAATGGCAGTCGGCACAAAGGACATTTGATACACATTTTTCTTTACTTGAGGTTGCCTGAGCACACTGTGTAAGTTAACTTAGGGCATTTCTGAATCCACTTCTAGTTTAATGATAGGAAAAATGGTTGGTGCATAGTTTAAAGATTATTTCCTTATTTTCTTAATGAATTGTAGGTTTGTGTTGGGTTTAAACTGAGTCAACATCTACTAGCAATGGGTGACATCATCAATAAAACATAAGATGCATGTGATTTGCAACATGTCACAATTTGCAATATATTTGCAGAAACCCCCCCCAGCTGAATTCAAAAAGACAGCTAGCATTTTCTACTCGTTTTGGCCATAATCGGCATCTCACATGATGGAAATGCATGTTACGTGCGATTTACTGGACTGCATTGAGGTTGGAAGTGAGACATTTCCCACTTCTTTGTCTGGAATGCAGTATAAGAAGCCACAATGCAGTGTTTTATTTATTTATTTATTTATTTTTAAGCGCCTCCTGCGACATATTGGTGTCAAATAGAACAGCTGTCATGGTTACTTGCTACTGTAAACAGAAGCTCATAATTCTTGCCCCGCCTCCACTGCCCTAGGACTGACATTGATGAGCAGCTCCGAGTGTTATTTGCAATTCATTTAACTTGACATGGTGTCTAAAAAAATGTGGCACTCAAAAAATTCTAGGCAGGAACGTAATGGTCATCCGTGTTCATCAAGTGAATTTACATTGAAAAGCAATTCCACTGTATTGGAATGGAAAAACATGTTCCATGTAAATGTCCATGTCCCGTATGAATAGACAAAGGGGTCCATCTAAAAGTCCCATAACTAGTCTACATCGATCAAAGAGCATCATCGCATCATGACTATTCTGTGCAACCCCTAATTTAGACACATATTACTAACTCACCCTTTAAATAATAATAAAAAAAAGCTAAAAATGATTGCACCATTGACTAGATGGAACCTGGATTGAAACCTGGTCTAAACTTGATTAGAATATTTAGTAAAGTCAATGGTACAATAATTTTCAGTTGCCAACACTCCAGCAATGCACCTGAACACACAGCTCATGGGCAAATTGCTGGGCACAAGTGCATTTGTTGTTTACACAACAGGACGCTGGATATGAAAATGAAAACTGCATTGGTGAGAAACTGCAGCTGCACTTGGCGTCATCCCCGATAGCACATATACATTTAAAAGATCTATTTTAAAGAACGTTTGATCTGGAAATCATCTGCTGTGTAGAGATTTGATAAACACCTTCTAAAGGTCTGTTTTACGAACACTGTAAATCATAAAAAAAAATTTATAGACATATTATAAACATCTATTTAACATCTGACAGTGGGTCACAATCTCAATGTGTTTCAACACTATTTACACCTCTATTTAGAGTCACCTAACCTTGTGACTGGGTTGATAAAAACACACTTTAAAGGAATAGTTCACACACAAAAAAAGGAAAAGTTGTCATCATTTGCTCGTTTGTTTCTTTTGTCAGGTGAATACAACATAAGATCACTTGAAGAATCTTGGAAAGCTGTAGTCATTGACATTTATAGAGGTGAAATAAACACTATGGAAGTGATTGGCTACCAGTTTTTAATGTTCTTCAAAATGTCATCTTTTATATTCCACAGAAAAAAGAAACTTAAACTGTTTTGAAACATTTAAGGGTAAATAAACAATGAGAGAATTTTCGGGTGAACTATACCAGGTGTAAATAGGGCTTCAGGTACTCACTGATAAGACTCTCTTGGCACCACCTGCTTGTGTAACAACAAAATCAACAGAAGGAGTTCAGAAGGAGAAAATTCATATTACTAATAGACAGACACACACCCTTTAAATAAAATTTTTAAAAAGCTGAAACATGTAAACACTGCAAAAGAGAGGATATCGTTTAAATCATGTAATATTTCTGAAACATGTAAACACTGCAAAGGAGAGGATATCGTTTAAATCATGTAATATTGATATTGTACAGTAGTACAATAGTGTATCAGTTCAGATAGTGTATCAGTTTTATACTACATAGAAAGGGTCTACTAGCTTTTCTAAAATTATAGTTCTTGAATATAAAAGTTGGTCTGTTTAATATCAACCCTTTGACGTGTACGATCACAGCGCTGTGATCAGTCTTGTCTGGTTCCTGGAGTGTACGATCACACCTGTGTGATTAGAACATTAAATGCATCATGTGATCAGCTGCTAAATTCAAATCTGCATTCCCGCTATGGTTCACGTTGAGCCAGATAAACATGTGCATGGCACTTGTCATAAATGATCAGTTTTTTTTTCAAACAAATAATGTTGTTTTTCAGCTTCAGATATTTAAATACTCACATTTTCTAGCAAAACATATCATTTATGGTTTGTAAAATATACACTGATGTCTATGAGACAGCAATAATTATTATTTTTAACATAATCTGATGAAGAGTTATTCTCATCAGATACACACAGTTTAGGTTAGTTACTTTCATGTATTTCGGGAAAAGTTCATGATTTAAATCCAGCATCTCTAATCTATCTCTTGCAGTGCAGACTAACATGGTAACAGCGGTCACCCATCATAAGAAATACATGTTCTTGTGCATCTTTCTATAAGTTATAAATCTAAATTCTAGAATCTAAATTTCAGATATTTCAAAATATAAATAGCATTTCTCAATATTTGTAGAAAAAAGAGAAAAAAAAACAATATGCATAAATCATCGGGCTGCAGTGTGTCATGTGATAATTTTGATGTGTTACCATGGAAACTTTAAAGCGATGCGTTCTAAATAATAATCACATTTAAAAACTCACACAGGGGGTCAGCGGGAGTATTGTGGAACGGTTGAGGTAAATCCTATATTCGGTTCTATATACATACAGTATATATTTGTTTATTTCTAAAAGTCTACTACTACATCTTCTACAGTTATAGTTCTCCATTAAAATGTATTTTTAGTTCATATTGAATCAAACTCTGTCCTTAAACATATTTGTTACTTGCCAATATGTCATTCAAGATATATATGTTTTTTTTTTTTTCAGAAGATTACATCTGTACGTTCACTTTTAATTCACCAAAGAAACCTTCAAAAAATTTACTTTTACTTACTTTAAGATTGCAATATTTAACATTCTTCTTCTCTTATAACTCAATTTAAGAAAATGTTTTGCTTTTACATCTGACTCAATTCACTTGCCCATATGACTTCCTTTCGCGGAGCACAAAAGATGATTTTCTTTCTTTCTTTTTTTAAAGAAATACATTGGTCTTAAAGGGCTGGTCCACTACGATATCATATTTTAAACTTTAGTTGATGTGTAATGTAGCTGTGTTAACATAAATAACATCTCTAAATGTAATATGCTCAAAGTTCAATGCAAAGGGAGACATTGGCTTTTACAAAGTTAGCTTAGCAAAGCCTACAGCGAACAAAGTTTGGGGACTACAAAAAAATACATCCGGGTTAGTGAGATCACAAATGCTTCAGGTTACGCGCATTCACCACGCGTATACAACCCGCACAGCGAAGGGGCATGGCCAGATGCACTGTAAAGTTATAGCAGAGAAAGCTAAAATGCTGTCCAAACACTGCTATTTTCACAGAGCTTGTTCTGTTTCTGTATTTGGCTTCCAAAGGACATGACACAAAGAGAGAAGTGCTTACAATTTAATTTTAATTATGTTCCAGAGAATAAAAAAATATATATATATATAGCTAGCATTTGACAAAGGGCAGCTTCCAGAATCTCTCCCAGTTCAGTGCTGGATTCGGCTAAAAACTCCTCAAAGAAGGAACAGTTCCAACCATAATAGAAGAAGCTGTGGATTGTGAGCCACAACCTGTAAGTATTTTTTTGCTAAAATTGATCTATTACATGCATATTTTCTAGCGTTAATGGTATGTTGTAGCAAGGACGTAAACAAGGATGTAAACGATGGGAAATGCTGTTTGGCATCATTAACAATTTAGCTACAAATTCATATTTATCCATCAAATCGCTGTAAACATCCACAATCTTTAGCAGCACTGCCAGTGTATCTCTATGCGCCTGCTTTCCCTGCGTTATACATCTCAAATAACGAACTCGCAAAAGATATGTGAACGTTTCATCTTACTTACACATGCTTATAACCCAAATATATATAAAAGACACTTGTCAGATTTTATTTTATTGAGCAGGCATGAGGTTCAGCTGTGTCCTCTTTATTTTATGTCTAATTCAGGCTCACACTGACATGGCTACACGGACTGACAGTATTTACACAGCAGAGGCACAGCGTGTGCTAGTGACTGGACGTGACGCTTCCTGGTGACGTGGAGCTAATCCGCGAATCACAGCACATTATGTTAGCTGACCAATCAGAGCCTCTGGAGGGCAGGCTTTTGGAGAACTAGGAAATATGATTGTCGTTTTCATGTTAGCTGAGTAGCAGTATATAATTAAAGTAAGATAAATGAAAACAAAATGTAATTTTACACAAATGAAGCATGAGCACATATTGCTTTGCATCTTATAAACACAACCAAGCCTTAAAAATACACTCTGGACAACCCCTTTAAATAAGAGTTGAAACTTGAACCTTCTAAAAGCACCAAAGCAACCATAAAATTATCCTAAAAGTACAAAGTCTTCTAAAACCATAAAATAAAAATAAATACATTAATAGGAGAACCTCTGAATAAAAACAAAACCAGTTAAACTTTGCGGATAAATGATTGTTTCTAACATGAATCAAATATGAAGCCATGAATGAGTTAAAAATCAACAAAACCTGTTAAACTTTCCACCTAAATAAATAGATTATCTTGAGCGTGAGAGTGAAATTCCAAAACAGTGTTCATTGGTGTGGAAATTTTTATGAGTGAATAACTGACAACATGCAAATTAAAGAACACACTCCACTTTATATATTGCATTGGTTGATTAGCCTCAGACTCTGGATAATTATGTCCCATTGTACATTTACTGTATGTGTTATTGACGAGCACTACAGTGGTGTTCACCAGCATGGTCTTTATTTTAGGGATGTATGGATGAAAAGGGATGGAGGAGGAGCATCAGTAACGTGACAACTCTAACTAATAGGTTTAACAGCCTTTCCCAGATGAGGACACACGAACAGGTGGAAGGATGCAGGGTCTCGTCGATGGCACTACCACATCTCCAACATTTCCTTCATACTGCTTCAGATCATACAAAACTTATAATACAGCAGTCATTTTATCAGCACAATGTCATTTGTGTGTTCAAAAATATAAATATTTCTAATTTTATCACTTGTACAAATAACAAATAAATTGTTTTTATTTAGATTTAGTAATATTACATATATCTAATGTAAACAGTGTCAACAACAGTGAATTCTACATGAGCACAAACACATCACTCACTCAAGGTGTCTGTTTAATGTTGTAATTTGCAGATTTGCAACACTTCTCATATATGTATGTCAAACATTTAATATTCATCTTTTTGTTTTTGTAAATTCACTTTTGAAATGTAACGTTATGCGCTTACTGAAGTTTCAACATAATTACGTTTTAGAGCAAATCAAAACAAATATACTAGCCCACACTATAAAGCATCTTTACACTTTCAGCAATTATACACGTTACTGTACTGTAGCTGTAATGTTCAAAACATCCACATCCAGTTTTTCAGCAATATTATGACGTATCCTCTTCCAAATACTTTCCCGTGGCCTCCTGGGATAGAGAAGTGCCCATCTGATGAACACTCCAGAATCTGGACAGAAGCAGTAGGCCATCCAGGGATTTCTCGCTTACACTTTTATGATTACTGAAGTTTCAAATGAATTGTTTTCTCCTATTATGTTGTAGTAGGTACATAGTACAGTCGTGGCCAAAAGTTTTGAGAATGACACAAATATTAGTTTT
>CAIGQV010019070.1:28460127-28470510 GCA_903798115.1 Danio jaintianensis | reverse complement strand
AGATTAATAAAGGGACTAAGCCGAAAAGAAAATGAATGAATGAATGAATGATAGTAAAAAACAAATGTAGAGATGTCCAAAAATCCCAGTTTTTAAAATTTTAACAATAATAATAACAACATTTTAATAGGTTGCTATTTGATTTCAACAGAAGAAAGTTTTACAAGTTCGAGATGAGTAATCTACATGAAAAAAACAAACAAATAATATACATAAACAAAGTAGGCTATACAATGCACAACGAGTGTTCCATGTTGCTGTTCTGCTCAAAAATCATCTTTGAAATGAATTTATATCTGATACTTTTTTAATGAGTTGAGAAAAAGCTAGATCACTGGTAATCATAACAGAGCCTTCCCTCTAGGAGTGGATCCCAGATGGTCCCTAAACAGTACAGGAGGGAGGTGGAGCGGAGGCGGAACAGGGGAGGGCCAGGTCCGTGCAGCGGAGGTGAGCATGGAGCTGAGGAGGGCCTGGAGCGTGGAGCTGTGGGGAGTCTGAGGGCTCTGGTTTAGCTGGCACTGGCGGGTCAGACAACCCCAGTGGGTTAGGAGGCTCTTGGTCAGGAGGCACTGGCGGTTCAGACAACCCCAGTGGGTCAGGAGGCTCTGAGCCAGGAGGCACTGGCAGATCAGACAACCCCAGTGGGCCAGGAGACTTTGGTCCAGGAATCATAGGCGGATCAGGAGGTTCAGGATCAGGAGGCATTAGTGGATCTGGCAGCTGCATCGATGGCTCTTGTATCTGTAGTTCTGGCAGTTGCCACTCTTGGAACTGAGAAGTCACACAGCTCTGGCGGCATTGGGAAGTCACATGCTTCTGGCGGCCATTCGTGGAACTCAGGGGACGGCTCTGGCCATGGTGGGATTCAAAAGGAACTGGCACCCACCATTCAGGGAATTCAAGAGGACCTACAGCCTGCCATTTGGGAAATTCAAGAGGACTTGGCACCTGCCATTTGTGGAATTCAAGACGATCTGCCTATTCAGGGGATTTAGGAGGATTTGCCACCTCTGGCAGCGGTGCTGACTCTGGCAGCAACGAAGGCTCTGGAAGTGACAGTACAGGAGGTGGTAGTGGTTGCTTTGGCAGTAATAGATCTGGTGGTGGCAACAGCTCTGGCAATTCTGGTGGTGGTGGCCATTCTTGTATATCAGGCGATGGCATTTCAGGAACAGAGACCTTGACTGGAACCATGACAGAGAGAGATTTGGGCCATCTTGTAAAATAGCAGCAGATTGGTGGTAACTATCGTGTGAGCTAGCGCATAAGCTGCAGTGACTGTGAGCTGGTAGACTAGAGGTGGCCATCTTGTTACCTGAAGAACTGGTGGCGACCATCTTGTGCTTGGGTGGACTGGCGTAATTTTGGCCATTTTGTGAACTAGTTGTGGTCTGAACTGATGTGTAGGAGACAGAAGTAGTGGTGATGCCAGCATAGACTTGTTCATCGATGGATAAGGTGGAGCCCGACAGTTTAAGTGCCAGTTCAACATAATGTTATAAAGTCCAGTGGGGTTTGTGTAGAGGCATGTCTGTATAAAGTGGGTCAGACAGCCCACCACGGAAAAAGATATTCAGACATAAGTCACTCATGGATGTTTAGTTTTCTAATTGCACAAAGTCCTCCACATACTCCTCAAATTTCAAAGTTCGGTTGAACGACAGGGAGTGTTCTCCAGTGATCTGCAAAAGCTAGATCGCTGGTGATCTTAACACCCAGTGTGGTGAGAATGCTACATTTTTCTTTTGTATCTATTTGTGAAGTTTGAGTTCGCTTATATTGAGATCGCTAACACCTAAACACCTATTTATTTATTGATTAATGTTTATTGTATATTTATTTACTTTTCTTGAAGCTAGGGTTTTATAGGAATATTATGTTGTATTTGGGAATATTTTGTGATATATAGCATATCAAATGCTAAAGCAAAGTACTTCAACCCTGCTTTAATGCAAATGTATTTTGCGAGTTCAACACAAAGGAATTAAAGTAAAATGACTAAATTCAGGTTAATGTTATTAATACTGGTAAGTAATACAGCAGCTCACATCGCGTACGTGAGTTTTCTGTTTTCTTTTGTTTTTTTTAAATAAGACATACCTTTATAAATGTTTTATTTTATGTGTGTTGTTTTAATGTGTTTTAAATAATTTTATTCTATTCAAAGCGACATTCAGGGACGTGGCTAAACCTCGAAAACTTAATGATTTTGAATGACTGAGCATTTTATGTGATCAATTCCTTTGCATAATAATTGTATTGTTTTATTTTAGACACCCAATTTAATTACTCTCGATTATCTAAAATATTTGTTTTCTAAATTATTTGTATAAAAATAAAAAGCATATATACATGTTAAAACTTAAAAACAGAATTAAGTTTGTAGGCGAATCGGAAAATAAAATATCTATCTATAATTTCATTAGTCAATACATAAAGTCCTATTCATAATGTGTGATTAATTGATTTTTTTTTAACAAGATTTCTATGTATTTGGTACATTATGAAAATTGTGCTAGCTTTATTAAATTGAAAGATTGTAACAAGATTAATAACAGCTGTTAGACATCCATGACATTTAAATGCACATAATCTCTCTTGTGGCTGTGCTCCCTCTCTCTGCCTGCATTGCTGATTCAATGTGAAATAGATCTAACATAAGTGATGACATTTCAGTCAAATATTGTGCAAAAAGATATATATATATTTTTTTACTTGTATATAACTTGCCAAATAACCATGAAATAAGCGGTATAATCAATGGCTTGCTGTGCGTTAAAGGATTTTAAATGCACGACTTGGGAAGCAAATAACCGCCCAACACATGGCTGAAAACAAAATAAGATATGTGTATCTTATATACTGGTTTAATTTGGTTTCATTGTTTAAACAATAATAATACCTAATTAGCAAAGGAACCAAATCAAAGTGATGGGGCTGCTTTAGTGCAGGTCAACTCAACTTCAGCCATTAGTTCATCTGCTGTCATTTAATCAGCAAGAACAAACAGAAGCCCGCACACACAAAGCCTCTGAAGACGGTTTGAGTTTCATATTTATTTATCAATCATTCATGAGGTCATTGAGATTGTACAAGGTCAGAGAGATGGGATGAGAATCTCCATTAACACCAACAGAATCAGCTCTTTGAAGTTTGAAGACTTTCTCTCAGCCTGCGTGTTCACCAATACACTAATCTAATAGACAAATCTACAAATCTGATTTGTGTGTTTGCTTGATATTTGGGTCAACAATGCTACATGGGTCAATTTTAATATATTTTTAATACAACTAAATCAGGGTGTTACATCTGTCATGGTCTTATAATATTGGAATTGAATGACTTTCTAGTTATAAAATATCTCTGAAGTTTAACTAATATACCTGCTTGGGCTTAGACAAGTTAAAAAGATGTAATTCAGGACAAAAAAAACAACAACAAAGAAACAAAAAAACATGCTTGTTTAATATTGACTGAAGTAATACATTTGAATCCAGCAATTGCAATTATTAATAATAAATCAATCTGTTGAACTACTTAATTCATTAGTTGAAACTGCTTCTAAATAAACGTTGGTTTAAACTTGAGTTTATAAGTTGATTGGATTTTGTGGTTATATACAGTAGGCAAGGCAAGGCAAGTTTATTTATATACGTAGCACATTTCATACACAATGGTAATTCAAAGTGCTTTACATAAACAAGAACAAAAGAAATAAAATACAAGTATAAGAAATAAAACAACAAAGAATAAAAATATTTAAAACATATTCAAATTTGTTAAAAAGGAATGATAAAGAAAACAAAGACATAGTAGTGCAATCTGTCGTATGTAGCATATCGCTCATTCAGTAAAGGCACAGCTAAACCGATGTGTTTTAACATTTTATTTGAATGTACCTAATGTTGGAGCACATCTGATCATTTCTGGAAGCTGATTCCAGCAGTGGGAGGCATAGTAGCTGAAGGTGGATTCACCTTGCTTTGAGTAAACTCTTGGAATTTCTAATTACTCAATGCTAATCATCTGAGAGGGATCTGTTAGGTTTGTATTCAGTGAGGACTATCTGTACTGTATTGAGGTCCTAAGCCATTTAGCAAATGATCGACAAGTAATAATACTTTAAAATCTATTCTGAAAGTACCTGGGAGCCAGTGTAAAGACCTGAGGACAGGTGTGATGTGTATTGATTTTCTGGTTCTAGTCAGAATCTTGGCAGCAACGTTCTGAATGAGCTGCAACTGTCTGACTGTCTTTTTGGGAATGCCGATGAGGAGTCCATAACAGTAATTTACCCTGTTGGTGATAAAAGCGTGGACAAGTTTCTCTAAGTCCTCAATGGAAACAAAGCATCTAATTCTTGCCATTATTTTGAGATGGTAGTATACTGATTTAGTTACTGCTTTGACATCACTACTGAAACTTAGATCTGACTCCAGAATCACTCCAAGATGCTTGACCATAATTTTTGTTGTGAAACCCCTACAGCTAAGGTATGCGTTCACCTTGAAAACCTAATCTCTGTTCCTAAATACAATGACATCTGTTTTCTCTTTGTTTAACTGAAAAATGTTTTGGCACAACCAACTGCTAATTTCACCAATGCATTGGCGGAGTCAATTTTTTAATGTCAATTGGGTCTGTAGTTTTTAGGCAATAAGGTTAAGAAGATCTGAGTGTCATGGTCATACCTGTGGTAAGAGATTTGGTTCTTTCTCATTATTTGCTCAGTGGGAGCATATAAAGGTTGAACAGGAGAAGGGTACCAGAATTGAACCTTGTGGGACTCCACATGTAATGGGTGTCCACCTCAACCTATGGTCAACCTATACTGACATAGTAATCTCTTCCTTCAAGGTACGATCTGAACCATTTGAGGACCATCCCAGAAAGCCCATTTTTCCAGCCTATCAAGCCAACAGTGTCAAATGCAGAACTGAGATCAAGCAATACCACCATTGTTAGTTTGGCTTGATCTATATTTAGGCAAATATAAAAACAACTTTTCCAATAATTTTGCCAATGAAAGGGAGATTTAAAATTGGTCTGTAGTCGCTCAATATAGCGATATCCAGGTTGCTCCTTTTCAAGAGTGGTTTAACAACTGCAAAGTCCCAGAATGAAGTGAAGCATTTACTACTTTTAGGAGATCTATTCCTAAACAGTCACACACCATTTTGAAGAACGAAGTGGAGAGTGTGTCAAGACTGCAGGTTGATGTTTTCTTAATCTGTAAAATCTCTTCCAAGATTTTATCATCAATTGCCTTGAAATCATACATTATGTATTGTGGCGGGCCGCCCAATGGATAATCAGCGTCATCCTGGGAATAGAGCACACACCACACCTGGACCCAATTACGCCGATTGTCAGCACCTGAGACTCATTCTCTCCTTTAAAAAAGCCACAGAAGCCTCTCCGCTAAACACAACTCTAATGAGTTCTCTCTCTCTCTCTCAGACACAATGGACTGATCAAGGCAGGCAATTGGCGTATCACTCGAGCACGAACGGGAAAAGGAACAAATCACCAACAACTCACCTTGGCACCTCTTCACTTGGACCGCAGGACATTCACTGAAGACACCAGCACACCTCTTTCACCTACGGCACATTTTATTCACCAGCACTTTTAATAAAAATCCCTTCGGAGGTGTGTTCACTTACAACTTGTGTTTGCATTTTCACTCCACCCTGCTACACTGGTGGAGAATGCGAGTGTCTAAAGGAGTGAAATTAAGGTTTCCATCAACCACTGACACTTGTTGTTTGTTTTGCATCTTGTCATCGCGCTCGTTCTCCCCGGACTCGCTTCGGAATAGAGGAAATAGTGCAACAGATGTGATGTCACGTCAGCAGCAGCTCTCTGAGAAGATTGCCGCCAGACTGGAAAGGACCGAGCAGGTGGTCGAAAGCTTACGGAGCCCCCGAGTGCCGCTTCCAGATGTCAGAAGCACTGCCCACCACCATCTTGTCAAGCTCATTGACCTGGATGACATTGAAGCATACCTACACGCATTTGAGGTGATAGCAACCAGAGAGCTGTGGGACAAAGCAGAATTGGCTCAACTCCTAGCACCGTTCCTGACTGGAAAAGCACAGCATGCGTATTACTCACTAAAAGCCCCACAAAATGAGATTTTTGAGACATTAAAGAGAGAGATATTAGCGAGAGTTGGGCTTTCTCCCATCAGTGCAACCCAGCAGTTCTGTCAATGGTCGTATGATGAACAACTCTCCGACCGGGTGCAAGCCACCCAGCTGTCCAGACTGGCACATCTGTGGTTGCTGTCGGGGAACAAAACTGCCTCCCAGGTCTCTGAGCGAGTGGTATTCAATTGCCTGCTCCAAGCACTACCAAGAAAACTGCGACGCCCCGTAAGCATGAGAAATCCTACCAGTCTGGTGGAATTAGTTGAAGCAATTGAGCTGGCAGAAGCCTCGTTTGCACGAGATGTGCGAGAGCGAGCGGCTGCAAACCCCCGCAGGTTACCCATGGATCGACGCTCGCCGGAGGGCACCTCGCATCCGATGAGCAGGCCGACGGCCCCCTCCCACGTCGATGAGCCCATGCCTACGGAACCACAGTCACCAGGGGATCGTGCGGTGATGGATGGCTGCATCGTGCACCACTAAGTGCCACCGGGAGCTCCACAACGCATGGTGAAGGTGGGAGGAAAAGAGCGATTGGCTGTACTAGACTCAGGTTCCTCCATAACACTAGTGCAGCCGCACATTGTCCCTTCCCGAATGGACTCGAAAGCGACGTTGCCAATCACCTGTGTGCACGGAGAGACACACCATATCCCCACACGCTGAGTAACGGCGGCAGCAGGTCCAGGCTCCTGGCCGATAGAAGTGGGGATTGTCCGAGACCTACCAGTTCCGATCTTGTCCTTCCATTCGGGTTGCACGGGGCACCTGCTACATTCCAACGACTCATGGACATTCTACTCTGGCCCCACCAGGAATACGCTGCCGCTTACCTCAACGACGTGGTCATCCACTCTGTGCGTTGGAAGGACCACCTGTCTTGGTTGTGGAGAGTTCTGATGGAGCTCCATCGGGCTGGGCTAACAGCCAACCCTAAAAACTGTCATCTGGGTCTCACTGAAGCCCGTTACCTGGGTGTCCAAGTAGGACGGGGGCTGATTAAGCAAAGTAGAGGCTGTACAGCGAGCGGAACGGCTGAAGAATAAAACCCAGCTATGTGCATTTTTGGGGTTGGCAGGATATTACCGGTGTTTTATTCCTAACTTGTCCTCGATAGCCTGTCCCCTGTCGGACCTGACCAAAAGGGGGCAACCGGAAAAGATTCAGTGGTCTGCAGCAGCTGAAGAAGCATTTCAGATGTTAAAGGAGGCCCTAACGTCCACACCAGTCCTCCATGCCCCGGATTTTGGCTGTTCCTTTCTTCTCCACACAGATGCTTCCGACACAGGACTGGGTGCGGTCCTGTCCCAGGTCCAGAACGGAGAAGAGCACCCAGTCACGTACATCAGTCGGAAGCTCACATCCGCCGAGACCAGGTACGCAGCCATGGAGAAAGAAGCGCTTGCCATCAAGTGGGCAGTCCTGGAACTGTGCTACAACCTTCTCGGCAGGAGCTTCACACTGGTGTGGTGGGCCGCCCAATGGACAATCAGCGTCATCCTGGGAAAGGAGCACACACCACACTTGGACGCAATTACGCCGATCGCCAGCACCTGAGACTCGTTCTCTCTAGCCCTTTAAAAAAGCCACAACGAAGACAGAAGCTGAGAAGCCTCTACGCTAAACACAACTCTAATGAGTTCTCTCTCTCTCTCTCTCTCTCTCTCAGACACGACGGACTGATCAAGGCGGGCGATCAGTGTATCACTTGAGCACGAACGAGAAAAGGAGCAAATCACCAACTCACCTGGGCACCTCTTTACTTGGACTGCAGGACGTTCACTGAAGACACCAGCACACCTCATTCACCTACGACACATTTTATTCACCAGCACTTTCAATAAAAATTCATTCGGGGTGTGTTCACTTACAACTTGTGTCTGCATTTTCACTCCACCCTTTTTTCTTTTTTTTTTAAGAATTGAGGATTTTTTTTAACTTTCATTCAAGTAGTCAGTGTGTACACAACCCAAATAAACTTTAAGCGGTTGTTCAATAAACAAAAAAGTATGTTCACTGCTACTATTGATACCAAATTTTCTCAATTTGTTTAAGCAATAGTGGCAGTGTGCAGATTTTTTTATTTTATTTTTTTTCATATTCACACATTCTGCATGTTTGGGTGCACATTTCATTTATTGGTAGAAGTAGAGTCTGCATCTAAACACAGGCTTATGCCTGATATTTGTCTTTCTAAAATCTGCAACACAAACTTTGTTTGCAAAGCTCCTACAGAGAGGGAACTGGTGGATTGTTTGTGACCAGGAAAGCCAGTGTTGAAACAGGTACAGATGTTTGTAGCACAAAGCAACTTTTACTGAAACTTTTTCCTGCTCAGATGAAGATTGAATTAGATTTGGGTTCCCTGGGGTTGTTGGTGCAATAGATTGTACCCACGTGCAACTATGTGCCCCGTCAGAGAATGCCCTGATATATGTTAATCGTAAGGGAACCCATTCCATCAATATCCAGGTAATTTGCAATGCAACGTGTAGGGTTACACACGTATTCACAAATTATCCTAAATCAAGCCATGACTCCTTTATTCTGGTGATCTCTGTCATTCCTGCAGTCTTCCAGGGTGACCCACGCCTGGACGGGTGGCTGTTAGGGGACAATAACTATCCATTAAAAACATGTGATAACCTGATACATCATGCCTACAACAGTGAGGCAAGTGTTTTTTAATCGAAAATATTAAAGCAACTTTTTTTAGTTGGCATACTAAAAAATGTGCTTTAGGTGTTTAGACAAGTCAGGGGGATTAATACAGTACAGTCCTTAGAAGGTTGGAGCATTCTTTGTGACATGTTGTGTGTTGCATAACATTGCCATACATCATGGATGTCTTTTGGACATAAACGAGGATAGGTTACAAGACTTTAGAAGGTGTGAAGCTAAACTGCATGTGCCAAATACTCAAGCAGCAGCGAGGAGAGATCAGCTGGCAGAGCTGCTTTACCTGTAGCCTTGTAAGTAAGCTGAATTGTTTTACTTTTAAACATTGTAAATATTGCATTTGACTTTGAACCTCTAGATATGATGACAACCATTTAAAAAAAATAAAAACTATCTTTATTAGAATACACACAGTGCTGTCCCAGGTGCTGGAACATTTCTGCTCTCGAAACGTAAAAAGCTATTTCCTCCTGTACAAGCAAAGCATATTTGAGTGCATTTTTTTGCAAATTAGTAACAAATTATACAAAAATTAACTATTTCAGTTTATTATTTTATTTATGTTTTTCTTTAGATTTCAGTGATGCAGCCTACATATTTTTAGCAGCTAAACAAATGCTTATTGATCTGGTGGAAAAAAAGGTCCGGTGGATGAAGGAGGTGTTGCAGATGTTCCAGGTATTATGCGATGAACTGCCTCAGCGAGACTTCCCACACTATCGGCGATGCATCCGAGGGGCAGCAGCAATATCTCCAAGCAGCTTAAACGGGTGTTCAAGCGCCGCTAAATCTGGTAGTGTTGACCCAATTGTCTTTCCAGCATATTAAAGCCGGCCTGCTGGAGTGCCAGGAATTGGTGGTTCTCCTAGGTGGGTGGGTAGTTTCTGCATCGAGCTCTGTGACTCGCCTCCCCTCTCTACCTCGACGATGGTTGTTCCACATTCTCTTCTCCGTCCACAACTTACCTGATCTTTCTCTATTTCTAAATGCACCCGCAAACGCAAATGACCTTGATGTAGTAATCAGCAGTATGGATGCTATCTTTACTAACACACTAAATACTGTGGCACCCATCAAATTAAAAAAGGTTAGAGAGAATAAAACTCCACCATGGTATAATTGTCATTCTTGCGTTCTCAAAACAGCAACCCGTGCCCTGGAACACAAGTGGGAAAAAACTAAATTAGAGGTCTTTAGAATTGCGTACAAAGATAGTATGTCCAGCTATAGGAGGGCTCTAAAATCCACCAGGGCTGAGCACCTGCACAAACTGATAGAAAATAATCATAACAATCCTAGATTTTTATTTAACACTATTGCTAAATTAACAAATAATCGGTCATATTTGGAAAACAATGTCCCATTGCAAATTAGTAGTGTACTGAAAACAGAAGGCTTCAGACAGAAAATAGAAGATGTTAAACTTTCGGCACTGCCTTATACTTCAGATCCATTAAACATTCCACTGAACCAAAATAATCTACAGTGCTTCAAAATCATAGAAAAGGAAGAGCTAGATAAACTTATAAATGCTTCTAAACCAGCTACA
>CAIGQV010019070.1:28430845-28450127 GCA_903798115.1 Danio jaintianensis | reverse complement strand
CTGCACCTGCAATCACCAGCACACTATATATGCTCACCTCTCTCATTTACTCACCGGCTGAAATCGAAGACGGATGGTTCTCTTCGTCTTTTCTCCTGTGTTCTCCTGTGTTCTGCAGTGGATGATTCTCCTGTGCTATTCCGTGGATGTTCCCTTCCTCCTGTGGATGCAAACTCACCTATTTAAGGGAAGTGACTATTCTTATGTTGGCATTTACCCAAGTACTGAGCTAACCAACAGAACTGTTTGATGTGTGAGATCGTGCTATCTTCACTACACCATTATCCTGCTTCACCGTATTGTTGTTGTTTCATTGCTCGAATAAATACCCTTAAACTGAATCCCTCTTCGTCTTCCTTGTGTGACCGTGACAGTAATATAATCATGATTAATAGTTTGACTATTTTAATGCATTATTTGGTGTCATCCTGTTCTGTGGCTGTATTTTGATGTCACACTGCAGCACTACTTCACATTAAACACACCTATAGTTTGGTTATGTCTTGTCCTTCCTGCCATGTGTTCCTTTGTTTGTTTCTTCATTTGAATTTGAATTTACTTCATGGCCAATAGAAAAGTGAAGTGAAGTGAAGTGAAGTGAAGTGAAGTGTGAAGTGTGGCCAAGTATGGTGTCCCATACTTGGAATTTGTGCTCTGCATTTAACCCATCCAAGTGCACACACACAGTTAGTGAACACACACATACCATGAACACACACCCGGAGCAGTGTTCTATAGTATTAATATGATTACTATTAATGGAATTTGAACATACTACTTCTGCCATGTTGTAATTATCACATGACCTAGTAGTTTAAAATACAGTAACATTTTTAGTTTGACATTACAACATGCTTTTTATTGCTAAATTAACTGTCTCTGTATGAGCCTTTTTATTCATATTGTATCATTTGCATTTCCCCCCCAAATGCATCTTAAATACAGTTAAAAGGCCCATTTTTCCCTGACAAGTGTTCAAATATGTTAATTTACTATTTTAAGAGACAAGCTTCTGTTCATCACATAAGTAACCTTTCATTCGTATGTCAAGATTTTTCAAATATGGCCTTTGATTTAAATCACATTTTTCTGACAGACTCCCTGAAGACTGTTAATTATGACCAGTAAAATTACTAGTACATGTCATTCCACATGTCCAATACTCATAATCACTGTTTCAATCCAACCACTCGCTTATAAATTGTCAATCAAGCACAGATGCTGATGTTTTTTCTTGTTCTTGTGCTTCTTCTTCTTCTTATTATTATTATTCATTAATAATAATAATTAATATAATCATTGAAAAAAACGATCTAACTAAATATGTATTCTAAACTAATAGACTATTTCTAATGCAGAATAGCTCAAAGCTGTAAATTATGACTAATAATTACTAGCAATAAAAAAAATTGCTAGTAAGACATTATTATTATTAACTTTATTTAGGTTTTATTTTAATTATATTATTATATTTTTTATTTATTTGTTAAATATTATCTATTGATTCTAGTATTAGTTTTTGTTTATTAATTTCAACTAAATGAAAATTATGTTACCTTGCAAATGCTAACTTACCTTGCAAACTATATATTAGTATGTTTATGTGTTTATTGTGTTATTATGTTTGTTTAAACTAATACTAATTTATTCATTCATTCATTCATTTTCTTTCCGGCTTAGTCCCTTTATTAATCTGGGGTCGCCACAGCGGGATGAACCGCCAACTTATCCAGCATATGTTTTACGCAGCGGATGCCCTTCCAGCTGCAACCCATCACTGGGAAACATCCATACACACTCATACACTACGGACAATTTTAGCTTACCCAATTCACCTATACCGCATGTCTTTGGACTTGTGGGGGAAACCGGAGCACCCGGAGGAAACCCACACAAACACGGGGAGAACATGCAAACTCCA
Source organism: Danio jaintianensis (assembly GCA_903798115.1). NCBI lineage: Eukaryota > Metazoa > Chordata > Actinopteri > Cypriniformes > Danionidae > Danio > Danio jaintianensis. The sequence goes on along the minus strand of CAIGQV010019070.1, from coordinate 28,448,206 downwards.
CACAGAAATGCCAACTGACCCAGCCGAGGCTCAAACCAGCGACCTTCTTGCTGTGAGGCGAACGTGCTACCCACTGCGCCACCGCGTCGCCCCACTAATTTATTTCAAGTAATAAAAATGTTAATGCTTTTAGCTTTAGATATAATAACCGTTGTCAAATGTAATTTACAGGAGAAAATATCTTTTTGCAAATAGAAAATCACAATGTTTTATTAATTCAAAAAAGAGATTTACTTGCAATAAACATTGCAATGAAATTTTTATAAATTCCTTATTACATTGTAATAATTTGACAGCTAAACGCATATGTCTGTTTTTAAATATCCAAGGCCTAAATATCTAAAAAGGACTGAAGACTTTTAATTATGACCAATCAAATTACCAGCAAGACTTTAATTTCAACATACGTAACCAATACACACAACGGCTGTGTTTCACTCATAAATAGTCAATCAATTGCAGAAGCTCACTTAGGAGACTCAAGGGCATTTTTTGGCCACAAGAGCTAAAACAGTTGGCCTGTGAGCGAGTCTGACAGCTCCTTTAACCTCCACTGACAAGAGTAATCACACTGACCCTTTCACAGCAATCACCTGCCATAAACAGATGACAATCTACACATATATGAATTATACAATTATCCGCAAATGAATCTCCAGAGAAAGCGATGGTAATGTAGTGGCCGGTAATGAATTAAGCATATAGACATTGAAGACAGGATGTACATCTGGAGGGGTTGTGACACTAAAATGAATGATGAGACCAACGTCAGAGAGACTGCTTGAACACAGTGGCCTGATGGCTCAGAGCACACCAAGATGTTAATGTTTGCCGTATATTTTTGTGCCTGGCAAGCTGATGCAAATATGCATATATAGGAATGATGAATTATTCAGAAACTGCTAATAAAGTTTTAAAAGTGATAATTTCTTTATTGATTTAAAATTTCAAAATAGTAAGTGAAAAGCAATAATAAACTGCTGAGAAGTTATTTGATAAATATAAAATAAAATAAAAAAGTGTTTTCCCCCTTACTGATATCTCTCTCTTTTATGCATGTTTGTCACATTTTAATGTTTGAGATCATCAAACAAATTGAATTATTAGTCAAAGATAATACAAATAAGCACATCATACAGTTTTGAAAGTAAGGGAAAACAAAATACAAAACTGCAAAGGTCTGTGTGAAAAAGTGTTTGTCCCTAAACCTAATAACTGGTTGGGCCACCCTTAAAAGCAACTACTGTAATCAACACATTTTCGATAACTTGCAATTAGTCTGTTACAGCGCTGTAGATGAATTTTGGCCCACTCATCTTTGTGGTAAGAATTGTTTGTGGATAATGTTTGTAGATAATTGTAGTCAGAATTGTCAATCTGTTTTCAGAATTGTTGTAATGCAGACACATTGGAGGGTTTTTAAGCAGGAACCATATTTTATAGGTCATGCCACAGAATCATAGACTAAGCCGCTCCAAAGTCTTCAGTTTTCTTTCAGCCATTCAGAAGCGGACTTGCTGGTGTGCTTTGGATCATTGTCCTGCTGCAGAACTTAAGTCCGCTTCAGCTTGAGGTCACTAACAGATGGCTGGACATTCTTTTTCAGAATATTTTGGTATACTGCAGAAATCATGGTTCCATTAATCACAGCAAGTCTTCCAGGTCCTGAAGCAGCAAAATAGCCAACCAAGGCTCATTCTGATTACGTACCCCTATATACATTTCTGGAGAGAGCAAATTACGTCCCAGGAGCTACGTTTTTTGGCAGGTTTTTTTTTTTTTGTGAATCCACCAGAGGCCGCTGTGTACGCTTTTTTCAGATTTCAAATTTCTCTTGCGACTACCAGACTGACTGACCAACCGACCGATACCCCCGATGCTCTTTCGAATTAGAAGCGGTAGTAGTTTTATGGAAAGTGTATAATAAACAACCCTACACCACAGTAGATCTGCTGCAAGTCACTTAGCATATGGTGATATAGGTGAGGAATCATGTCAGGCCTGTATATACGGCACACAAGAGGCTTTTCCCCCTGTTGCTTTAGGACACACAATATTGCCTGTGATGTCGATGAATTGTTCTGGCCTGACTCAGGCCAAAGACAAAAATAAGCTAATTGTTCACGTTTCCACCTTTGATTTTTGTCCCTTTTAGCATTGTATACTGTAGTACAGTGCATTCTAGGCTGTATACTGTACAATGAACAAATTGTATGGCCTGAACATTGAGATTAAAAATGTACTTCTCCTTGAGAACTATATGTTTTGAACAATGTGTTTTCTGTGGTATTGTTTACAGACTGCTTGAAGGTGTGTATCATTTAGATCAAATTGTTTATTAATTGAGAGACGTGCTTGATTTTGAGCACAGGTAAACTGTTTTGAGGCAAAAGTTTCATTTTGCAAGAGAAGTCAGAGGTTTAGTTAATAGTGCTTGAAGATGAGGTTTTGTGTTTAATGGTGTAAGAAAATGGAGGAAGGGTTCAGAAATTGTGTTTTAGCAATCGAGAAAAACTATAATGAAAATGCAGCAATGTATCCATACATACCAAGTGCAGCTGTTCAATATTATGTGTGTGCGTGTGTGTGTGTGTAGAGAAGGCACTCACCTACAGTACTCACATAATGACTTACGAGTCACAAGATAAGACAGTATCTTATATTTCCATTGTTTTACAGATGTGCGCGACGCATGCCTTTTGCAGCACCGCATTTTTAGATGCTATGTGAAGATAAAACGATTTCAATTTTCACCCACAACAGTGTTTATTTGTCAAACATAATGTCAGTTCAGAGCAGTGGACCAATCAGAAGAACTCAGATGCAGGACTAGTGTTCTATTTACGGGGTAGCAGATTGGCATGACAATGGCAAAATGGCAGAACCACTCATGAGCGCTGCTGTGTTGCGGTTTCAGACGCATTCTTTTTGAATTGCTCCTCAGTTGTTGCACTGCTGTGGTCTTTTCTGTCTAACAGTGATGTACATCTGGACTGAGTGTATTTGTCATGAGTGCATGTGAACCAAACCGTGAGCCTCGTACCGAGAGTTCAGGACAAATACATATACCGTTACTATATATATATTGTAAATTTTCCACTGAGCAAGGTTAAATTGTTTGCTCCATTTAGGCCTGCAAACTGCCTCAATGAACAGCATTCTCCATGGTAATGGAAGCCCTCCAAGCAGCCTTCCCTTCAGATTTCCCGACTTCATCTATGTGCCTTTTCTCCTGCAAACTCTCTCTGGTGGAGTAGAATTATCACATAGAAAATCGTGAGTTACTGGCAATTAATCAGCCCTATTCAATGGACAATGAAGGAATAAATCGCTAATGCCAGTATCTCAAATCCAGCTCCGCCGGGTGTCGACCCACTCATACCCAAGTTCCATGCAGTCAACGGAAAACTCCATGCAGCGCATACCTCTCTAGGCACTGGTCATCCTGGGACCAATGAAACCCTCTCACTGATCAAAGATCACTTCTGCTGGTCTGGGATGCTCGAAGACATCAGAAGGTACGTGAGGGGATACCGGTAATGCGCAATGGCCAAAACATTCTGCTATTTACCCTCTGGCAAGCTCCTTCCTCTTCCCATTCCTCTGCATCCCTGGTAACACCTAAGGGTAGATTTTGAAATGGATTTGCCTCCGTCTGATGGGAACACATGCATATTAGTCGCAGTATAAATATTCTCTAAAGCCTGTCATCTGGCACCCCTGAAAGGTCAGTTACAGCCATGGTAATGGCAGAGACTTTGTTTAATTATGTGTTCAGAAACTTTGGCATTCCCGAAGACTTTGTATCCAATTGAAGCCCTCAGTTTATATCTCAGGTATGGACATCCTGGTCTTCTCGCTCCTATGTGTGACTGTCAGCCTATCTTTTGGATACCAATTGCAGAGCAACGATTAAACAGAGCGAAAAATGCAGGAGATTATTATCATTATCATTATCTCCATATCTTCTGCTACGACCACCAGAACTCTGGGAGACAATTTATTGCATGGGCCGAGTACACAGAGAATTCCCTTCATCAGCCTTCTACTCCCTTCCAGTGCGTACTACCAGCCACCTCTGTTCCCTTATTCCCACATTTATTGGTCCACTCCACGCACCCCCAGTGTTCCGTACCACGCAGTCGAGGCCTTCTTATACGGATGCTATAGCCAAACATTTGTGCCAGTGCCAAACGTCAATTTCAATGCTGCCAGCAGTGAAAATCTTGGACTCTGGACAATGTGAAACGCATTGCTCTCTGATGAGTCCACCTTCACTGTCTTTCCCACAGTTACTCCTGTTGGATTTGGTTTGTCCTTCTTGGTGTTATGCTGGCATTACCCTGGATACCGTGGCTCTTGATACATCACTAAGATGACAAGACTTGCTGTCTTTGTCATGGTTCATGTATTTGTGTTCTCCTTTTGTTGTTATGTCTGTCGCATGGCTGTGTTTGTTTACCTTTCCTTGACAGCACACGTTCCAGTCAGCTGACTAATCAGTATGGCCACCTGCAACCTATTATTGAGACCTACTTAAGGACTCTGTTTCTCACCTTTCGGCATTAGGTCGTTCATGTTTGTTCCTGTCTTTCAGGTCTCGTTCTGCTGTTTCCCATGCTACCAGAGTTGCCATCAGCCTTTGTTCCCTGTATATTGTACCGAGCAATAAACTTTTACTTGCAATTGGATCCGTTTACATCTCATCCTTGTGACAGTCTTGGTCACAGATGGGCACCAACAATTTGTCCTCTTTTGAACTCTGATCATAATGTCACCCATGTTGTCTGCATTGCAATATTATAAGCAAAACTTTTGAAATATGAACTTTGGATGTTATACATACATAAAAAAATCCTTGATTTTTTTTTTCTTTCAAGATTTCAACTGAATTTAAGACAATTCTGTAGAATGACATGTATAGTCACAGCAAGTTAATAGGGTAAAAAAAAATATGGTTATCACCATACATCATTGCATTACGCATTGCAGATTATTTTTTTTTATAAAAAGTTTTCTAAATTGTTTGGTTTAAATATGCAAATGATTCAAGTGGTTAAATGTTTAATGTCATTTATCGGACAACATTTATCACTTTGCGCATACAAAAACACACTACAGTGACTTAATGTGCTTTGTCAAAAGAAAAAAAATAGAGCATTATAAGAAATGCAGACTCACATGCTTTCTATTTATATTTCTAGTTTTCTGAAAATCTTAGACCTAATGTCAAGTTTCAGGTATATTTATGATGCAGATTTAAAGTGTTTTGTTTATCAGCTTACATAGTTTATCTTTTTTTTTCTTCTTCTTCTTTTCACAGCACTCCTTTTGCCAGGCCTGTAGGCATTTGGTGCATCTCAAAGGCTGCTGTTTTCACCCATGTGCATGTGTGTGTGCGTGTGTGTTTCAACTTCACTCAGACACATGTCTCCTCCTGACCAGTCAATCAAACCCTCACATAATGCTGTTGATTCTATCAGCTGCGACAGTGGACCGGCTGCTCGAGAGCACCTCCACTGTGGCCAAGGTTACAATTCTGTCATTGGCTTTTCACAAGCAATTTCCCCCATTGCAGAAAGGGCACATTTTCCTTTCATTCTCTGGAGGACCGTGAGGTTATAGAAGATCTTTAAAGGGGACTGAACTGTGTGCTTTCAACTTACTCACAGCAAAATACACACAGACACACACACACACACACACACACACACACACACACACACACACACAAGCACAAATTTCATGTTGTCACAAACAATATTTTTTTCTTTTATCCACAGATTGTTAAAAAAAACAAAAAAAAAACATTCCACTGGTGACATTTGGTGACAAATTTTAAAGTTAAGTATTCAGTTAGTTAGACCATTTGCCAAAATATCACCAAATTTGACTCGGATCATCGTCAGACCATGTTGACAAAGTGTTGTGAAATTCGTGTCAATAGGCAAAATGGTTTTTGTTTACGACACCGACAAATGTGCTCAAATGTGCTCATTCTGCCTCTGGACTGCTTTGGTCTTTTCTGGCTCTGAACTGCTTGGCCCCTTAATTGCTACTTGCAACTATATTTGTTATTATTATTATTATTATTCATTCATTCATTTTCCTTTCAGCATAGTCCCTTTATTAATCAGGGGTCACCACAGCAGAATGAACTGCCAACTTATCCAGCATATGTTGTAAGCAGCATATGCCCTTTCAGCTACAACCGATCAATGGAAAACACCCATCCATTCTCATTCACACACACTATGGACAATTTAGCTTACCCAATTCACCTATAGTGCATGTATTTGGACTTGTGGGGGAAACCGGAGCACCTGGAGGAAACCCACGCGAACACAGATGATTATTATTATTATTATTAATGTAACCATTAGTTAGAATATGACGATTTAAAGTTTTCATAACTAACACACTAAGTTTATCATGTTATGTTAGGTAAACATAATGCATTTGATGTGAATAAAGTACATTGTACCATTACAACCCCAAATCAGAAAGTTGGGACAGTATGAAAACGCCCCCAAAAAAACCAAAAAAACCAAATATATATATATATATATATATATATATATATATATATATATATATAAAATGGTCAACTTCATTTCATTTGTAAATATACATCCTTTCTTGTCATTCAGACCTGCAACACATTCCAAAAAAAGTTGGGACAGGAGCAGTTTAGGACTAGTAAACAGGTAAATTGGTTAAATAATGATGTGATTTGAAACAGGTGAACTGACGTTCGCTAGTTTGCCAACAAATACAAAAGAAAAAAAAATAGAAAAACAATGTTCGTCAAAGAAAGATAGGAGGACATTTGGATATTTCATCTTCAACAGTGCATAACATAATTAAAAGATTCAAGGAATTTGGAGGAATTTCAGTGCATAAAAGACAAGGGCGCAAGCCTAAGCTGAACAACCGTGATCTCTGATCCCTCAGGTGGCACTGCATCAAGAATCGTCATTCATCTATAAGCGATATCACCACATGGCTCAGTACTACTTTGGCAAACCTTTGTCAAGTACCACAATACATAGTTACATCCACAAATGCCAGTTAAAACTGTACTGTGCCAAAAGGAAGCTCTATGTTAACAGTGTCCAGAAGCACCATCAACTTCTCTGGGCACAGAGGCATCTGGGATGGACCATCACACGGTGGAAACGTGTACTGTGGTCAGATGAATCAGTATTTCAGGTATTTTTTTGGGGAGAAATGGAAGCCGTGTGCTCCGGACCAAAGAAGAAAATAATTATCCAGACTGTTATCAGCCACAAGTCCAAAAGTCAGGGTCTGTCATGGTATGGGGTTGTGTCAGTGCCTTTGGCAAAGGTAACTTGCCCTTCTGTGATGGCACCATTAATGCTAAAAAAGTACATAGAGATTTTGGAGCACAATATGCTGCCTTCTTTTCAAGGGAGCCCATGCATATTTCAACAATACAATGCAAAACCACATTGTGCACACATTACAAAGTCCTGGGAGAGGATACAGGTAATTGACTGGCCTGTCTGCAGTCTCGACCTGCCTCCAATAGAGAATGTGTGGCGCATTTTGAAGTGCAAAATGCGACAACAAAGATCCTGTGCTGTTGCACACCTTAAGACTTGTTTGCAGGAAGAATAGGACAAAATTACACCTGAAACACTTCATCATTTGGTGTCTTCAGTCCCTAAACATCTTTTAAGTGTTGTGAGAAGGAATGGCAACATTACAAAGTGGTATATGCTTTACTGTTCCAACTTTTTTTTTTTTTTAATCTGTTGTAAGAACCAAAATTGGAATATTTGTTTACTTTGAAAAAATAATAATAATACATTTCGGGTCCCCTTCAGACCCGAATTATGTTCCAAGTTTCTGAAAAATGTAAAAGTATGTTTTCACAGTTCTTGAGGCTCCTATAAATGAGACCAAATTATAATAATAAAAATTCAACACCCTTTAAGTATTTATATTTTTTGTCCATTTCAATGGACATCAGGTCAGAAAAGTTGTACTTCCCGAACATTATACCAACATAAAATACAAATAAATATACATGATTGCTGGTATAATCTTGAAATCACAAACAGTAACATTTTTACTTTAATTTTGAGGTTTTTGTTGTATAGATTGCACCTTGTTTATAACAAACTTGATCTTCATCTTCCTCATCACTCCACATATTGTCCACATCTGAGATATTTTCCTCTGCTATATGCTCAAGAACTTCAAGATCTGTATATTCTGCATATGAAATTGTTTCAGCAATGAATTAGTACATTGATATAGTTATTTTTATATATATAAAAAAAGTTCAATCAGCATTACTGAAGATTTACTTTCAGTAATAGATCTTGAACCTATTGTACATCCTAATGGACAGACATATTTGAAAAAAATCCTGATCTAAAGCTTGCAATGTTACAAAAGATTTTAAACTATAATTAGCAAGTGCAAAGTGTTTTTTTACATACAATCTATGAAATATTGGCAAACATATCAATAAATCTGAATAAAAACATTGTAAATGTGGCTTAGGTCTGTGTCTGGAGTAAAGTGATGCCATGCTGCTTCTCAGTGTAGTGGATTTTTTTCAAATTACAAGATGCAGAGCCTTACCACCATTTGATTGTTTGACAATCGTCCACTCTCATGGACTGCAGGCTTTAAATTAGATGAAATGCTCAGGAACCACAAAAAACATGGGTTGACATGTTATGTCCATTGTAATGGACACAGGGTCCGAAGGGGTTATCATGTGTTAATTAGCAAACTCTGAATATTTTTTCAATTATTTCTGGGTAACAATGTGTTTAGCAACATTTACTATCACAATTACTGATGGTCGGTTCTGATAGGGTCATAGGGTCTCCAAACTAAAAAAGAGAGAAAAAAAAAGAAACAGAAAACAAAAACATGAAACTGCACATAATTAAATTCCACTAATAGTAATGAACAATTAGCATAGCAAATAAATTGGTTTAAAAGCAGGGGTTGAAAAGAGAGAGAAAATGCATCTGATGTGTTGTTGTCATAAAACATGGTACATTCAATCAGATTCAATAATTTTCCATAAATATTTGTTGAACTTGATCCCCTGGTTTCAGAGACAAGGCTTTAATAAATTGCATGCATGAGCTGTCTTAACTAAAAATAACTTTCAGTGACATGAACAAGAAAAATGTCAGTGCCATAAAATGGTTTCAATATACACCAATGACGTGTTTTTCTTAGTAATTAAAAAAACAAACTAAAAAAACTTAACTACCAAAGGCCTGTAAAAGGCCTAGTCTTGGCTTGCTATGCCCTGTTTAAAACCAGCCCATAAGGTTCAAGACAATATTACAGGTTTTTTTTTCTCAGTCACTTTGGTACATTTCGCAGATCAGAACTGAAATTCGCAAAACTACCTGTTCAATCTTCACATCATTGTGTCACTTGTGCGCATTCCTCTGAACAAGTTGCAAATGCTTTTGTACATTCATGTAAATGATTATGTGCAATTATCTGATGTTTCCTACATTATCAATTGCTTATTTCATGTTGATCAAAATGTATTATTTTGGTCTGTTGAGTAGTCTCACCCCCCACAACACTTTATCATTTGTTCATGGCATAAGTCTTTACATGCAAAATGGCTAAACAAGTTGTTATAATATTTTGCCATAATGCATTTTTCTATACATTTCCATGAGACTTTTTTTCAAATTTTTTGTCTACAATTGGTAAATTTCTCCTAGGTCACTTTTTCTAATGAAGGTGCATCTGAATTGGAGATTCAAATTGCCCTATGTTTACATTTCTATTTTTGTTTTGTTTTTTACAGTTTTTCTCAGTCGCTTTGGTGCATTTCTCACAACACTATTTACATTTGCACAACAGTTAATGCATTTCTCAAAACAATTAGTACAAACTGCAAAACCTAGTTGATAACCTGCAAAAGCGTTTCACTTGCTTAAAATGGATAGCTCATTCCTCAAAAGGAAGTATTTATGTCAATGAATGTGTCAGTAGCTATGTTTCCATCCAAAAATGCGAAATAACTTTATGCGCAAAACTGGAATATCGCATAGAAGATGTGCGAATAAAGCAGCGTTTCCATCCAACGAGTCAAAGAGAACAAAATCGTCACTTCCTGATTAAATGGCGCCAAATATCAACAGTAAAAACGGAATTTGCTGCGGTAGGAGAAGCTGCGTGAATCTTTTCTTCATTTAATAAATGACTTGCGCCTCAGAAGGCAATGCTGACACGCAGTGAACGTGTGGTGGTGTTTGAAGCCGTGAGACGCAGAGCACAGACGCTCTTAACAATTCAGGAGGTCATTAATAATATAATAACACTAATACTGAAATGGTTAAGGCATTTTAGAATGACCAAAACAACATTTCAGATGTTTTACAATGTGATCAGCCTGCTGGTTTGTCCATTTACACACATTTTTATCATCACATGATCTCTTATAACCAAATCACATGACCTTTTTTTAATGCGCATACTGGAATTTGTTCGGTAAAAGTGTTTCCATCGCAGTTTATGCGCATCTTTTCTTATCGAATAAAAAGTTTATCCTACTCAGTTATGCGCATACATTTTTTTATGCGCATTTCCAAAATTTATGCGCATCTTAGCGTTTCCATCAACCGATTTTTTATGCGCATATCCAAAATGCGCATAAAAATAGGTGGATGGAAACGTACCTAGTGTCATCAAAATGAAAAGTCCTGACACCATCGTTTATGAACAAGATAGTCAAATGGCTTAGTCATGTTTTCATTATGACAGTTTACTCTGTAAATGTTTTCCAATGCAAAAAAGTCAGATCTTGGTGACACTACCTGAAAATGCTCAATACAGCAATAAATACTATTTGCACAGGCATTGGAAAAAAATACAGTAAAGTTACACATTACTGTATTTATGAGGTAACTGAGTACAAGACACTGAATATGTATGTTTCACATTTTTACTGCATATGCTCTTTGCAATTCTAATTTCTTCACAGCATTGTGCAAAATAATAAATACACCCTTATTTACAACAAACAAACTTCCTTTGGGTAGAGCTGTGCACAACTGTAAACAATATTGCAGTACATATTAGAACTGAACCTACAACAAACATAGGTCTGTAAATCATTCATGAAATTGTTCAATTTAGAAGACGTTTTCAGGAAAAAAAAAATAATAATTTTTTTTTATTATAAAATTTGCTTGACATGTTTGACAACTAGTTCAACATTTATGTATGTAATGACTCAAGTAATGAAATGAGGACTATTAGTTTTATATGGAATGACTATTCAACACTCACAAGTTTAGTTAATTTTGACTGACATGACATAAGCAAATGATAATGTTACAAAACGGCAGAGAGTTGTATGAAAGCAATTGATGCATGTCCAAAAGCATTTGCAATTTGTTGGAAGGAATGAGAAAGTGCTACTATGATGTGCACAAATGACTAATTGTTTTGAGAAATGCATTAACTGTTGTGCAAATGTAAATAGTGTTGTGAGAAATGCACCAAAGCGACTGAGAAAAACTGTATTTGTGCCATGCAGTGCTGTTTTTCCTTTCTGTATTACGATGACAGTATCTGTCAACAAATTACAGTACAAACAGCGGAAAAAATAAAATAAATTACATCAGCACAACCCTCCAGAGTACACTGTTATATTGACAACATTAACCCTTCTGTCACCTCCCGCCCCTTACTTTAGTGTTCCCGGTCAAAATTTACCGTTCTGTTTTGACTAATCTTAAATTAGCACAAAAAACATTTATCACCACCAAATTTGTATTCAACATTCTTTAGCTGTAAACAATGTCTGAAAGTAGTGTTTACCATAAAATAATTTATAGAATTAGACGTAAACTGCAGTGAAAATACAAATAGGCACAGAACGTGTATTACAAAATGAACATGTAATTTAATAGAGGTAATCACGTGGGAGGATCGGCACATAAGTGTGGAAAAGAGATGTGTGCCCGCAAGAGACATTGTTCAGTCTGAAATTTGTGTGTGAGTGAGTGAGTTGGGCTGTTGTGTATGGGGATGTTTTCTGTCTGATGGATGAATATAGTCTGGATACCCATTCATTTTCTATGGCGGTCACTTTTGACCGGGAACACCACAGGTGTAACAAGGCTGATTAAAACACTCAAAATTCATTGAAAGAGGTGATCATCACTTTTATATGTTCAAGTACATAGTGTAGAGGATATCATAAGGCCTTGAGGCAATCAGATGTAAAACACAATATTTATGAGTGTTTTAAGTTGTAAATCGGTCAGATTTGACCCGAACACGACAGGAAGGTTATCCATACACAATGACTTGTCATACTGAGGGCACTGACACCTTCATTGACACAGAAATGTAATTTTAAGAGATGAACTAAGGATTTTAAGCAAGAGATTGGGTTTTGCAGGTAATCCATGGTGTTTTGCAATTTGTACACACTTTTAAGAAATGCACTTACTGTTTCGCAAATTTCAATTCTGATCTGAGAAATGTACCAAAGCGACTGAGGGAAAAACTTTAATAGAGATGGTTATTTCAGGATGAAGATGGCCAGATGAAACTGGAATGGACCAGAGGAGATATGGGGAACCAGGAACACAGATGGACGAACTTGGATGGAGAAACCACACTAGGAAAGAGAGACGCAGACACTGGAGATCATAGGAGACGAGAGAGGTAAGTAACTTTGAAACAAGTAATCAAAACTGACCATGAGGCGATCACTGTCCTTCAAGTTGCAACAAGGCTGGACACTGAGTGGAGTGAGGTGCTGAGTTTTATGGGGCTAAGGTGATGACTGCGCAGGTGCAGGGCTCTTAAGAATGCAGGTGACTGTGATCGGGATGATTGCAGTGACTGTAATGCTGCAGTTACACTAGAGTTTGAGCATGCAAAATTCTGTCGTACGTAAACAAGATGATTACACACATAAAAAAACGAGCGATTGGTCTATATTTTGAATTTCTGTCCAGAGAGGTCAGGTCAGAGTTCACCAAGCTTGAACTTTGCAACGCAGCGAACTGTAAAACTTGTTGTCAATTATTCAAAGTTCAAAGAATTAAGTTTAGTTTACTAAAATAACACAAAATACACACTGTAAAAAGTGATTAGTTACATTTTATTTATAAAAGGGAGTTAACTCATTGCCTTAAAAGTGACAAGTTGATTTTACTTAAAAAGTGGGTTATCCCACTGTTAAGTTGACTTAACTTTATTTTTATAATTAAGTTAATAACCACTTGATAAACATTTTATGACCACGAACAAAAACAAAATCCCATTCTAAAGACTTCCCATAAGTCCACACACCGATTATCTTAAAAGTAATATCTGAAAACTAGAATCGCTGGCTTCCAATGGTGGACAAGGCAAATTTCTTAATAAGTGTTGTTATCTCATCACAAGAAGATGATAATGCATATGAAATACTAATTATAGTATTATGAAGACGGCTGAATACCAGAATGACATTTTATCTACTGGCTAAATGCTAATTTGGTTCCCTTAAAAAAAAAAAAAAAAAAAAAAAACAGAAGCTGTGTGTCAGGAATAACTTTTGGTCTTTTGCAACTGCATAATGTGAGGGCTACATTCTTGTTTCATTTTAATGCCAAGCCCAGTGTGTGAAAATGGGTCTTGAATGGAGATGTGAGGATGACTAATCATCATCAGATTTGGATCTCTGCAGACATTAGCCTTCACTAACGCAGATGAAAGTCTACGTACATCAGCTACAGAAGTCAGAAACGTTCTGCTTCATGAAACAGCATTACCATTCAACTCTGTCTCTGCCATTCTTTGTTAAACAGACAGTTTTGAAACACAATTTACATTTTTATTGGATATCTTGACATTGAAGAGTTTGTCATTAGATGAAGGTTTAATTTACAGTTCAAACTGGTGGGAAATTATTTGTTTAATTGTGAGTTATGCAATACTTTTAGGCACGTACCGTTTTGATGTATGCATGAAATTGCATTTACAAAAGTGGTTTTAGAAATAGTATTAAATGAAAGTAAGTGTCTGCTGTAATGTTTCAAATACCTTTTGAGAAAGCAAAATGGATGAAAAGATGTCCATGCAGGATAACAGATATACTTATTGTTACAGTGTCTTGGCCCTGTCTTTTTTTGTTTGTGTCTGACCCTGTTTTGTTTTGTCTGATACTCCTTGCTGTTGCCCTCTTGTGCCACACCCATGTTAATTGTAAGGGTTACCCCTGTTAGTTGCCCTGGTGAGTCATTGGCTGTTTCTCAATATGCATTCTTGCGTCCTCATGTAACATCATTATCAACCATCAAAGTTACAAAGCTAAAGACCACAAGAACGGAGGTGGCGTGAAAGTTCCTGGATGTGTTTTTGGTATCGAGGATGCACCGATGCAGACTTGAGCACCGAACTCACTCTAGAAGTCTCAGAAGTCATTGCAACTTGTTGAAAAGGGAAAAACAATAAATCGTTGTATGAAAAATGTTTAAATAATTTTCTGTTAAAAATGTGTGAAGGTCATGTGACTATCAGGAAGAACGCAGCATCTCATTTCTCACAGGACGCGTTCTGTGTTCTCAGGGTCTCCCTTCCGAGGTGACCTGGCAAGACCAGTCTTCACAAGAACGCAAGTCTGTTCTCTTGAGTGCTTGGAATTGAGAAATAGCCATTGTCTCCTCCCATTGTTACCTCATCCATTTGATTAGCCTAATTGTTGTCACCTGTATAAATAGCCCTTGTATTTGTATAGTGTTTGTCTGTTGTTGAATGTGGTAGTCTATGGCTGGTCTCTGTGAGTTTAGTTTTTTGTTCTTTTGTTTCTTTGCCTTTTGTTCGGTTCCTGATTCAATAAACTTTTGCTGTACGTGGATCCACCTCTTAAGCCTGTTTCATGCTCCAGTATACATGGCACTTATGTAAAAATTATCAAATAAATGATGCTTGTTAAAATATACAAAATGATAAGTAATCATGCTACAATTTATCATTTAAAGAAAAAATAAACCAACATGACAATAAAAAGTAAACATCAAATTATAATGACACAAACACACACACGCACCCACACACACTGCCGTATGATAAATAAAAGGAACTAAACTATTGAGATTTAATCTTTCTCAGAGGAGAGTGCATGACTTAAGAAAATTACCTATTCTGGCATGATACTGACAAGAACAAGACAGTATGCAAATTCTGGCCAGCGCCATGATTAAAAACAAGTGTGCTGCAGAATGGCACCCAGGGTTGTAGTGAATTAAGACAAATGAAGGTAAAGTACTTGCTGAATTACCTGAGCTCTTGAGAACAGCTGCTGTGCAGACAACTGTTTTTTAATCCACTTAGTACATTTTTATTAAATGCATTTTTTTTTTTCATTTTTATCATCCATCTCTACCATGCAATTCCCTGCATTTCTATGAATCATTTACAAAAATAATTACAAGTAAAGCTGTATGTGTCTAAATGTAGGCATGTAAATGAAGGCAACCTTTAAAGGCTGGTACTAATTAAACGAAAAGGTCACATGATGCAACTTCATATTTTCCTTTGTCATAACATAAACATACTGTTTGTGCATATATAAGATCCGTAAAGTCTCAAAAGGGTTGTTTACACAAAATGGTATGGTACATTACAGTACAGTACACAGTTATGTCCGTTTTCACTGTCAGAAGTACCAAAATAGCAAAGCTTACCATATCACTTTTTTGTGATCCTTATGTAAGAGTACTTAGCACAACAGTACTGTGTCTTGATGGTCAATGATTATAAACTTTTCATCATTTAAGTTTGTGTTATTCTGTTTTTCTGCCCTTACAAACAACTTTTTCAATGTCTCATCATTTCTTTGTAATTCAGCGATGTTATCTGGGATCTGCCAGTCCCTCGCCTCAAGACCACTTGTATCAGGTTTGGGAACTGGAGAACCCAGATGCTTTAACAGCCGTTTCTGCTGACGTGTTTTCTTTGGGCCCTTGGTCCCACCCTGCAGCAGACTACTGTCCAAGTCTGGCAGTGGTTGCAGACAAGCTTTTGCTTGGGCACGTGTCATGACAGTACATGTGTAAGGTCCATCCAGTTAGTCCAACGACGGTGTCTACTGGTGGATGAAGGTTCACTGCCTGTTCGGTCTTTCCAGTGTACAATGTTGATTTATTTTAAATCTAACTCATATCTGACTCCAATTTTAGTATGAGGTGGTTTAGAATATTTATATATTTATCTTTCTTATTATCTGACTCCAATCATAAATAATATAATTACTTTGATCATAATTTAATTGTATAATTTGGGTCAATGTTAGATATCTTGTTTATACTGAATTAATACTCATAACGATCTGATTCTCAAGTCGCTTTGAGCCGTACGCGGTGCCATACGTTGGTCTCCGATCACAGACTGTTCAGTTCTTGTATACTGCCAGAGGTAGGTGACCGGTATCGTCTGTGTGGCTGCACCCTGCAACTCATCTCCAGAACGTACACCTTTTTATGGTCAGCCTAGACTATGAACATCTAATTATAGCAATAGTTATATCTAACCAGAGGTCATGACCACCCCACAGAGATCCATAGACCAACCTTATAATCTCTAATGGCAGCTTTGTATAATCATGCCATAGTGGACACACTATGTACACTTAGATAGAATAACATTACAATAATCAGAGGTTATGGCTACCCTATTTAGATTGGTCAGACAACCCATTCATTGTTCTAAACGGAAAATTACATTATCAGCCTCCACGGTCTAAGAACACTTAAACTAGTATCAAGATTAGCCGTTTATTCTAAAAGTCTCGGCTGGTGGGCGTCTAAGCTCCACCTAATTTGGATTTTAGCTCGTCACTAACCCGAACGGGATCTGCGGTAACTAGGATATAACAGGATCTATTAGAGATATTAATTTCAGAAGAATACAAGATGAATTCAAAACATGACAATTTTATTAGACAGGTAAATATGTATTATGCCAATTATTCAGTCAATTCATAAACAATCAATACAAGACATCAAATACTCAAAGATAGGTCTAAGATTGAGAGATGCATACCTGTTTTCATAAAGTACATAACATAGAGCATGGTAGCTCTACACTACGGGCTGATCTGGTTACAGAATCGCGCCGAACTTCTTGACATTTTTCCTTATATAGTCAGACCAAGAATCTCCTTCAAAGAGGGGTGTGTGGAACAACAATAGGCATTTGCATTAAGTGGCATCTGAAGAGATCTGAAGAGTTACTGCCTAAAGGGAACAAATGGTAATTTGGATGGAAGCCCCCTAGGTAAAGGCACACCCTTAGCAGTGGGTCAAAAGATACCCGAAGTTATATATCTATTATTTC
>CAIGQV010019070.1:28408495-28420845 GCA_903798115.1 Danio jaintianensis | reverse complement strand
TGTGTAAAGCCTAACCCATGACGTAGCCTCAGTGGCCATTTGAGAAGCTTTAGTATTATTTTGTTTTATTTAAGTTTATGGACAAATAGCCACTAAAGACGCAATACGTGAACAACTTATATGGCTTTATTCTTCAAACGAGAATGACATCAAGCACAATTTTCTGCCATACACCTCTCCTACTAAGTAAGGGTACTGTTATTGGGGAGTGGAAACACAAGCCTGATCAGGCAGACCCGTCACAAATCGTACTGTACTATATTTAACATAGGCTTATTCTGAAAACTGCATTTTGTCTTTAAAACGAATGCTATTGGGTGATATGATGCAGCTCCTTTCCGCGCTTACCAGCTGACTGCTTACCTCCGTATGACCTTACCTCCGTATGAAGTTACCAGTTTGTCCAGTTAGCTCGCCATGTATGTCGGCGGACTTGAGATGCAGAGAGGAGTTGACCATGACAACAAATGAAATAAACAAGTAAATAACAGCGTGAGAATGTGGTAAAATCTGAAAACGTGATAAAAATCAGGCGAGGGCTTTTCTTTTTCTGGATTGCTTTTGAAAACACTATTGGTTGGGTTTAGAAAAGGAGGAGGGTGGGTCAGTCGATCGGTCAGTCAGTCATTCAGTCAGTCAACAGCGGCCTCTGGTGAATTTACGCAAGTACAGCAGGCGTGAATGGCGCTTGCGAGATAAATTTGAGATCTGAAAAAGCGTACACAGCGGCCTCTGGTACATTCGCAAAAACCAAAACTGCAAAAAAACACAGCACCTGGAACGTATTTGGCGCTCTCCAGAAATGTATATTGTGGTACGTTTTCAGAATAAGCCTGGGTTGACTATATTAAGCCACACCTCACAGTGCGAGCAAGGTATAAGAATAAAGTCTCAAACCCAAGGAGATATTTTTTTATAAAATGTAATTACTCATTCACTTTTTCCTGAAAGACTTCCTTCAAATACTCCCCAACAAATCTACATTCCTGTGGGATAGTTTTGTAGTGAACCACACCTTTAAGATTGAGAGATTAAATTATACAATTGACTACAGTCACTGAGAGTGAGACCGCATGCAAGAGCGAAAGTACTGGAAAAGATAAGTTACAAAGGGAGCTAGATGAACTAAAAGCTGTAATGAAACAAAAAACAAAAAAGAAACAAAAAGTTTGATGCAACAACTGGAAGAAGTGAACACTGAGCAAAGCATCATTCACCTAATGTACAAGCTGCGACACCCACCCAACATTTAGCAAACGTGAAAAACTCCAGTCCGCTGTGGCGAAAAGATTTTAACATTTCTGAATAAATTGGCGACCCAGGTCAGAAAGATAAATTAACTTTTTCAAGTTTAGCACACCAAATAGAGGCTGGTTTGAGCAGAGGCTACCCAGAATGTGACATTGTGGATGCAGTTGTCCATGCCATTTCCCAAGGCCTGCAGTTACGAAGTTATTTAGAAGGAAAGTCAAAATTGACTTTACCTACACTTACATGAATTCTGCGTACATAACTGTATAAGCAACTTACCTCTGTATGCCAGGTTAACAAAGAGACGCCACAGAATTTCCTCATGCGTGTTCTAGACCTGAGCCAGAAAACCTTGTTTGCGTCACAAGAATCAGGCCCAAATATGATCCAGCATTAGTTCAAAGCATGTTTTTACATACAGTACTCACCGGTCTCCAAAGTGACAGCATTAAAGTTGACATGCAGCCATTTCTTCTGGACATACAAACCACAGATGAGACTTTGTTGGAAAAATTAAACATTGCTTGTGCTAATGAGGCAGAAAGACAGAAACAAAAGAGAACTAGTGTGCAGCACACAACAACTGTGGTCCATGCAGTTCAGTCTAGTGGAGAAACTACTAATAAAAAGTACAGTACAGTTCAAAGTGTATCAAAATTAACTTCCAGTGTGCTAACTGAACTAAATGAACTGAGATCTGATGTTGCTTCACTCAAGACTCTTAGTGCTGAAATAGCTCAAATTAGGGAATCATTACAGCCACCAGCTTTTGCCCCACAGCAATGTCCTGTGTCTGCACAGAGAGACCCTGAAAGAGAGGCAGGTCAGTGTCAAATGCCGCCATACTGGCAATCGCCAGGCACCACCCAAATCAGAGAAAATACTCAGTATCACCCCGAGTATGTGGAACGGGAGTACTATACGCCTCCTATTCGGCCACAACCAAGAAAGTGCTTTAATTGTCAACAGCAAAGAACAGAGGATCGTTGCATGCATTGTTTTAGATGTGGCAGTGGCGAGCACTTCCAAGCAGGATGCAGAATTTGTGGCATTAATCCCTCGAGAGAGAGCCCTTTAAATGGAGAGTGGTTAATTCCACAGGAGAGGGAGTAACCAGATTCATTCTCCAGTCCCAAAGATGTGCAGCCTGCAGAAAACCAGCAAAACAAATGAAGCGATGTTCACAATGTAAAGATCTACTGGATTGTTGTCATACATGCCAAACTCAGCATTGGGCTGAACACAAGCAGACCTGTATCAACTCCCCAAAATCAATGTCAAATTCCTACCTGAATATGAGTAACGCTGCCCAGCATTCTGCTGTGACGTCATTAGTTGGGAGGCAGTGTATTGTCCAATGTTACCTGCATGGCCACAGAATTCAAGCACTCATTGATGAATCCTGGAAATTAGAGTACTTACCAGAAGTCCCATTGAGAGATGTTTCTGACATTCTTGAATTCTCAAATACTTTGAACCTTGTCACAGCCAATGGCATTGATATACCCTACATTGGATATGTTGAAGTGCCTTTTAGACTAGCGTCACCGACACCTCACCATGCTGAACTGGTCATTCCCACACTTGTAGCAAGGGGCCAAAACCTCTCAAATCCTATCATAGGTTTCAATGTGGTAGAGCAAATACTGAACTCTATTGAACAAGCTCGCCAAATTCGGTGAGTGACAAAATGCTCAAGAGCACTGTGAAAGCTGCATTCCCCAGTCTAAAGAGGGGCAAAGTCCAGACCTTTATCAGACTTGTTAGTGCAGAGAGCTCATGCGAATACACAGTAAAGACAGCGAATGTTAATGTCCCCAAACATAGTACTGTGCAGGTATCATGCAAAGTGTACATGCAGCCAGTTAGAGAGGATAGCACACTCATTTTTGAACCAGATGTAAATCCCTCCTTGTCAGATGGACTTGAATTTTCAGAGAGTGTAGTACTGCTGAAAAGAGGAGCTCCAACAAATGTCACAGTTGAGGTATGCAATTACAATGAACATGATATCACTTTGAGGGGTGTCCAATTGGTACAATGCAGCTTGTGAAGAGTGTATTCCCTGCTAGATCGTTTAAGGTGCCAGCTAGTTCTACAAATGCTGCACTTCTCTAAATCTGATGATGACATTGGATGTGTCCAAAACTTGATACTGAGCATATCACTGAAAGATCTGGAGGCAGTTAGTTGCATGTATATGTCTGTGCCCAAGCCTCTGTATCGTGAGATGAAGGAATACTTGTATGACCTAATAGCACAGGGTTGGATTGAAAAATCCAAATCCTCATACTCTTTTGCGATAGTGTGCATGAGAAAGAAGGATGACAGTCACCGTTTATGTATTGATTATAGGGACCTAAACAGAAAGACTCATCCAGCCAATTCCAAGGGTGCAAGATATTATGGACAGCCTTGGTGGTAATTCGTGGTTTTCTTCATTAGATCAGGGAAAAGCTTACCACTAAGGATTCATGTGTGAGGAAAGCAAACATCTAACAGCTTTTGTGACACCCTGGGGCCTACATGAATGGGTCCGTAATCCCTTCGGGCGGATAAATGCACCAGCAGCCTTGCAGCAATGTATGGAAGAGTGCTTGGAAGGCTTACGCGATGAAATATGTCTTCCATACCTCGATGAGACCTTGGGGTTTAGTAATACCTTTGACAACCATGTTCAAGATATCAGGAAAGTGCTGCAGTGGCTCAGGGAATATGGCATAAAGCTTAAGCCAAGTAAGTGTGAGTTTTTCAAAGCTTAAGTCCACTACCTGGGCAGAATAGTCTTGGCAGAAGGAAATAAAGTTGATCCTGCTGACACCGAAGCTGTCAGATCCTTAAGAGACAAACAACCAAAGAATGTTGGTGAGCTGAGGAGAATTCTTGGTTTACTTAGCTACTATAGGCATAAAAGCCGGTGTCCCATCGAGTAAGCCCATTACCTAGACTGAACAACATCAGATTACTCTCGAACAACTTATTGTTTGCTTCAGCCACCTATATTAGCTTTCCCTGACTTTTTACTGCCCTTTATACTGCATACAGATGCGTCAGCTCAAGGGCTAGGTGTGGTATTATACCAGAGACAAAATGAGAAACTATGTGTGATTGCTTATTGTTCTCGAACTTTATCTGCTGCTGAGAAGAACTACCACCTGCACACTGGGAAGCTAGAATTCTTAGCTTTGAAATGGTCAATCACTGAAAAATTTTGTGATTATTTATATTATACTCCAACTTTTACAGTGTACAGTGACAACAATCCCGTTACATATGTCCTGTCAACTGCCAAACTGCATGCTACAGTTTGCAGGTGGGTGGCTGAATTGGCTGATTTCTACTTCACCATCAGATATCGGCCAGGTCATGAAAATATTGATGCGGATACACTCACCCGATTGCCCCTTGATATCGGAACTATGATCAATGAGTGCTCTGAGGAGTTGTCTTCGGACGTAATAGGTGCAATCATTCAGGCTGTAGGTGGGACCCAGCATCCCATGGTCAATCCCACAGCCATATCAACCTGCAGCCCAAGACCGGTTACTCACTGAAGCTAAGCAGGGCTGAGCCTGATCAGTACCTGGATGGGAGACCACAAGGGAAAACTAGGTTGCTGTTGGAAGTGGTGTTAGCGAGGCCAGCAGGGGGCACTCAACCTGCAGTCTGTGTGAGTCCTAATGCCCCAGTAGAAGTGAAGGGAACACTATACTGTCAGTGAGCACCGTCTTTCGGATGAGATGTTAAACCGAGGTCCTGACTCTCTGTGGTCATTAAAAATCCCATGGCACTTCTCGTAAAGAGTAGGGGTGTATTCCCAGTGTCCTGGTCAAATTCTCTCCATCGGTCCTTACCCATCATGATCTCCTAATCATCCCCATCCATCTATATCACTGTCTCTCCACTCCACCTATAGCTGGTGTGTGGTGAGCGTACTGGTGCCGTTGTCCTGTGGTTGCTTTCGCATCATCCAAGTGGATGCTGCACACTGGTGGTGGCAGGGAGATACCCCTCTCATGATTGTGAAGCGCTTTTGGTGTATGGCCATACACAATAACATTACACATTACATTACAATCTCAACCAATTGTTCATCCATTGAAAACTGTCCAGTAGTTCCGACTGTAACCCCTATGTCTGCAAATGAAATGAAGCATGCTCAAAGGAATAACCAAGTTATCAGTCCTGTATATGAATGCAAACTGTCAGGAAAAAAACCAAAAGTTAAACAACTGAAAGCCTGTGGCCTCAAAACAAAATGTTTGTTTCATGAATGAGGAAAGCTTACCATTAATCAGAATGGTATCCTCTGCCAAACCACTTCCACCTGCACACAGTTAGTCCTGCCTGAAAAATATAAAGGAACAAGTCATGCAAGAGCTACACAATGAAATGGGCCATCAAGGTACAGACCGAATTCTCTCACTCATTCGTGAACGTTTCTTTTGGCCACCTATGCAGGCAGACATTGAGTATTATGTCACAAAAACATGCAGATGTTTAAAGCAGAAGAAGCCCTGTTATGAGACAAGAGCTCCTTGAACAAGCATTGTTATGACCCAGCCCTTTGAATTGATTTCTATTGACTTTCTCCATTTAGAGCACTGCAGAGGAGGTTTTGTGTACATACTTGTAGTGGTTGATCATTTCACCCGATTTGCCCAAGCATATGCTACAACCTCCAAGTCAGGTAAAACAGCTGCTAACTGTATTTTTAAAGATTTTGCTCTAAAATATGGCTTCCCTTCTCGCATCCATCATGATCAGGGTGGTGAGTTTCAGAATCAGTTATTTGATCAGCTCCAAAAATACTGTGGCATCACCGGCTCAAGAACAACCCCGTATCACCGCAAGGCAATGGCCAAGCTGATCACTTTAATCGAACACTTTTACAAATGTTAAGAACGCTCACAGAAAGTCAAAAATCTAACTGGAAAGATTGCTTAAACAAGCTTGTTTATGCTTATAATTGTACCCGCTCAGAAGTAACAGGGTTCTCTCCTTTATACTTGTTATATGGAAGGTCTCCAAGACTGCCTGTTGACATGTTGTTCGAATTGAATTCAGAAAGACCCTTGTGTAATCGGAGAGATTATGTGGAAGAGTGGAAACAGGGAATGGAAGAGGCATATAAGATCGCAAAAGAATATGCTCAAAAATCATCTGAAATGAGCAAAAGGAACTTCCAGTTTATGAAGTAAAGACAAAAAACGAAAAGGATGATCCAGAGTCCTCCATCGCAACTTATTGATGCCTTGCGATCACTTACCTTTTGAAATTGATTTGCCTTCAAAAATCAGACCGAAACATATGAGGAAACAGCCTCAAATCAGCCATGTCAAATCTGATGAAGACAGTGAAGAGGAAGCTGAGTTCTACAGTACTGTGTATCACCACAAGTACCTACGACAAACTATGATGATGAATTAAAAAGTCTTGAATCACTACCTACAGAACCTAATGAGCATCGGCATGAGGTCTCAGAACAAGTCCCTACTCCAATATCATTCATGGAAAAAGATCAATAAGCAGAGAACAATTTACCTGTTGCTGGACAACTTCTATCTGCCGAAAGTAACCTAAAAGAAGAGATTAACTTACCTGTTGATAAACACCTCCCTGCATACCATCTGCTGAAAGTGAACCGGGGAACCAAGATGAGCAACCTTACCTGCTGACTAGAAGAGAAAGACACCCACCAAGGGTATTCACTTACGATGAGTGGGGTATGCCTACTTATAATGTTGGACAAATAAGTGGAACTTTGCAGACACCACAACAGAACTTTCCTTATGTGGCTACTCATGGACTGTTGACATGGTTACCACCTTTCCAACAATATAGTTTTCATTTGCCTTTTTTGTATGGAGGTAACGAGCCAAGGACAATGATCTATTAGATTCATCAAGACTGTGAACTTCGAATAAAATCAAAGACTTCTTTGCATTTTTACAGTCTGACCTTGGAAAAACTGTGTTTTTTTTTTTTTTTTTGTCGTTAGAATATTTCCCTTAATAACCTTGCCATTGAAATTTTGGGGAAATTATGGACTCCCTTTTGCCCTGTGGACTGTAGTCTTGAGAGGGTTTTGGGAATTGCTTTGTGACTTGCATTGAGCAATCTTGGGACAATGAATGGACCGTTATAAGGCTAAACAGTTACAAAACTTCTAGCTTACAAACTTTGAAAAAAAAAAAAAACTGATTAAAAGTGTTACATTTCTATTCTGCATTCTGTGTTAAAGAGTGAAAAATGTTGAGACGACATTTCATTTTGTAGGGGAGTGTGACAGAGTGAAATATATGTATAAACCTGAATTAAAACTCCAAAAGAGTTATTGAATTTTTGGAGTGGTTCAACATTTGCAAAGCTGTTTGTTTTATGTTGATTGCTGTTCAATTAGTTTGGTCTGATATTCTTTGCGATTGATTAGTGATGCCTTGGCCGAACACTAGGGGGAGAACCCACAGTGTTTCTCCATTATGCATAAAGTTAGCAGTGGAGAAGCATCGTGGAGTGTGTCTGTTTTTTTTGTAATTCTTTCCCCTTTTTCAGGGGTACAACGCCTACACCTCCCTTTCTTCATGTGTTCAATACTTTTTCCCTGCGTCATTTGATTTTATTACACATAACTTAATTTGTAAACTAATTAGATTTGTTTTCTTTGCATATATGGACTTATTTAGTTGTTACCAACATCCAGGGAAAACATCAAGTCAGCGGCACCTTTAGAAATATGTTTTCTGAGAAAAATGGTGACGTGTTCAATACTTATTTTCTCTGCTGTAAATCCCACTAAATATTAGACATACAGTGGACTTGCAGATCATGTTCTGGACATCTACACGGCATGCAAAGTAAGTCCGTTATTTAGATGTCTAACCATGGACATACAGTCAAAATGTAGTTCAACATTTGAACAGACTAGGATACTTTTTTGAATATCATATGGACGTCTAAGACCGGTGCAGGAAATTGACATTATATCAACTGTGCAAAGACTGTAATGCCAGATGCCATCTTTTTTTCAGCATGTACCAAACATCCAGTATTGACATTGACAGAATGCTATGGTCCGCATACATTGTGCTGGAAAGTTAATCAATAAGCTTGTTCATTTGCATTTATTTATTTTTTTTGGATAAGATTCAGCATTGAATTGATATAGTAGTAATGGCCGAAAATTTCCATTGTATGATTCTGGTATTCAGCCAATAACAATGCACAGGTTAGCTGGTCAATCAGAGCAAGTCACACTTTTCAGTTCAATGAGATTCATATAAATTGATGCTGATACTGTATGTAAAATTGACCCCAAGTCTCCAAATATATAGATTAAATTAATAATAAATGGGTTAAATAGCTAAATAAATAAATAAATAAATAAATAAATAAACAAGTCTGATGGATGGATAGATAATAGATAGACAATCTGTTGGACTGATTGCTTGATTGTTTGTTTGATTGATTGGTTGATTGTGTGACAAAAAGGTAAATATGTCAGATTGAGAAATGGATGAACATACAGACAGACTGATTGATTGATTGACTGTATGATTGATTGATCAAATAGTAAATATCAGACAGAAAAGCAGACATATACAGTTGAAGTCAGAATTATTAGCCCCCCTGTATATTTTTACCCCAATTTCTGTTTTTATTTTCAACACATTTCTAAACATAATTTTAGTTATGATAACTATGATGTTTTAATAACTATTTTCTAATAACTGATTTATTTGATCTTTGCCATGATGATAGTATAAAATATTTTACTGGATATTTTTCAAGATACTAGTATTCATCTCAAAGTGCAATTTAAAGGCTTAACTAGGTTAATTGGGCATGTTAGGGTAATCAAGAATGTCATTGTATAACAGTGGTTTGTTCTGTAGCCAACTGAAAAAAAATGCTCAAGGGGGGTAATAATATTGACCTTAAAATGTTTTTTTTTTATTATTATTATTATAAAAAAATGCTTTTATTCTAGCCAAAATAATACAAGTACAGTGACCGCGTGATGATCCTTATACCAACCACCACATCAAAATTCTTGGTGTCATGGAAGGGTCCGTACACCGTAGTTGAGAAGGTGGGTCCGGTAAACTATCGAGTGCGTAGGACGTAGACGTGAAGAGCAGCTCCACCATATAAACTTAATGAAGCGCTGGATAGCATCTTCTGGCCCCCTGGTGGCCTTTGCAGAAGAGAACACAACGGTGGTTCATATAGGAGAACAACTCTCAGCTGCCCAGAAGGTGGAGCTCCAAGACCTGGTTGGTCAGTTCAAGGATGTGTTTTGTGAAAAACCGGGCCGAACGTCAATTGCCCACCATGACATACCCAGCTAAAAATTTGACGTTCCCAGAACATTCTCAGAACGTCCTCATCGGTGTTAAGGACGTTGTTTAGTAACGTTCCCAGAACGTTCTGAGAAGGTCACGATGTTGAGTTCTTTAAAGGTGTGGAGGACGTTATTTGGGGGACCTTTACAGAACATTCAGAACGTTCTCAGAATGTTTAGGGGACCATACTTTATTGGAAAATGTGACGTTCTCATAACGTCCCTATTGGTGTTAAGGACATTGTCTAGTAACGTTCCCAGAACGTTCTGAGAAGGTCACAATGTGGAGTTCTTTAAAGGTGTGGGGGACGTTATTTTGGGGACCTTCACAGAACATTCAGGATGTTCTCAGGACGTTTAGGGGACCACTATTATAGGATCCCTCTAGGGCTCTACACTACATTCCCATAACGTTTTAAAAATCTTCAGGGGACCAACCTAGAATGTTATTTTCTTAGAGAGAGAGCTCAATCAATGAAATGTTATTAAAATTGGCTTTATTGGCAGAAAACATAAAGCATTTTTCAAACAATTAAATTTTTAATATGCTGTGTCTGTGTGTGTTTAAGTGCGTGTCCTTAGTCACTTTCTCTATGGTCCAGTTGTCTTTCTGCTGCCTGAAACAAAGCATAAAAAACAATATTTACAAATAAGTTCACTTTGTATTTGCTTTTTTTTTTTACTTTCAGGTGTATACAGTGGTGCTTGAGTCTTATAAAATATTTCAAAATTAATATATTTTGAATTTAAATCTATATCAATCTCCATATATACATCCCACTTATCTTTTTTTTAAAGAACTGCCACTCAAATATATTTTCCTCATCACTGTCTGGCAGTCAGTCAAATATTTACTTGCATATAAAGATGTTCAGCAGCTCTAGAACATTTGGGCTCCTTTTAAGCTGCTGTTGAAAAAAAAGAAAAAGAGAGAAAAAGACAAACCTTGACTGAATATGAGTTGTGTATCATGCCTGTACAAAATAAAATATATTAATTTTAGGGCTTAAGAATGAAATATATTTTTTTTATGTGAATCTTAAAATGTAATTTATGGCTGTAATGTAAAGCTGAATTTTCATCATCATTACTCAAATCTTCAGGGCTCTATTTTAACGATCTAGGCGCAAAGTCTAAAGTGCAGGGCGCAAAAGCGTTAAAGGCGTGTCCTAATGTACTTTTGCTATTTTAAGGACGGAAAAATACGCTCTGCGCCGCGGCACATGACACCCATAACTCATTCTCTTAATGAGTTATGGGTGTGTTTTGCGAATAAACCTATCAGAGTCTCATCTCCCATTCCCTTTAAGAGTCAGTTGTCGTGCCATGGTGCATTTGCTATTTACATGGCAGACTTTGTAAGTGGAAAAACTGAACGCTTCACTAGCGAGAAAACAGAGTTAAACAGAGCATCTGCAGCGTGAGGATAAAGAACGAGCCTCCTCCAATCGGCCTTTACTTTCTCTTTCTCTCTTTCGTGGATAAGGAAACGGTGTTACCCACTCCACTGAAGACATCCATTAGCCTACATAATTATTTTCGTCTGTTAAGCGCAAAAATTTGTTTCAAAACTATTTCTAAATTCAGTTTTAATTTCCAGCAAACGAATAAATGAGCAATAATAACGAAGTGTGGTCAAAAACTGAGTTATATCCAAACACACGTCCTATGCCCCATATGGTCCAAAACCTAACAGGTGAACAAATCTAAGCTTGTTTTTAATAAAAAATATATATAAATATGCATATAATAAATACTACTACTAATAATAATAATAATAATAACAACATTATACAAAAGCAAGTTGTCGTGAATAAACTGAAAAAAGCCCCTAGAGATGAAGAAGGCATGGAGGCAGTGGATTTTATATTTATGTAGAAAATAATTTTTTTTGTAATATTTTAATCCTTTAATTCTTTTTCATTTGTAAAGATATTTACGTATTGCTGTACATCCTGTGTGTATTAAGCAATGTGTAAGCAAGGCGCACAACTGACGCGCTCTGCGCTGGACTTTAGACCTTCTTTCAGCTGGTCTATTGCACAGCCTATTTTAGTTCCTCAAAATAGCAACGCGCCAACAATGTGCCTTAACACACCTCTTTTCTAGACCTCAACACCCATGAGTCCACAAAGTGGTGCAAATGGATTTGCTATTTAAACAACGTGGTGCAAAACGGGAAAATTAGGGTTGCGCTGGTCTGAAAATAGCAACACATCGCGGCAAACACATCTTGCGCCTTATTGCGCTGGGTGTATGTGATAGGGCCCTCAGCATCACTTGATCCTTCAGAAATCATTATAAGATGACGATTTACAAATAAAACATAATGAAAACCAGAAACATTACTTGATCAGCAGCAAATTATGAATAAAATATTACATTTCTAAAAAATCATGTGACACTGAAAACTGGAGTACTGATGCTTTAAATTCAGCTTTGATAACAGCAATGTAATGTTTTTGTAATGTTTTTGTAACCTTCTTGGTAACTGCAATAAAGACATGTAATGATAATATAGGGATTTGTTATGAAAAAAATGCACATTAATTGATTTAATAAGTTTTCTTGTCTTACGCATGTTTCCTCCATCTCTGTGATCAGCTCCCTTCAGATTTTTAGAAATATCTTCTATTCTGTTGTGGGGGTAATTGTGTCAGTCCTGAAATCACAAAGCACTTTTTAAAATCAATATTGGTTTAACCTTACTGTGAAATATCAAAGTATGTACTAACGTTCCTGCTGAAAACAACAG
>CAIGQV010019070.1:28397572-28408095 GCA_903798115.1 Danio jaintianensis | reverse complement strand
ATATATATATATATATATATATATATATATAATGGTTAATGCTGAACTGTTTTGAACTAGTTTTTAGCAATATTTTAGAGAAACCATCATATTGCCTCTTTTCCAGAAAACAAGTGTTTGTGTAATTGTTGTTTTGGCTGGTAGGGCTCCAGCTCTCAGCACAGTTGTTTGGTCATTGCCAGTGAAATACATTATTTGTGATACATGACTCAAAGTCAATGGTGCAGGCCTCTGTGGCCCCGCTGTCATAACAGCCTCCTTAATCCTAAATGTAGATGCTATCGTGCTGTTAATTGCCAAATCCATAAATGTAGTGTGCAAGACTGCGTCTCTCATAACAGACACTCAGAAATCCATTTCCTTTCCTTTAATTACATTTCAGCACTGTTTTCCACTCCTAACTTTGAGCTTTTTATTTTATTTTGGTCAGTTCAATTTACAAAAAATTAAATAAATAAAAAAATGCAGAAAATCACAATAACATTGAGCCCTAAATGTAATCCTCCCTCCAGAGTAAACAATTGCAAATTGAATCAGATGGAGCATTGCAACCGGACGCAATGACTTGTGGATATATTTGAGTCTGACCTGCACTAATAATCTTCATACTTTCCTGCAAGCATGTTATTACACAGATACCATTATTGATCTGAGGAACAGCAGGTTTTTCTGGCTGCTTTTCTTCAGACATTACTTTTTTCCCGCGCGTGTTTGGCTCATCAGGATAATGGCTTTGGAAGGATTGCTGAGCCGTGCACGAACATAATTCCCAGTCGTGCAAACAACACTCGTGCAACAGGTGTTGAATCGTGACCTCTGAATAGAGGTGTGCGCGCAGACATGAAACATCATTCCTCAGATCTACACTCTACACAGCCTTTCCTCTGAAAATGAAGATTCCAGTTTCTGAATTGAAAACAGTAATGTATTTGGTGAAAAAGAAAGAACACGAAATGTAATAATTGTATACACAAGAAATTGTCCTTGTGAAAAAGTACACTTAAATAAATGTATACACATGTAAATTTTGCTGTTTATTTAAAGGAATAGTTCACCCAAAAAAGAAAATTAACCCATTGTTTACTCACCCTCAAGCCACCCTCTGTGTATATGGCTTTCTTTTGTCAGTCGAACACAGTCGGAGTAGTATAACAGTGTTGGGTAGTGGCCCTTTTTTTAAA
This sequence comes from Danio jaintianensis, assembly GCA_903798115.1. Classification (NCBI taxonomy): domain Eukaryota; kingdom Metazoa; phylum Chordata; class Actinopteri; order Cypriniformes; family Danionidae; genus Danio; species Danio jaintianensis. The sequence goes on along the minus strand of CAIGQV010019070.1, from coordinate 28,406,914 downwards.
GCTTCCAAAAATGATCCATCATAAAACTAACCTATAAACTGCAGGGGGCTAATGTATGTCTGAAGCAGATCAATGTGTTTTTAAAAATTGAGAAATAACTGACTTCTGGCAACCACCACCAAATATGCACTCTTGACAATTCTTGTCTGATCTCTGAGTAGACTGGACACATGATATAATACTCATTCGGAACAGAAGTTAAGGAAATAGAGGCATCTCACAGGAACCACTTACCACACAGTTTGTTTACCATAATATGATGATGAACAAGAAAACAGGTTGGCGTGGCGTTACTGCATAATGTTATAAGATCTTATGTCAGTGATTTGAGTTCATCATTTACTTTTTTTTTTGTTTTAAAGTTATGGTTTAATTCAATTTATAAGACATATGTTAACCCCATTGTGGCATATGGGTTAGTTTCATTATGGATTTATGCACTTTTGGAACTTCAAAAAATGGCCACTCTCCAACACCATTATACAGCATGAAAGAACCAGGATAACATTTTAAATTACTCTGACTGCATTCGCCTGACAAAGAAAAAAGTCATATACGACAAGGATGGCTTGAGGGTAAATAAATTATGAGGTAATTTTCATTCTGAGGGAACTATTTTTAGGAAACATGGTTATGAAAGTGGACAATCTTAGTACACTTATATGTATGATCTTATTTCTTAATATTATGTGCAAGTATATTTTTAGTTATTGATTTAAAAAAATGTAAGTACATAATAGGTACGCATTTCATACAGTTAAGCATGGTATTTAAATATTTCTGTCATGTCACATCTGGTGCAGGCAAATTGCTTATTGCTGGAATCTTGTAGTGCTGCGTGTAGTTAGGACACATTATTTGTATTAGCTAATACAAATACTGTGTTAAAACTACACGCGACGTGCACAGCTCAGCAATCCTTCCAAAGCCATTATCCTGAGGAGCCAAATACATGCAGAAAAAAAGTAATGTATGTAGAAAAGCAGCCAGCTGCTGTTCCTCAGATCACTAATGGTATCTGTGTAATAAAGTTAATTTTTAAATTGTCAAGTCAAGTTTATTTATATAGCGCTTTTCACAATATAGATTGTGTCAAAGCAGCTTAACATAGTTCTAGTTGAATCCAGATTTCAGAGTTGAAGTTCAGTTTAGTTTAGTTCAGTGTGGTTTAAATTTTACTGCTGGAAGTTCAAACACTGTAGAGCAAATCCACCGAAGCGCAGCTTCACAAGTCCTGATCCAAGCAAGCCAGTGGCGACAGTGGCGCAAAAAACAAACAAAAAAACTTCACCAATTGACGAAGTGTCGGAGTCGGAGGCTGAAGAAGCTGAACGTCCATCATGGAGAAGCTGCAGGTGTGAGTAGGGCACCTGCGGGGACTCGTTGTCACCATGGTCATTCAGGAATCAGTTTCATGCACTCCATTTCTCCATGACCAACACAGCATCAGCTCGGGATATGACCTGGTCCAGGATTATGGATACCTTGGGATCATCTCTTCACAGGTCTTGGATCGCATCAATGGCGCTGCTTAGTCTCTAGGGACCTCGGAATGAGTGGTGGTGGAAATAGAGAAGAAAGAAAATAATTAGCGTAGCTGCTGTTCATAGTGTATTTAAATGAGATGCAAAAATGGAGTGTTATAGATGAAAATAGCAGTTAAATAAAACAAACAATTGTTTGCTAGTTATTTTATTTTCAAGATCTGAGGAAACTATCTGCTGCAGCTTTCGGTATAGTAATAAATGTCACGTAAACTGGTAACATTTAACACCAAATAAAGCACATAATCAGTGCCTGACGTAATCATTGTCATAGTCGTTTATACTGTTGAGTCTAAAACATAAATTGTATGCATCGCTGTAGTGGATGGTTAGGACAAAATATCTTCTAACATTGAAAAGATAACTTTTATCATGTGTCACATCAAGTGTAGTTGGGATACAGTGTAACTATTATTTTGTTGCAGGTTTGAGGCTTTTGGTTATACAAGTATTTGTAACAATGAAATATAATACAACTTACAAGCTTTGCAGCATTTGAAAAACACAACTGTCAGTAAAAAAAAAACCTTTGATAAGATAAAAATGTTGACTCCTATCATCTAATCCAGCACAGTGTGTGATATGTGTTGATCTGCAGTGATTCAGTCTTGTGTGGGTGGTCATTTGAGAACTGGGTTAAGGTGTTGCTTCAGTCTGGTAAATGCATCATTAGCGTTTTCCCTCCAATTACCTTTTTAGACTGTCTCAAATGGTTTGACTTTATCCTGACAACCCTGTAATCACAATTCAGAGATGGCAGCAGTGTGACTGACACTGATAAACTACAGCCAAGGCATTTTTGCCCAAAACTGTGAGAACCCAGTGCCTTGATTCTGTTTCAGTGTTTATGCTTGTACCATTTATAATAAGATTTTTTTTTTTCATAAATAAAATGTATGTGGCAATTAACACCCTACTTATGTTAGGGAAATAAAACAGCCAAAGCATTTATAAGAAAAAGAGATTCTTTAATTCTGGACTGAGCCTTAAGGAGAACAGCTTTAATTTATACTTTGTGTGGGGAAAAGACAGCAGGCTTTTTGAAACAGATCCAATCAATAAACAAAGTTGGCTTAATGGCAAGTTGGCTTAATTTTTCAAAAGGAAAAGTGTAACCAATAAAAATAATTCTTCACAGTAAAAGCCTCTATTCAAAACCTCCCAATCGCAATCCAAATTTGAGTTAAAGCAGTGCAAAACAATGTTAATAAAGTATTTAACGTGTGCAAAACAAAGGCAGTGGCCTATTTGTGCCAAATAAAACACATAGAAAACAGAATAGATGAGAAATCAGCACATACCACTAAATGAACACATCATAAATAAGATAATTCACACTTAAACCCATTTTTGAGACAAATTAATCCAGGATCCAAACATCAGTATACATTTTATACAGAAAACACATCTTTCTTGTATTACACATAATCACACTCAATGAAAATAAAAAGAGTAAACTCACTCTTTTTGATTCCCTGAAGCACACAGAAAAGGTTCATGTAGCAATTAGCACCTGTGTGACCTTGTGTACTGTTTCTCTCCCCTCTAACACAGTATAAAGAATAAAAATTACTGCATGTGCAGTTCACATAGGAGATAAACAGCATTATTAAACAGTTTGTAACATTATCAAACTCTTGCAACATTTGTCAGGTTAACTCACGCTCAATCTCCATTAGTGTGGTCTGAATTCTCCTTCCGCACTGAGATTTCTTATATGTACGAACAATGACCGTATGAGCAGCAAATTAAGCCATCCAATAAGCAAAATCACACAACTGCAATCAGTACACACTCGCAAGTTGATATAAAACTGGTAACTTCCTCTCCTTAACAGTTTTATCCACTATTTCTCTCTCTGTGTAATTGCATCTGATGTGCAATTTTCGCTTTTGCGCATGCGTGAACTCTTAAAGGGGCAGTGCTCAAAAAAAAAAGAGCATAATATGGGTGTATTACTGGGAAAATTAATTAAAAATCAAGTGAATCTTGCATGGTTACACCTTCCCCTACCAACTGTCAATGTCCTTGATGGCTTCAAACAGCCCTTAATCATTTACGTCTTGATGATTCTCAGATGTGTACAAGAGTATACCTGCTAACACCTTGGAGATAATATCAGGGCTGAGGGACACAGCATTGCAAACAGACTTTTTTCCCCCTTCACTTTTGGGGAACTGGAACTGGTCTAGCACTCACCACCTCTATCGGGGAATTAGCTCTTTCAGGGTTAAACAGAGAAAGCTCTTCAATTGCTCTCACTTCATTATCCACTTGACTGTAATTTCTCTGCTGTGCTCCCTCCACCTCAGCCACAGCACAACTATCTGGATCCATATCTAGCTGATTCTGCACTGACTCCTCCAGTACTGGATTTTCTGAGTCCCTCTCATTTCATCTAGTGTTCTCCACAACCCCACATTCTGCATCCAGTGAAGGCATATCTGTTATGGAGGTAGGTACTTCTTCCAAAGATCTCATTTTTCTCTGTGGAAACATTCTTTCAGTATGATCTTGGCCTTTGTGTCCACCTTCTGGTCACGGGTGGGGAACACCTGGCTAAACTTAGTGAATACATCAGTCACCACCAGGATGTTCTCCCTCCCATCTGAGGTAGGCTCCAGTGTGAAATCCACTGCAACCACCTCCAATGGATGAGAAGCCAAGAACAGGGTCCAGGGTGCCTTTATCTTGGGCTGTGGCATTTTGCATACAGCAGTTCTTCACCCACTGATCCACAGAATTATATAATCCAACCCAATAACAACACTGTCTGAGCAGACCCAGGGTCCTCTCTACCCCCAATGCCCCATCTAGTCATGGAAACTTTGCAGGACTGGTTCAACCAGGCAAGCCAGAAGCAGCACCTGTTGACATTCCCTATGGAATACATTGTCACTGACCCTGTACAACAGTCCATCTTTCTCCTGTATCCTGTCCCACTGATTTAACAATGCCAGAACAGGTCGGGACAAGCTCATTCTCTCATATTTTGTGGGTTGTGAGGCAATGTTGGAGTGTTCTCCAGAAGGTGTTCATTCTCCATAACTTCCTGTAGCTGCCCTGTTCCTTCCTCTCTAGATCCTACCACTTGCTTTGCTAGGCCAGCTTCCACTGCAGTTCCTATCAGAAGCCCACTGCAAACAGCCACACAGCTGTCATACTCTGAATCCTTAGTTACTAACTCCATCCCCTTCCTTCCTGGTTGTCGTGACAGGGCGTTCGCTACAGTGTTGCTCTGCTCAGGGCAGTACTGCACTTTAAAATTGAATATTGCCAGCTGTGCTACCCACCTCTGTTCAACAGTGCACAACTTAGCTGTGTTGAGGTGGCAGAGGGGATTGTTATCCATTAGTACAGTAAACTTGGAGCCTAGCAGATAACTCCTGAACTTCTCCACTACAGCCCATTTGAGTGCCAGAAACTCCAGCTTCATACTACTGTAATTCCTGTCATTTTGCTTTGCACCCCTCAACCTCCTCTTTAAGGTGCTCCAAGGCTTGCTGGCACTCCATTGCCATTGTCCTTGAATAACGTCTTTTCCTGAGTAACACTCTTCTGGTGGATGCATGTGTTGACAATATCACAAAGCGGACCTGCAACTCTAGAGAAACCCTCAATGAAATGTCAATAGTAGCTTCAGAATCCTAAAAAAGGATCGCAGCTTTTTTTTAGAGTGTTAGGGACTGGTCACAGTTTTACCGCATTCACTTTGACTGGGTCTGTAGACACTACCAGCCCTAAGAACTTGAACCTCAGGCTGCAAAAAGTGGCGATTTTTGGTGATCTTTCTCATGAACTGCAACCTTGTGATAGCTGCTCGCAAAGTCGATAGATGAGAACATCTGGGCCCTACCCTAAGCATCCAAACTTTCATCTATTCATGTTAATGGGAATGCATCATGTCTTGTTTTACAATTTAGCTTCTGGTAGTCACTACCTTCTGTCTTCCGGACTAACACCACCAAAGATGCCAAAGAACTGGAGCTTTCTTGGATGACATGCATTTTGAGCAATTCAGATATATGGTTCTTCATTCCTGAAACTGATTTGGAGGTATCTGTCGGTATGACTGTGAGAAAGGGAAGTCATCATTCAGGGAAATCTTGTGCTTAACCATTTTAGTGTACCCAAGGTCTTCATCAGTTACAGCCAACACATCCAAATACCTCCTCAGGACTGACTTCACGTCTGCCTGTTGTGCCTGGGTACCACTAATCTGTACTTTTTCCAAGGAACATTGTAGGTCACCACTAACCCCCAACTTTGACCTCTGATTAACCATCACTTCCTTATGATTGACAGAAACTTGGTGAAATCTAACTTCAGAGGAGCCGCACTCAACATGACGACCATGGCCCAGTACACCTAGCTTCACCTTCGGTGGCAACCACACATATTATCTAAACCTGTTCTCATACCTGTACTGGGAATACCTGCCTTGCAGGTGATACCAAGGTAGGGACCAAAAACAAAACCACCTGGAAATGAAGCCTTACCTGGCTCAAACAAACTTATTTATTTAGTCTTTATTTCCTATTTAGTCCTATTCATATTTTAGGCATTCTGGCCTGAACTGTAGCCACAGAGGCTTCAGGTATATACAATTTATGTGTGGTGGCTACCTGGACCAAGGAGTTTGCTTATACTGGGGCAGCCTCTTACACTTTCTTAAGGGCGACTCTCCAGTCAGCATCCAAATTTCCCCAAAGCGTTGTCAAACTCAGCTAGAATTAATTGTTTACAACACTGTGCTATATTCATGCCAAGTATGCCTGGGGGTGCTGAGTCAATCTCCCAATCATTCTGGTCATCTATCACCAAGAACCCACACCCAGGTCAACCCTATGACCTGGATATCCAGTTTAATATACCCCCAGTGGGGAAGAGGCAACCCGTTAGGAGCAGTAATCTTTAACCATTTGCTCGTACAGTGCACATCTTTCTCTTCCCATGAAGATATTTTTTAAAGAATCTCTCCGTAAAAGTGCTCACATTACTGCCAGTGTCTTACAGGCACTGTATTGCTACCCTCCGCCCCGGCGTGAATTTCCACTTCTGGGCACTTGCACACTGCATGCTCCAGAAACTGCTCATTTGTGAGGGCACCAGTCTTTGAGCTATCCATGCCACCTCTCACTGCTCTGCTCTTTGCAATGGAGGTGCACGGTTTTCTGGAATCAGCGACTCAGGCATAGTTGGCATAGGGTTTTACCTGGGAACACTGCCCAGTGCATTGCCTGGTTAAGTGCCTGATAGCCTCACATCTTAAACAAATGGGTTGGCTGCCCTGGGTTTACCTTGGCTTAAACTTGGGCTTTATTCAATTTCTCAAGAGTTGAGTACGACCCCTGAAATTTCAGATAACTGACAGCATTGGTAAGTTCCCTGATTTAATTACGTCATGACCTTAATTACGTCTTGTAGGGCTACAGTCAAGTCATTTGTTACAGTGGTGGTCATCTGTGTATTCTCAACACTTTCTTCCACACTCACTAGATTCATTTTGGGCCACATTCACTGAATGAGGCCTCTCTTCCAAGCATCACAAAAGAGCCTCCTCATGGACATCAAATAATGTAGCATAAGGTCACTCTGAAACCACTTTATGCAGTTCCCTCCGAATACCTCACCCTTCTGATAAACTGGTCCCTGAGTGGCAAAGCACATTTGAAACACATTGTGGTGCGTGTTCCAGTGCAGCATTTAACCAATGAGAGTGAAAATCCTCACCATCTAATTGTTTGTGTGCATAAAATGTTTGCAATAACTGGAAAGTGCTATGCTTTTCCCTAAAAGTTGTCCTTAAATATGAGAACATGTCTTTAGCAGACTTATTTTCACTCTCCATACATTACTTAAACTACATTGAGGGCTGAACCCCTTAGGTGCAAGAGAATAATTTCTACCTGACCCTCAGAGTTTAAACCCTGGACCCGGATCACCTTTCCAACTCCTCAATGAATCTTTCAACATTCTGGCAGTCTTTACCTAGCTCCCCACTTAAAGGTACAATCTGTTTCTGCCTTGGGATTGCACATAGGATCTCGTATGGGCGTTGGTCATGTGAGACAGAGCTGACATTACTTGATCATATCTACATCCCAACTCCAGGATCTGGGACTGAAGCTGTGAAATGGGATTAGCTCCCTCAGCATCCATTTCCGGCATTGCAGCACCTACACCTTCAATGTCCTCTGCCATTGCGACAACATTGTCCATGTTCTCAGCATTAATTATCTTGAGTCACAGTATCAGCTGATGGGCTTCCAGCTGTTCAGAGCAGACAGTGTCATGCAATTATCTGGGAAAAACGAGAGGTGGTGTGTTAGGATGTACCAGGGTGCAGATATTACAAAACCAGTGATGAGGGAAAAGTTCAGTCAGTGGTGTTTAAGTACAAAAAACATTGTGGATCTCTGGCAAAAACAAAACTTTTTCAAAATTATGTACAATGTTTACAGTCAATGTGTATTCTGGCTATGCCAATAGTCAGGTCCAAAACACAACAACTATCATTACATGGAAAAATTTCCTAAAATGGCTGATATGCAGAAGCCATTTTATAGAGTTTGCCTCCACTGATTTTTTAGAACATATCATATAGAAAATAATACAAATTTTAAAACAAGGCATAATTACTCTAAGACACAACGCATAGTAACATGCAACATGTATATCACACAAATATCTACAAAATGTCTGATAAATATGTTACACAGAAATTCCTGGTTTCCTTGATTTATCCTCTATTGATAATTGTAGAACCCTGATCATTGGGGAAATGGTAGTTTTTCCTGCAAACAGGTTTGGCTGTTTGAAGGGGACCCAGAATGTAAGTAGGACAGTATTATTAGTTTGTTAGTTTGAATCATGGAACATAAACTAGTCTGGTGTGATTTATTTTAAATGTTAAATCAAATAATGAAATGCTAAACATTAACTAAAACTACATATGGAATGAAAAATAAACAAAAAACAAAAATGATGTTGCAGAGATAGATGGAGCATTTCTAATCACATAAAACAGTAACCACACAAACAGTACATTTGGTGTTTATCTGCCGGCATCAAGGTTGTGGACTGTAGTATAACTAATGGTGGAAACTGTTCATGTGAGTTAATGCACTCTTATAAACTTGCCAAATTAAAAGTCATTGTCATAGCCTATCTGTGACACAGTGGATTATGTTTTATATCAACAAAGGCTGGTGTACAGATGTGACAGTGTTAAAGAAGATGGAAGACTTAGAAAGGCTTGCAGTTAATGAAGAGAGCTTCCATTTGCCATACAAGTCTTCATTGTTTATTCTAATGAGTGTTTACATTCACCCGCTAACATGTATGAGCGTAGTGCTGTAACAGCTGGCTAATCAGATCGCGAACAATGAGCAGCAGTACCCGGACTCATTAATCATTTATTATGCTGATTTATGCTGATTTTAATAAAGAGCATTTAACCCCTGAACTTTCCCCCACCAGACAACACTGGACCACTGCTACACTGTTTAAAACAATGCATTTCACTCTGTCTCACAAGTAGCTATGGGGCTTTCTTATCACTGTTTGGTATATCGTCTTTCAGCCTACAGCACGAAACTAAAATCTGCTAAGCCTACTGTAAGGACTGTAAAGAGATGGACCAACAAAACAGATCAGGCCTTTCAAGCCTGTTTTGAATACACAGATTCACGGCAATTGAGCAACAACTCAATTGAGCAATTGACTCAATTGAGCAATTGAGCACAGATTCACGGCAATTGAGCAACAACACCCGGACTCTGTTTTAATAATTCTC
>CAIGQV010019070.1:28381931-28397172 GCA_903798115.1 Danio jaintianensis | reverse complement strand
TGAACATACCTGGCAATAAAGCTCTTTCTGATTCTGATTCTGATTGGACTGCTTTTGAAGCTCCAGTACTCTGGATTAGCTCACTGACACTGTGACATCCTACATCAGTTTCTGTGAGGACATATGCATTCCCACAAGGACTTATATTACGTACAATAACGACAAACTGTGGTTCAAAGAAAAACTCAGTCAGCTTCACCAGGTCAAAGAGGATGCCTACAGGAGTGAGGATAAATCCTTGTCCCCAAAACATACTGACAATGGAAATCAGAGTGGCTCAGAGAAACTACTCTGACAAAGCTGGAAAAAAAGTTGTTTTCAACCAACAACTCTGCATCAGTTTGGCATGCACTGAAAACAATTACCAGCTATAAGCCCCCATCCCCCTGCAATGCGATGAATCAACAACTGGCTGAAGACCTGATTGAGGTTAGGGATAGAGTTAGATCACACAGCCTGGTATCACACCCCACACCCTCTCTGACATCCACCCCACACAACCATTAGTGCACAACACCCCCTTCCTCACCTAACAACTTCTCAAACTGAACTACAGATCAGTGAAGAGGATGTATGCAGAGTCTTTAAGAAACAGAAGACAAGGAAAGCCGAAGGCCCAGATTGTGTCTTGTTTAAAAGCCTGTGTTGTCCAACTCTCATCCATCTTTACCCTGATCTTCAACAGATCATTGGAATGCGAAGTCCCTGCCTGCTTCAAACATTCCACCATCATCCATGTACCCAAGAAACCACAAATCACAGGACTAAATCACTAAAAACTAGTTGCTTTAATGTCTGTGGTCATGAAGTCATTTGAGAAACTGACCCACCTGAAGGATATTACTGCACCCTTAATAAACCCACTTCAGTTTGCTTACAGAGCAAATGGGTCAGTGGATGATGCAGTCAACATGTACTATATCCTGCAACATCTGGACAAAGCGGGGACCTATGCAATAATCCTGTTTGTGGACTTCAGCTCTACGTTCAACACCATCATCCCAGCACTCCTCCAGACAAACTGAGCCAGCAGTCGGTGCCCACCTCCACCTGTCAGTTCCTGACAGACAGGCAGCAGGTAGTGAGGCTTGCAAACTTCACATCAAACACCCACACCACAAGCACCGGCACCCAACAGGCATGTGTCCTCTCTCCACGGTTCTTCTCTCTGTATGCCAATGACTGTACTGCAGAAGACCCCTTTGTCAAGCTCTTGAAGTTATTGAGCTCATCCAGGACAGTGACAAGTCTGCATATAGACAAGAAGTGGAGCTGCTGGCTGTCTGGTGCAGTCATAACATTCCGGAGCTGAACAAGCTGAAAACAGTGGACATAGTTGTGGACTTCAAAAGATTCAAGTGGTTGCTGTCATGCATGTTTGTGTTTGAAGAGCATATGGTCTTTAGGCATCTTTGATGATGTTACAGACTGAAAATCTTCATCGTGTAGGGCCGGCACAGTGGCTCAGTGGTTAGCACTGTTCGAGTCCCGGCTGGGTCAGTTGGCATTTCTGTGTGGAATTTGCATGCTCTCCCCATGTTCACGTGGGTTTCTTCCGGATGCTCCGGTTTTCCCCACAGTCCCAAGACATGCGGTATAGGTGAATTGAATAAACTAAATTGGCCGTAGTGTATGTGTGTGAATGAATGTGTATGGATGTTTCCAAGTAGTGGGCTACAGCTGAAAGGGCAGCTGTGTAAAACATATGCTGGATAAGTTGGCGGTTCATTCCACTGTTGCAACCCCTGATGAATAAAGGGACTAAGCCAAAGGAAAAAGGAACGAATGAATAACCGAGGAACAATTAAAACACAATACATGATAACATTTACACATAATAATAACATAATAATAATAAATAAAATAGTTTTCTTTAGATTTTAATTAGGTATTATATAATGCATTTTATTTATTAATTATGCATCCACTGCATAATATGTATAATTTAAAAGCTATGAATATACTGATATTGTACAGTAAATGTCAAACGTTGCGTATAGTCATTGACCACAAATACCACATTGCAACTACTCACAGCCTTGAACTATTAGCATTAACTACATGCTGAACAAGCAACATTTGTTTCTAATGCATTCAAGGTCATGATCTCTTATTTGGCTATTCCCATACTTCCCCACATGCCATCATAATACTAAACCATGGATATAAAGTCTCATGTGACTGAACTATAATTTGTCTAATTAATAGGCCCATTTCCCTCTTCATATCCAGCTGGACTAAAGAGAATGGTATTGGCACCAGGAACACCCATTAATGTACATCTGTTGTGGAAAATGCTTTTTGCTGCTATCAAAGCCTGATCTTGACATGGCAGAAAAGAGGGGTCATAAATGGATAATAGGATTGTAGCAGCCTTTTGTAGAAAAAAAGGCACACTTTAAGATAGCAATGGACTTGAAATTCATAGCACGACTCACACATGGTTGTATCTTAATAGGAATGTCTGCATGTTTATTGCAATATGAGTGGTGTTGAAAAATAGCACAGCGGTTTCCAGCCTAGTTTCCAGTAGACTTGGCAAAGGGAACTTATTTTCAGGGAGATTCATCTTTAGAATTGGAAAACAAAAGTTTTGTGGGTTTTATTCGAAAAGTATTTCCTGTATGTATGTATATATTATTTGCCCTGTTGTGAATTTTTTCTTTAACAGGGCAAGGAATTTTTCACAGTATTTTCTATAATATTTTTTTTTTATTCTGGAGAAAGTCTTTGTTTTATTTTGGCTGGAATTAAAACAGTTTTATTTATTTTTTTAAACCATTTCAAGATAAATATTATTAGCAATATTTTCTCTTAAACAATATTTTTTTTGATTGTCTACAGAACAAACCACTGTTCTACAATGACTTGCCAAATTACCCTAACTTGCCTAGACAAACTAGTTAAGCCTTTAAATTGCACTTTAAGGTGAAAGATATCTAGTAAAATATTATATACTGTTATCATGACAGAGATAAAAGAAAACAGTTATTAGAAATTAGTTATAAAAACTATTATGTTCAGAAATGTGTTGGAAAAAAAAGATTTCCGTTAAACAGAAATTACGGAAAAATATACAGTGGTGGGGCAGAGCGAGTTGGCACGGTGGCTCGGTGGCATGGTGGTTCAGTGGCATGGTGACTCTCAGCAAGAAGGCCGCTGGTTCAAGTCCCGGCTGTGTCAGTTGGCATTTCTATGTGGAGTTTGCGTGTTCCCCCCGTGTTCCTCCGGGGGCTTCGGTTTCCCCCACAGTCCAAACACATGTGCTATAGGTGAATTGAATAAACTAAATTGGCCTTAGTGTATGTGTGTGTGTGTGTTTGTGTGTGTGTGAATGAGTGTTTCCCAGTACTGGGTTGCAGCTGGAAGGGCATCCGCTGCGTAAAACATATGCTGGAATAGTTGGCGGTTCATTCCGCTGTGGCGGCCTCTGATATAGAGACTAAGCTGAAGGAAAGTGAATGAATATAAAGAGGCTAATAATTGAGGAGGTCTAATGATTCTGACTTCAACTGTATATATTAGGTTTAAAATTTGTTGGAAAAATTTGTTATTCTCTTCCTTAAACGGCACTTGAAAAATATTTAAAAAAGGATTTATTTCATAGAGTGGCTAACAATTTTTTCTTTGGTTGTATATGCTACCATTTTTGTAGAAATCTTGTAGAGATCGTTCTGAAGTGCTCATTCATCTTTTTGCCCTAATCCCTTTGAAGAAGTGATATAATGTACCAGGGCTGCCAGAGCCTTCAGGGGGCCCTAAGCAGGATTTTATTTGGGGCCCCCTTGGTGCAAACCATATGACAAATTATCGTCAATCCTTGATTATTCGCACACTATAAATCTAAAACACACATTCTCGATTTTATTTGCTGTAGCGGTGTTGTTTACGCCATAAAATATATATTTTTAAGACAATTCTAAATATTATTCTGTGGAAACAACTGCCTAGATGATCCCACTTTTTATATGACTACTTGCCACAAAACTATAATGCTTTTATTAGCTTTAATGAGCTGTAATTAATGTTCACAGAAACAAAATGGCTGGAAGCAGCCAATAACATACTTTTTAGTATTATTATTATAAATTCAATTCAGTTCATGTTTATTTATATAGCTCTTTTCACAATATAGATTGTGTCAAAGCAGCTTAACATAGAAGTTCTAGTAAAGTCCAGATTTCAGAGTTGAAGTTCAGTTTAGTTTAGTTCAGTGTGGTTTAAATTTCACTGCTGAAAGTTCAAACACTGTAGAGCAAATCCACCGAAGCGCAGCTCCACAAGTCCCGATCCAAGCAAGCTAGCGGCAACAGTGGCGAGGAAAAAAAAAACTTCACCAATTGACGAAGTGAAGGGAAAAAAAAACCTCAAGAGAAACTAGGCTCTGTTGGGCTCGACCATTATTCTTCTGGCCAAACTTCCTGTGTGGAGCTGCAGTCTAGGCGCCGGAGGCTGGAGAAGCTTGACGTTCATCGTGGAGAAGCTGCAGGTGTGAGTAGGGCACTGGTGGGAGGTCAGGCTGGCCCACAGGATCAATGCGGGGACTCGTTTGTCACGATGGTCTTTCAGGAATCAGTCTCATGCACTCCATTTCTCTATGACGACCACAGCATCAGCTCGGGATACGACATGGTCCAGGATTATGGATACCTTGGGATCATATCTTCACAGGTCTTGGATCGCATCAATGGTGCTGCATAGTCTCTAGGGACCTCGGAATGAGTATCCCCAGGTGGAAATAGAGAATAAAGAAAATAATTAGCGTAGCTGCTGTTCATAGTGTATTTAATCAAGATGCAAAAATGGAGTGTTATGAATGAAAATAGCAGTTAAATAAGCAAACAGAAACAAACATGTAAAGCATATGAGAGTTTCTAACACAATGTCTGGTGTATTGAGGAGTGTGTCCTATACGTGGTTGTCAAGCCAGCTCACCTGCGTGGAGCACATTCATGCATCATACCGTTATGCGATGCATTGAGTGTATGCTTTACTAAAAAGATGGGTCTTTAATCTAGTTTTGAACTGAGAGAGTGGGTCTGAGCCTCGGACATTATCAGGAAGGCTATGCCAGAGTTTAGGAGCCATAAATGAGAAGGCCATTCCAATTCACTTTACACCATTCCAATTCACTATAATCTTCTATGTGAAGCTGCTTTGACACAATCTACATTGTAAAAGCGCTATAGAAATAAAGATGAATTGAATTGAATTGAATTGAAAAGGCTCGACCTCCTTTACTCGACTTTGCTATTCTAGGTACTACCAGAAGCCCTGAGTTTTGAGATCTTAAAGAGCGGGTTGGATTGTAGAGAGACAGAAGGTTGGTTAGATAAACAGGAGCTAGATTATTTAAAGCTATATAGGTAAGAAGCAATATTTTATAATCAATACGGAACTTAACCGGCAGCCAGTGTAAGGAGGATAAAATTGGGGTGATATGATCATATTTTCTAGACCTGGTAAGAACTCTGGCAGCTGCATTTTGTGCTAGCTAAAGTTTATTAATAGAGGATGCTGGGCAACCAGCAAACAGAGCATTACAGTAATCCAGCCTAGAAGGCATCTGAGATGGATAGCATACTTCGTAACTTAAAGTCACATGATGCCGCCAAACAGCCAAGAACAGCGGCAATAAAGATAAATTTTTCTTTAAATATATATATAAATGTGGGCGATGCGGTGGCGCAGTGGATAGCACAATCGCCTCACAGCAAGAAGGTCGCTGGTTCGAGCCTCGGCTGGGTCAGTTGGCATTTCTGTGTGGAGTTTGCATGTTCTCCCCGTGTTCGCGTGGGTTTCCTCCGGGTGCTCCGGTTTCCCCCACAAGTCCAAAGACATGCGGTATAGGTGAATTGGGTAAGCTAAATTGTCCGTAGTGTATGGATGTTTCCCAGTGATGGGTTGCGGCTGGAAGGGCATCCGCTGCGTAAAACATATGCTGGATAAGTTGGCGGTTCATTCCGCTGTGGCGACCCCAGATTAATAAAGGGACTAAGCCGAAAAGAAAATGAATGAATATATAAATGTTAATACTGCACAAAAAAACATAGTTTTTGAATTTTCTAGTTAAAATATCTAAAATATCTATTTAAATCAAATTCAATCAGGAAGCATTTTTTAGACATATTAGCATCTATTATATTACTAAATATCTACAAAAATATTGTTCCGTTTTCAGAAATAATTCTAAATTAAGTGATTTTTTTCTGTAAAACAAACATATTAATCTGCCAGTGAGATACGTTAAATAATTTTATTTAAAAAAGAAAACAATTTTCTTTTACTTAACCTATTTAGCACATTATATTGTGTTTTTGAAAGGAAAAACCCACATCATTTTGACAAAAAATCTGTCAAGAAAATGTTTATTGGCTTAAGAATTTTTCAGAAACAAGACAAAAATTATAAGAAAGGAAAGCATTTTTGCAGTGTATTTATCAACTGTCAATGATCCATAGTACACAGCTGTGTAATAAGAAATTTTGAACCAAATTTATAAATCAGAATCTTATTTTTATCACCAAGTTTCCTGCTGGGCTGCTGACTGTTACTGTTACAGAAGAAGGTATCTGTATGCCTAAGATTTTCAGCATTGCAATGGCTCATTTGTGGTTTAAATGACGCCAGTGCATCTCTGATGTATTGTTAATCTGCCATTACAGGACGCACCACCTGGTGGCAGTGTGTACTGCAGCCAAAGCACTAAACGGCTACTATGTACTGTACTGGCTAATTAATTATTTTCTACATTTAAATAAATATCAGTACTTAGCGCCAGAGTATGGCCGGAAATAACAGGATGCATGGACATATCCATATTTTGTTCCACCCCTAATCCATAACCCAACAAAGTAAAACAAAAATGAGTCAGTTATTTCATGCTCTCTTGGGGGCCCCCTGGTGGCCACGGGACCCTAAGCAGCCGCTTAGTTCGCTTATGCCTTGAGCCGGCTTTGTATTGTACAATCCAGAATAAAAGAAAAGGTGAAAGGTGTATGAGATGTAGGGAAGCAATTACTTCTACATCCTGTTGCATTACTTTTACTTTACAAATTAAACATGTGCAAAGAATCATAAGTGTTAAATATGTGTGCAGAATGTGGTTTTGCATTGGCTTGTTGAAATATGCATGGGGGTTCCTGGAAAAGAAGGCAGCATATTGTGCCCCAAAATCTGTATGTACTTTTCAGCATTAATGGTGCCATCACAGAAGTGCAAGTTACCTTTGCAAAGGGAACTGACACAACCCCATACCATACCATAGGGCTTCCTTTTGGCACAGTACAGTTTTAACTGGCATTTGTGGATGTAACTACATATTGTGGTATTTGACAAAGGTTTGCCAAAGTAGTCCTGAGCCCATGTGGTGATATCGCTTATAAATATATCTTGATGTCCTCAGGATTGGTTTGCAGCTATAGACCTGAAGGATGTGTATTTTTCATGTCTCCATTCTTCCACAACACCGGCCATTTCTCTGGTTTGTGTTCGAAGGTCGAGCATGGCAATACAAGGTCCTCTCCTTCGGGCTCTCCCTGTCTCCGCGGGTTTTCACCAAGCTCATGGAGGGTGCCTTAGCAGCTCACAGGTATCCGCATAATTATCTCAATGACTGGCTTATTCTATCTCAGTTGATAATCAATTGATTAAGCACAAGGACAGGGTGCTCTGGCACCTCGACCAGTTGAAGCTTCAGGTCAACCATGATAAGAGTTTGCTCTCCCCCGTTCATAGCAACTCTTATCTTGGGATGGAGCTGGATTTAATCTCCATGATGGTGCGCCTTACCAAAGAGCACACCAGGCTGATGCTGGCTCCTGGGGCATATGGCATCCCTAGCTGCTATCACACCACTCGGATTGCTTCATATGAGACCACTTCAGCATTGGCTTCACGATTGGGTCCCCAGATGGGTTGGGAAGCATAATTTAATCATCTGGTTCCTCAGACGTGTGAGGCATTTAAATCCATCCTGCCCCCTCCCATGTCCTCTTGGGATCTCTCTGTAGCCCTGATAAGATAAGTGCACTTATTCTCCTCTACTTAGTTAGTTCCCATTTGGCGAACCCTAGAGAGTTCCTCCGAGACCCCCAGCACCTGACTCAGCGGAGGAGCTGGGTGCCTGGCCCAGTATGATGTTGGTATGCCTGCTTGGGCTACCCGCATGCTGGGGCCAGCTATGCGAGATCCCCATTGGCAATCTCATATGCGTCTTTAGGTTACCGAGCAGACCCATGTCTTCCCTACCTGCTAACCAGCTTATTATATGTAGGGCTCCCCCTGGATAGGGCTGGCCCATATGCTTTTCTGTCACCAGGTCGCCCCATTTGGGTAGCAGGTGGCCTCTGCAGCGTCCTTGCCCTTTTGCACTGGCATGCTACTCCAATGTACTGTCATATTTCTAAAATGCCTAGACTACAGTTAGCTAGGTAAAAGATAATATACAAGCCTCGAAATTCTAAATTATTCCCAATTTCTAGTAATTAAAGGGCCTGGAGACGTTGGAAAGTTTAGTTTTTGGTGACGTTGTGTCCTCACATTGTGTTTGGCAAACTTCTCACCAAATGCATGATGGGCTCAGCTTCTGTGCCGTAATTATAACACTCTCCCAAAGTGTCTTTATACAGACATCAAGGTTTCCTGAAGGAGCGATCTCCCAAAGTGTCTTTAGACATGTGCCTAGTGTGTGACTAGCCTTAAAATCCTAGAATAGTTGTTAGACTGGTACAGTATCGCTGTGTAATTTTGTAACAATTTGTTTGACTTGGCGTCTTTTGGTAATTCAACAAAGGCTGTTGCGATGCAAGAATCATTTGCTTTATCTCATAGTGTGTTATTGTGTGTAACAACTGATACTGCATCTGGGAAGCTTCATGACATCAGGAGAGAAAGACAATAGACAGTTGGTTCAGTCCAATAGATGTTTGCCAATAGAAGCACAAATGCTCAGAAGATATTGGTATAATATGTGTACTGTTGGGTTTAATTTATTAATTTATTTATTTTTATTCTTGTTTTGTTTTTTTAACATTAATCTTTAAATATAATTTTAAATAAACATTAAATTAGTCACAGTATACCGATGATGGCACCATTTCTCAAAAATGTCCATGTAAAATCAGACTTGATGATCTTTAAGAGGCTTTAATAATATGTTTTAAAAATATATATTTTTTTAGTCTCTCTAAATTAATCTAAAATGAAATTCTCTATAATGTTTCACTATCATTTTATTTAATTTCTTAGCAAAAGGTATTCAGTACATTACATTAGACACTTAAGTTTAATATAATTTTTTTATGGACATACAATCACTTTCATGTTGGTAGTACTGGTCAGTTGGTGACACTGTTTGAAGCATGAATGAAATATTTTTTATATATTTTACAGCAATGCAGTTTGCAGTTATTGGGAAATACATATCTTGCAGAGTTGTAATGCACTTACAGTTTAGAGCTAGTTTTAAATAAAAGGCCAAAATAATTAAACAAAATATGTATTTATTTTACAACACTGAGTTTATTGCTCTGTGAAACACTGACTCTTTCCACAGTGGCAATTAAAAAGGTTGATTAACAACTACCTGTAGATAAACATTATAATCAAACCAATTTTCCAAGCAATTTCCTTTTCCCTCAAAAACTGTCAAAATGCAGCAGACATCCTACACTTCTGATAGTTTTGAGCATACAAACGAAGAATGTCAAAATGTTTCCCATCTCTACATTAGTATTGGAGTCTCCTATCTTTTTTGTACTTTGTGAAGGCATTCCAGCCTCTTGCATCCTGACACCTAAAGACCTGAGACTCGTAGAGAGAGAAAATAAACAAGTTTCAAAGTATAAATGTCATATACTGGCAGGTTTAGCAAATCTGTAGGTGGTCCCAAGGACTTGCAACATGACCTGCAGACTCTGAGGAAATTCAATTCAATGCCTCTTTTCATCTGCAGCAATAGTTGAGACCATGGAAACAGCAAGCCAGTGTAAAATAACTACTCTGCTCAACTCTATAAACACTATAATGTGACAAACCTATTTGTTGGTTTTTTTATCCTTTTTGCAAACATAACTGTCTTATATTGCCTCAAGACCACAGGAATCCTGTTGAAAACACTGGTTAAGTCTGTGAACAAGTGATTGTTCATGTTACTGTATGCAGTGTTGAATCATATGTCAGACTGATGCCCCATGTTTTTTAGTGGAACACTCTGTTTGCATTATATATAAAGTAAGCCAGTTTTAACAAAAAGCCAGTTTTAACAACCCCCCATTTTTTTTTTTTTTATATATATTTTTAAAATATTTTCCAAATTATTTTTGAAAGTAGTACCAATAATATTTTGTCTTTTGGAGAAAGTCTTACTGTTGTTTTATGTTGGCTAGAATAAAATCAGTTTTTACTTTTTTAAGAAACTATTTAAGGTCAATATTATTAGCTCCCTTAATCATTTTTTATTGGCTACAGAACAAACCCCTGTTATACAATAAATTTTCTGATTACTCTAACATGCCTAGTTAATTAAGCTAGATAATGTAAAAAGTTTAGAGTATTGGGACACCTTTTGTTGACCAAACACCATCCTCACGTTGATTGGTCAGGTAATTCTGTGTTATCTTGGAGTCCGTTTTGTCTTGCTATGTGTCTGGGTGCTGCCCCGTGTCCTGGCTCTGTTTCTCATGTGTTGCAGGCAGAAACTCTCTGGAGTCTCGTCAGAATACCACGATTTGTGTCAGGTCTTCAGCAAGTCCCGGGTCATTTTCTTACCTCCACACTGACCATATGATTGTGCCATCAAGCTCCTTCCAGGCTTTTCTCTGCCCAGGGGTCAGTTGTATTCCCTTTCACATGCAGAAAGAGAGGCCATGGACAGGTACATTCAAGAGTCCTTAAAAGGCAATCTTATTCGCTCCTCTTCCTTCCCCGCTGGGGCTGAGTTCTTTTTTTTGTTAAAAAGAAGGATGGCTCTCTGCGTCCTTCTATTGACTACAGAGGTCTCAATGACATCACTGTTAAGAACAGGTACCCTCTGCCTTTGATGTCTTCTGCCTTTGAGTTATTACAGGGAGTCAAGGTCTTTACGGACCTCCGTTACGCCTATCACTTGGTCCGGATACGTGAGGGGGATGAGTGGAGGACAGCATTTAACACACCCATGGGACACTTTGAATACCGGGTCTTACCTTTCGGGCTCACCAATGCCCCAGCTGTCTTTCAGGCCCTGGTCAATGATGTGCTGAGGGGCATGGTAAATATATTTGTCTTTGTGTACCTCGATGATATCCTCATCTTTTCCTCTTTCAAACAGGTAAACACTCAGCATGTTTGACAGGTGCTGCAGTGGCTGCTGGAGAACCAGCTTTATGTCAAGGTGGAGAAGTGTGTGTTCCACACAAAGTCTGTTTCGTTTCTGGGGCATATAGTCTCGATAGAAGGGATCAAGGCTGATCCCGCTAAGGTAAGGGCCATGGCAGAGTGGTCAATCCCCAACTCTAGAAAGGCTCTGCAGCGGTTCTTGGGGATCAGCAACTTCTATAGGCGATTCATCGGGAACTTCAGCTCAGTTGCTGCACCCTTAACGGCTCTCACCTCTCCTAAGGTACCGTTCACATGGAGTCAGGCTCAGGAGTCCTTTGATGTTATTAAGTCCCGTTTCATCACTGCCCCTGTCCTTTCACTTCCAGATGCAGAATGGCAGTTTATTGTTGAGGTGGATGCCTTGGAGGTGGGGGTAGGCACGGTCCTGTCTCAGCAGTCCTCTAGGAATGGGAGGGTGCATCCTTGTGCTTTCTTCTCTCACCATCTGAGCCCAGCCAAACGAAACTATGACATAGGTAACAAAGAGATCCTGGCTGTCAGGCTGGCTCTGTGGGAGTAGTGCCACTGGTTGGATGGAGGAGCACACCCATTCTTGGTCTGGATGGATTATAAAATTTAGAATATATCTGTTCAGCCAAAAGGTTGTCGTCAATTCTCGTCAGGCTCGCTGGGCACTCTTCTTTGGCTGATTCACCTTTTCCATCTCTTACCGGCCTGTTTCCAAGAACGTCAAACCTCATGCACTCTCCCAGCTGTTCGACGTGCCTGGAGAGGATGCTACCACAGAAGCCATCCTATCTCTCTTGGGACGTTGAACAGCGGGTGAGAGAGGCTGGTCGAGGAGGGGAAACACCGGATGGGTGCCTGTGGGGTCGCCTGTTCATGCCAATTCGATTAAGACCAGAAGTCTTCCAGAGGGGTCATGAGTCCAGAGTAGCCTGTCATCCACGAATCCGGAGGTCTCTGGCTACTATTCAACAGTGAGTTTGGTGGCGGTCTATGGCCCAAGACACCAAGCAGTTTGTGTTGGCTTGTGCAGTATAAGCCCAGAATAAAACTTCCAATCAGCTGCCCATTGGTCTGTTACAACCCCTTCCCATTCCCTCCCGCCCCTGGTCCCACGTGGCCCTTGATTTTGTCTCTGGCTTACCCCCACCGAGAAGTAACACTGCTGTTTTGATGGTGGTGGACCGCTTCTCTAAGGCGGCCCATTTTATCCCTTTATCCAAACTCCCATCCGCCAAGGAGACTGCTCAGGTGGTGACTGACCATGTCTTTCGGATCCATGTATATTAATGTTTATATATGAATGCTTAGGTAGACTTTATATTTTCAGCACAAACTTGGGTAAACTAGAAGTGGTTTGGAAAGTAAATGCATAGAAAAATATTTAAGACTTTTAAATATACAAACAGTTTAACTGTGGACTATGACTATGCAAATGCCGGTCACACTATGGATGACACCCTCCAGTAACCACCTCACAGGATCATCCAATCACAATGCTGGATTTGAAAGGCACCATCTTTTCAACCCCGCCTTCCATTGAAAGAAAAAAAACAACATTCTCTCAAAGAAGTTAAATGTGTGGTGGTGGTACACAATTTTAGTGGTTCACAAGTGGTGGAACACAATTTGTGTGGTTTTTACAAGATAGAAGGGTGGTTTTCAATGCAAGCATTACACCACTGAATGTCTGCAAGGAGAAACAAAAGTATTCCCTGCACATCCCAGGCTATCCAAATTGTTCAAAGACTTCAGAACTTTTCAGAACTTGGCTGCATGTTCCAGCAAGGATTTTCATGGTGATTGGATTCACAGTGATTTTTCCAAGGTTTCTGAAACAATCGATTCAGGACTACCACCAGAAATCTGCATGTTCCAGGTTTCCAGTACCTCTACCTTCAAAGACGTTGACGTGTACCTGACATCAGAACCACCACCTCCAAAAATCTCCAGTCTGCATGTTCCAGAATCTCCAGATTTCTACTTCTCAAGGCTCAAAAGACCTACGTCTGCTTTTTCCATGCATCAAAACCTGCAGGAAGATGCAGCTTCCTCCAACCACTGCATCAACAGCAGAAGTGTAAATATATCACTTTCCAAACCTCTATCAGAGACCTTGGCATAGTGTGTTAATTAGATTAGATTAATTAGATGTTTATAACTGATATTCATTAATAACAAAAAGTTCCTTAGTTGTTTGTTATTTTATAATAAGGTTTACCTTATCAGACTCTAGCTTGTCTTTAGAAAAGATAACAGAGTAACTAATCACAAATACTCAACTTACTCATCTTCATGATTCATGCCTAAGCACTTAATTTGTTGTACATTTAGTAATTCTAGTTACCCTTGTTTATTCTTTGGTTAATAAATACATTTTTTACAGTTGTAATAACTGTAATCACTGTAACCAAACCATTACAGTGACTAACTGGAAACAGTGAAGCCCGGTAAGGTCTAACAGTGTAGTGCATTTTACATAGTTAAACGTTAAATTACAGGTCATAAGTTGGAATTCCAAATGAAAACCGTAGCTTTTCTCTCATTTTTTAAATTGGTAAATCTTGCCTTTCAGCAAGGCCAAGGTTGGGATCTTGAAAGGATCTTGACCACTGATGTAGAGAATGCAGGAGATGTCGTTTTATACTGTTCAGCTTAAGAATCTTAATCTGTGAGCAAGATCCTGTTTTGTCATTAGTAAGACATTACAATACTCTACATTATGCAAGGGAATAATTCAAATACTGGAAAAAATTTTTTTACAGTAGCCGATTGACAATGGTAAATGGTACTTTTTCATGAAAATGCATTGTGCAGCAAAATGACAATATGCTTCACTAACCTGTCATAAAGAACTGGAAGCCAGCAGCTCTTTTGGCACCCCTCTCTTGTTTTATGTCATTTCTGTTACCATGATTTCTGTTTTTGGTTTTCTGTTTTTAGTTTAAATCTTTTAAAATTTTAACTCTTCCGCCAAGTTCATCTCTAACTTCAGCTACCGCATCAACACTGATTGGTTCTCTTCACCAGCTAGGGTGGAACTTACAATTATATTGGGTTCCTTATCAGACTAAACCATTTTTGTGGTGGGGTAAAGAGCACAAATTTTCTAATACTTATTTGATCAAATTGCTATATAGTGTAACTGCTAGATTTAGATTTTTTTTCTCCCAACACCACAGTCATGAGCTATCTCATGCTTTTGGCCACTGTACCACCACCATCAGGCTGATTGGGGAGCCTCGGTGAGGTGGTAGATGGATAGGGTACTACCATCTGCCAAAGTTTAAAGTCTCTACGACTTACGGTTTTGTCTGCACAATCAGTTTGAGTGCAGAATGGTGACCATTGGACTTTTCTAACAAATACAGTAGTCTACTACACTTCAACATCTAATGAATTAACAAAAAACATTAATACTGTCAAACCAATTGTGATCTAGAAACCATGCTAGTGAATATACAGCATATGGCAGCACTTTTGAGTAAATATTTCTTCAGTCAAACAAAAACACTTGCCTCTTATGCAACATAGGCTCATTCTGAAAACGTAGCCTGAAAATGTATAACCTATATACATTTCTGGAGATCGCAAATTATGCAGCCAGAAGTACGTATGGCTCCATTTCGTCTTTAAAATGAATGCTACGTGACAGTATGACACTGTTCCTTTTTGTGCTTACCAGCTGACCACTTACCTTCACATGGACTGATTTCCCGCTGTTACAAGTGTGTCCAGTTAGCTCGCCATGTACACCAGCGGACTTGAGATGCAGAGAGGAATTGACCATGACTATGGGGTTCGAGTCTGGCGAAGAACGGTTCCAGAAAGCAGGTAAGACAAAAACTGAAGCCAAAAAAATAAATAAACAAGTAAATAATAGGGTGAGAATGTGGTAAAATCTGAAAAACGT
>CAIGQV010019070.1:28359338-28381531 GCA_903798115.1 Danio jaintianensis | reverse complement strand
GCGAAAACAAAAACTGCAAAAAAAAACATAGCTCCTGGGACGTATTTGCCACTCTCCAGAAATGTATTTAGCGGTACGTTTTCAGAATGAGCTTGGGTTGCTCTTATGTCGCAGGATTACTAACAGGCACTGTTACCAAGATCTTTATGGTGACCTTAGTCAAACAAAATCAACCTCTCTACATCTAAATTCCTGCTTATGCTTATGCTTAATTTATTCTCTTTCACACACTAAAACACAAAGGCTGTAGTGTACGTTTTCCCTCCAATTACACCTGAAATTGAACCCCAGGGCCCCCGCTGTCTTGTTTGCCTTGGGTCTGGATGTGTAGTCTGCTGTATTCCTCCACAGATGTGCACATTGCACCTCTCTACTGTTATCCCAGCTGTTGTGTTCTGAGTAGCCGAAGACTTGCCGTCTCCAGGGCCCTGTTTTTTCAGCTGCCGCCATTGGCCCTTTTTCAGTCTAGCCGGAGCAGATGATGACCAACAGGCTGTCTGGATTTCTTCCTCCGGGGACGCATGATGCACAGCCCATATTAAGCATGATAAAGAGATGCACAAAAGACAAATAGTGGAAATCTAAATAGGGAAGTGAGAAATGGAACAAATACAAGAAAAAACAAAACAATTTGAGGGTTTAAAATAATTGCATTTTTTTTTTCAGAAATACTGGATTAATTTGATGTATATATATAATTAATGGTTAACACTGAATTTATAGCAGCCTAAACTGAAAGCCATTCCCAGAGTACTTCAGAAATTATTCTAATATGCTGATTTGATTAAGAGACATTATTAGAATTCATTTTCTGTGTTTATTTAAATTATCATTATTGCTTTTGTTTTTTGTGGAAACCATAATACACTACTGGTCAAAACATCAAGAAAAAAGCTCAATTATTTTTTGCTGACATTATTAATGTGTAATAGTGTATATAATAGTAAATTATTAGTAATTGAGCACACAAATGAGCACAATAATATAATTTCATGTGACACTGAAGGATCATGTTTAAAGAGCTGTTTTTATTTCTAATAAGACTTACATTATAATTGTATTTTTTATTCAATAAATGAAGGCATGACAAGCCTTCTCTCAAAGACAAATTAGTAATTAATCCAAAACATCTGACCAGTAAAGAGAAATCAGTTTTATTTACAATGTCACTATGCCATTTTGATTCCTGTCATTCGTCTTGTAAATCTGATGGCTCACAACCTTGTTTCTCCACAGTCTGTGTTTTTGGCTCTTCTCAGTTCAGCTCTTTGAATGTTCTCAGGTTATTTTTTTATCAGGTTGAGCCGGCAGTCGCTCAGAGAGAACTAAATTAATAATAATGAGTAAAGAAAGCAGCACACAGCAGGCGATCTGCACAGATACTCTAATCCAAGACCTGTCATTAAAAGAGTTCACACTTATAATGTTTTCTCTCTCTCTCTCTCTCTCTCTCTTTTTTCTTCTCTTCACAGACAGTATTGCCAACAAGCAGGCCTCTATATGGAAGAACATGATGATTCCTCCTGGTAACATGGGTGAAAATTCCAACATAGGCTCATTCTGAAAATGTAGCCCTACATTTCTGGAGATCGCGAATTATGTAGCCAGAAGTACGTATAGTATATGTATCCTGGGACGTATTTGGTGCTCTCCAGAAATGTATATAGCGGTACATTTTCAGAATGAGCCTGGGTTAGAAAATTACAACCTGATCTCATGAGGAAAAATAACTATTTTACGTTTTGTCAGTTTAGTGACTAATTTGTACAGTTCAGTTGTACGAAAATGTACGATTTTAAAAAGGACCCACTCCTAAACCAAAGCGTCATTGGGGGATAAGCAAATCATACAAAATTGTACGAAAGAGATCGTATGAATTGCTACGAATTAGCCACTAAATCAAAAAGTTACAAATTGCCATGAGATAGCGTTGGAAAATTTGCACAGTCCTGTATGAAAACAATTACACATGTATTGTCACTCTATAAGCAGTGTTTTTATTAACAACATCTTGAAATGCATTTAAACAGCTCTATCAGTGTCCCCACATAGTCTGATGATGGATGAAGCGTTTCTTCCGCCATCAAAACTCACTTTTTTTTTCACCAAAAAATGCATGCACCCTGTTACAAACCCAAGTAAAGTGCACACAGTAAGCATGAAATATTTTGAAGCATTGTCAAGCATCTTTAGCATTATTGTTAAGACACTAAAAGTACCACAAGCAAACAAGGAACTCCATTGCTTTCAATAAGAAACATTCATTCATTCATTCATTCATTTTCTTTTCTAATTGAGTACCTTTATTAATTTGGGGTCGCCACAGCGGAATGAACAGCCAACTTATCCAGCACATGTTTTACGCACCAGATGCCCTTCCAGCTGCAACCCATCATTGGGAAACACCCATTCACTCCCATTCACACATACACTACGGACAATTTAGTTTACCCAATTCACCTATACCGCATGTCTTTGGACTTGTGGGGGAAACCGGAGCACCCGGAGGAAACCCACGCAAACACAGGGAGAACATGGAAACTCCACACAGAAATGCCAACTGACCCAGCCGAGGCTCGAACCAGCGACCTTCTTGCTGTGAGGCAACAGCGCTAACCACTGCGCCACCGTGCCGCCCCTCAATAAGAAACATTGTGTGTAATTCTATATTAAGGTCAGTGTTGGGCAAGTTACCTCAAAAAAGTAATTAATTATTAACTACATCATTCAAACTGTATTTAAATCACTTTCTAATTACTTTGTGTGAAAAGTAACATAATTACTCAAATCATTTAATCTTTAAATAAACAATTAAACAGTACTTATAAATCTCTATAAAAGCACAGAATACAAATAAATTCCTTTTTTTAATTATTTCAATTTGACTGCCTTTTAGCTTTATTAAAATAAAATAGCATGTATTAAAATTCAAAACATTTTAATAATGACACCATATTTCATGCATACAATAATTGACGTTGATTTCTTTTACAATGCCTTGTTTTTAAAGCATGCGTAGTTGTATGACAAATCTAAACTTCTTTAGTTGAAAAATCAACATATTCTGCAAATATATTTGACAAAATACAACAAAAATAAATATATTTACAATTAATCTGCTTCTCTGAACTGATTTATGAAGAACTGTTGAACTTATGCACGGTATTTTAGACAAGCATATTTTAAGTAATTGAAACTAAATTAGCTAAAATAAAAAGTAATGTCTTTACTTTTTCGGTGGAAAAGTAATTTAATTACAGTAACCCAACACTGATTAAGGTACAATTTGACAATAGTCAGGTTTCT
Organism: Danio jaintianensis; assembly: GCA_903798115.1. Classification (NCBI taxonomy): domain Eukaryota; kingdom Metazoa; phylum Chordata; class Actinopteri; order Cypriniformes; family Danionidae; genus Danio; species Danio jaintianensis. Next base: position 28,378,225 of record CAIGQV010019070.1, on the reverse strand, counting down.
ATCCTAACTTGAAGCAAACCTTTCAACCCAGGCTCATTCTGAAAACCTACCGCTATATACATTTCTGGAGAGCGACAAATGCCTGTTTGACAAAGGAGCTGTTTGCAGTTTTTGTTTTCACGAATACACCAGAGGCCGCTGTGTACGTTTATTCAGATCTGAAATTTCTCTCGCAAGTGCCATTCGTGCCTGCTGTTCTTGCGTAAATCCACCAGAGGCCAAGTGTCGACTGACTGACTGACTGACCGATCGACTGACTCACCCTCCTCCTTCCCTAAACTCAACCAATAGTGTTTTCAAAAGCACTCATTGACCTGCCCACCCACTTTCCGAAATCCAACGACAGTTTAAAAAAGCAATCCAGAAAAAGAAAAGCCCTTGCCTGATTTTTACCAAGTTTTTCAGATTTTACCACATTCTCACCCTGTTATTTACTTCTTTATTTTATTTTTTGGCTTATGTTTTTGTCTTACCTGCTTTCTGGAACCATTCTTCGCCAGACTCAAACCCCGTCATCGTGGTCAGCTCCTCTCTGTGTCTCAAGTCCGCTGACGTACATGGCGAGCTACTGAACAAACTGGTAACAGCGGGAAAGCCGTCCATACGGAGGTAAGCGGTCAGCTGGTAAGCATGAAAAGGAACGGCATCATACTGCCCCGTAGCATTCGTTTTAAAGACGAAATGCAGCCATACGTACTTCTGGCTACATAATTCTCCAGAAATGTATATAGGGCTATGTTTTGAGAATGAGCCTATGTTGAAATCTTTTTAAAGTTTGCACATAAATAAAAAATCCTAAATGCAAATTACGTGAGTTTCCATCAAGCTTTTCCATTAACACTTCTGACTCATCACATATTGATGCTCAGTCAGGACGCCTTCTAGTCGCTTTGTGATGGTACACTTCCAGTGTCATGTCAACGAGCTGAGTCCTCCGATGCTTTTGGTCATTCACATTATACATCCCATTTAATGGTTTGGATGTATTTGTAAAATGGTCATACTTTCAGAAATATTTTGGAGCACCTAACCCTACAACTACCCTAAACCTACCCACTCTTCTGAATGCCATAAACAGCAGGAAAATTAAAATTGGAGTGTATTTATTGCAAAAATGCAACCATATAAAAGCAGTACAAACTAGTCTTGTTTCAATCAAAGTCATCTGAAGCTATTCAACATCTTTATGTGAAGAACGGAGTAATTCAGGTTTTATTAATTGAAAACGATCCAGCTTCCACTCACTGATATCCTCTGAATCAAAAACACAAAGATTAGAATGACTAGATCATTCACGAGAAACAGAGGGAGCCAATAGCATCTGACACGATCGGTCATGAGACACTAAGGGTCAAAGAGCGACGAGAAGGGGTCCTGATCGTGTGTTCAATATGTGATGAATTGGGAGTGAGAATGTGTTGTTTTCATCAAGTGCAGCTTGTTTGGCACCAACAATCCTGCCATATTCAGAGTTGCTTAAATCACCTTTTCATTCTGATGCTCAGTTTGACCCTTAGTTGAGATGGTTTTGATTGTCTACATTGTTGCTGCCATATGATTGTCTGATTAGATATTTGTGATAAAAAGCAGTTGGGCAGTAATATAATGAGTAATATAATCATCATTGACATTTCAGCTCTTCAGTGCATAAGAGTGCATTTGTGTTTTGGATTTTTGAGAAACAGAAAGAAAGGGGATAAATGTTAGCAGCCTGAGGTGTCTGTATTTGAGGTGATCATTGTCATAGTAGTATATGCTGTTGTTCTGCCGCAATGCCACAGAAATAGAAATTTTGTGCATCGACATTGCAGATGGTTAGGACAAAAACTCCTTTCAACATAGAAATGATACCTTTTATCAGATGTGGCAGGGCCAACACTGAACACACTTTTAATGCCACATTTCACTTTGAAAGTAACATGACACGTGAGAAGCAATGTAACATTATTTTGCCGAATTGCCACAACATGCACGGTTTTCCGTCTGGGCTGAATATTTTGCTGCCTTCCAAAAAAAAAAAAAAAAACAGGCAATGAAATAGCAAGAAAATGGAATGAAGCAACAGGAAGCAGTAAGAAAAAAAAAAAGTCAAACTGTCTCCCCAATTTCCATCAATATTTTTTAGATCATTTTTGCTATCCTCTGCAAATCAGTGTAAAAACAACTGCAAGTCCTTTATCATTTGTTGGCATATTGTCATGAATAAACTCTTATGGGCATAACTTTTTGTGAGAATTTAATGTCAAGCAGAATGGCCATGAAATTGGCACACCTATTGTGTGCGATCGGTTGTGTAGTGTGCCACCCAACACTTTCTGACAGAAGACAAGGAACTGTCCGCCTTTCAATGTGTGCAGGGTGACATGCTTTTGTCTTTTAGTGTGCGCTTGGTGTGAGAGAGCATTGCACATATCGTCTGCAGAAAAGACAGTTTCAGCTTTTTTTTTTTTTTTGCTTTGTTAACATTTCTATTCAAGATAGAGAACAGGCATCAAACTCAATTGTTCAAATTTCAGAAATCACATTTTTAGCCTTTCAATACAGACCCATGAGAACACAGGTTGTAAAGTCACACGCTTTTATTTGTTTTTAGCTGATGCTGCTTTCAATAATACATGGTTTACTGTAGTTCTTCATTAGTTATACATTAACCAAATTGTCCCAATGTATGTAATGCTACAAAACTATAAACTAACAGTTGACATTTTACAATAAAGTCCTTGATTCCATACTATATTTCTTTTGACTTTAAAGGGATAGTTCACGCAAAAAAAATTAACATTTACTCACCATCAGTGTTGGGTAAGTTACTTTAAAAAAGTAATAGATTACAAATTACCGACTACTACGCGAAAATTGTAATCTGATTACTAATTACTTTACTTTTAAGTTACTTTTAAAAGATATACAATATACCTATAAAAATATAAAATAAAATGCAGCTCTTTAAGTCATTTAATATTCACTGAAAAACATTACAATGGGTTGATCACAGCAGCTTGACATATTCAAGACTTAAAGAGTTTGCCCAAAACTTAAAATTCACAAACCTGTTTGTCTTTTTTTTTTTTTTTTTTGTAACCATTGACATCTATAGTATGAAAAACACTGCAGTGTTTGGGTGTTCTGTGTTTGTCTGAGGTAATTAGTCTACTGAAATATGTATATTCCATACAAAGCATGAAGCTGGTCGGTCAGTTCTTGTCACGTGACTTGCGTTTTTCAACTGAATTCACATGGGAAATGCGAGCATGCGCAATATGCGCTCCCAATATGTGCACGCGCGTAAAGGCCGAGATATGTAAACTGCCACAAGCAGCTACGCTTCTCTTCACATTCAGGAGATACCTTCACTCCCAATCCTGCTCAAAAATCCAATTTAGCCTGTTTAGGCTGAGTTGAGCTGTTGTGTTTTTGGGCGCCAGAGTCCTCCTTCGTGTTCTCCAGCTATTTAAAAGCGAATTATTAACTGACATTGCAGCGGAAAATGGGATTTAAAATAAGTATTTTTTCTTCTAAAAACTATATTTGTAACGTAAGTAATGCAATTACATTGACTTTAGTAAATGTAATCAAATTACACAAATTTAAAATGTAATTCGTTACATTACTGCGTTCCTCAAAAATGCAATTACAATACAGTAACGCATTACTGTGGAACGCTTTACACCCAACTCTGCTCACCATCGTGTTCTTTCAAAACTAACTGTTTTTTTTAACCCAAAAGGAGATATTCTAAAAAATGTTGGAGATTCTTCAAAATATCTTCTTTTGTGTTCAATATAAAAAAATAAAATAAACTCAAAGAAGATTTAAACAAGTGGAAGGTGAGTAAATGATGACCGTTTTAATTTTTTGAGTGAACTATCCCTTTAAGAACAACATGAGTTTTATTGCATTCTCCTGAGAAAGTTTTTTTTTAATTTGCTTTGAAATTATGTTTGTAAATGAAAAAAAAAAACGTTGTGATGTGAGGTCAGAGAGTGTTAATTTTCAATGTGAATAATCGCAAGACAGCGTAACCATTTTGCTCTCATAAAAAAAATGCTAGATGCAAAATGTCTTAATATATTGCAAAAATTGAGTGAATATGTTTGTGAGTGAAAGTTAAGCATGTGGTGTAGTGCAACAATATTGTAAAAGATTAATTTAATAATAGAAACGGGTATAGTAGGACAATTTGTATTAAAAACCAAAGTATACTCAATTCTGAAGTGTAGCACACTTTAAAAAGAGCAGAATTATGTAATCTAGTATATGTTAACATGATGTATTATTCAGTCATATTTCATGGAATGCATATGTCAGAAGTTCACTAAAGTTCATATTTGTTACTTTTTCCCTGATTTTAGAAAAGTTTTGCCCTAAATCAAGCTTTTAATACTGTGATTTGTCTCAGAACTGGGTGTTTTGTTCATGACTTCTTTTTTTTTTTTTATCCTTATGGGAAACATAAATAGGAAAACATATTTCTGGAAGCAGGACTGTTGAAAAGTGGGTGATCACTGCTGTGCCCTGCTGGAATCAACTGTGAGTGTTCACAACACAAACACTATTTTTGTGACCATTAGTTGCTGCCTATGAAAACTTTTTTTGAAACCAGTCACTTATGAAGTGCCATATATGTTTCCACTGGGTTTATAATAAGTATACAGAAGTAGAGTACTTACAGCGGTCGTTATATTCATTATAATTAATAAGGGGCTATGTCTAAATAATAAGTTCATTTATTGAGACTGTAATTCACAATTTAATATGATTCAATTAATCCATACTGTATTTATTAAAAGTTATTTTTTATTTCATTAATTATTTTTTGCAATAATGCTTTATTTTCCCTAGATGATTCCTTTCAAACAATGTAGTGTGGTTTTAACAATATAATATAATATTAATTTAAGGCGGTGCTGTGGCTCAGTGGTTAGCACTGTTGTCTCACAGCAAGAAGGTTGCTGGTTCGAGCCTTGGCTGGGTCAGTTGGCATTTCTGTGTGGAGTTTGCATGTTCTCCCCGTGTTGGCATGGGTTTCCTCTGGGTGCTCCGGTTTCCCCCACAGTTCAAAGACATGCGCTATAGATGAATACATTCATTCATTCATTTTCTTTACGGCTTAGTCCCTTTATTAATCTGGGGTCTCCACAGCGGAATGAACCGCCAACTTATCCAGCATATGTTTTACGCAGCGGATGCCCTTCCAGCTGCAACCCATCACTGGGAAACATCCATACACTCTCATTCACACACACACAATGGACAATTTAGCTTACCCAATTCACCTATACCGGATGTCTTTGGACTTGTGGGGGGACACCGGAGCACCCAAAGGGAAAACCCCCGCGAACACGGGGAGAACATGCAAACTATACACAGAAATGCCAACTGACCCAGCCGAGGCTCGAACCAGCGACCTTCTTGCTGTGAGGCGATTGTGCTACCCACTGTGCCACCGTGACGCCCCTATAGGTAAATTGAATAAGCTAAATTGGCCGTAGTGTATGTGTGTGAATGAGAGAGTGTATGGGTGTTTCCTAGTTCTGGGTTGCAGCTGCATAAAACATATGCTGGATAAGTTGGCGGTTCATTCCGCTGTGGCGACCCCTGATAAAGGGACTCTGTCGAAGGAAAATGAATGAATATTCATTTAATGGTTGCATAACACAAATAAAACAGTACTAACAAATTGTAAATCTAAAATGTAAATCATTTAGGTATGAACATGGTTGTACAAATGTGTTGATTATCCACATTTATTCATTCATTCATTTTCTTTTCGGCTCAGTCCCTTTATTAATCTGGGGTCGCCACAGCGGAATTAACCGCCAACTTATCCAGCATATGTTTTACGCAGCGGATGCCCTTCCAGCTGCAACCCATCACTGGGAAACACACTCATTAACACACATACACTACGGACAATTTAGCCTACCCAATTCACCTATACCACATGTTTTTGGACTGTGGGGGAAACCGGAGCACCCGGAGGAAACCCACGCGAACACGGGGAGAACATGCAAACTCCACACAGAAACGCCAACTGACCCAGCCGAGGCTCGAACCAGCGACCTTCTTGCTGTGAGGCGAACGTGCTACCCACTGCGCCACCGTGACGCCTATCCACATTTAAACAAATAAAAATGATATATGTCCTCATTCAGAGAAAGGATTTGAGTAAGTATATGTTTGGCCTTATTTCAATAATTATACTTATAACAATAACTTACAATTATATAAAAAACTAATCAGCCTAAAATCAACATTTCTCATGAAATCAAAACAGCGTTGATCTCTGAAATAGATTCAACATAATTATTCTTGTCACACACAAAATTTAATACTAACATATAATTGATGCAATTGGTTTACTTACTTAAATCAATGTTGATTTTCAGTTGATCAAAACAATGTTACAGAATCTGCACATTATTTAACTTATAATTGACCTAACTGCCTACCTAACGTTGAATTGATTCAGTTGATCAAAATGAGGTAGAATCGACACAGTTTCAACATATAATTGACCTAATTGGTTTGCTACATAACGATGAATCAATGTTGCTTTTCAGTTGATCAAAACGATGTTAAAGCATCAAACATTTCCAATAAATAATCAACCTAATCGGTTATTCTACCTTATGCTGAATCGATCTTGACACATTTTTAAGATGTAAAAAAGTATATCTAATAGTTCATAGTGACATGTGTTAGCTACTCTTCACAAATATAACTTTAAAACAATAACTTTCTACCTTTGTTGTGGGCTGCAGGCTTTACACTTTCATGTGTCAAGAGTATTTAGCAATTATTTAGTTTTACATTTAGAGTGGATTTTCTTTATTATAGTAGCCTAGGTCTATTCAAGTTTCTTAATCGGCGTAAGGAATAACTGGTTGCTTGAATTCATTTTGCATCAGAAAAGCATTTTGATATTGGTAAAGGTGTCTGCAACTTTTGCGAAGCATCAATTCACCATCATAGCTGTCAAAACGTGCATGACTGCATACATTATTATTCCTTAAAAAAAAAAAAAGTCAAATATTGTGCATGTCTGTTATTATACACAAATTGTACTAAAGCTTGGTCGTTACCTTAAAATAGTACGTGTTTGTATCTAAACAGTCAATATTAATAAATGTTCTCTTTGAACCCCTCGGGATGAACCACTCTGTGACAGCTTTTGTACTTTTATTTCGGAGTGCAGATTGCATATATATATATATATTACTTTAAACTTAAACTGAAACTATATTTGTTCACCTCACAGCAAGAAGGTCGCTGGTTCGAGCCTCGAGTTGGCATTTCTGTGTGGAGTTTGCATGTTCTCCCCGTGTTCGCGTGGGTTTCCTCCGAGTGCTCCGGTTTCCCCCACAAGTCCAAAGACATGCGCTATAGGTGAATTGGGTAAGCTAAAATTGTCCGTAGTGTATGTGTGTGAATGAGTGTGTATGAATGTTTCCCAGTGATGGGTTGCAGCTGGAAGGGCATCCGCTGCGTAAAACATATGCTGGATAAGTTGGCGGTTCATCCCGCTGTGGCGACCCCAGATGAATAAAGGGACTAAGCCGAAAAGAAAATGAATGAATGAATGAAACTATATTTTATTTTTTTTATTTTACTATTTTCCCAAATGTATATAACTACTTCTGTAAGAAAATATCAGCATTTGGTACATACTTTCAATGTTATCTTTGCTTAAAAAGACCCAATCTAATCCTGTTTATATGAAATACCAGAGCTACCAGAACTGTTGCTATGACAACAACTCTTGGATGAGTTTTGAAGAATGAAACGATCCTGGATCATGTCAAATCATCAATAGTCAAATCCAGCTAATTGAGTAATCCACGTACGAAGAACGGATCTCTGGTGAAGAACACGTGGTATCCTCAAGATTACACAGAACAATGAAGGCTACATCAACTGAGTTACTATGGTTACTACTAATGTTTGAGGGTAGCGAATTTATTTTGAACTGTGATCAAAACTGACTGGAAACACACTGAAAGGTAAGTGGTTGCAAACAATTTATATGGGCTGAATTTAAACAAACAAATTATGTTGAATGTTACAAAATTTAATTTGTTTGTTTAAATTCAGCCCATATAAATTGTTTGCAACCACTTAACCTTAAAGAAAAATCAGTATTTTTTTCAGTGTACCTGTACATTAAATGATTTTATTGCACACCTTCCAGCCAATCAGAATCAAGAATTGCAACAGACCATGGAATCATAAATAGTGTATCAATGTGGCATGCAATGAAAAGGTATTCATTTTATAGTCACAAATATACTTTATCAATCTATGAATGACTAATAGTCTGGAAATGTATTATAATATTAATATTATTGTATATTATTCAAATATTATTTCTTTATTCACACCCCCATTCTTTGTAATAGTTCCAATTTTTCAATCCAATTTTGGATCCTTTTGTTTTTTTCACCTATGTCACCTCCTCATGAATTGCTTGTATTTCTCATTTGTTTATTTGATGCTGTAAATAGATGTAAATGAGTATGTTTCTGACATCAGTTCCCTGTAACGAATGCATCAATAACAAGCCAGCAGCGTTTTCTGTGGATAAATGAAAGGCTCGGTTACAGAATGCAGTGGACTCCGTTATTATTTCCCGGGTCTCTTTTAGCTGGAATGTAATGGCATTTAGGTGATATTTTGGGACATCTCAGTGGGTGAAACATTGTGATGCCATTTGTGCCATCTTACAGAGCTCAGCAAGTGCTGTGGCAGCCGAAAAAGACTGTTGCTTCAGTCAGCATCCTGGAGTGGGCTTTATAAAGGCTGTCTGTTCCAGATCTCTCGAGTATTTGCTCATTTCTCATTGGTCACTGGTGGCTAGAGAGCGTCTGCTGACCTCGGTGCTCATTTGAAGATTTCAGAATCAATCATTTAGGAAGCTGTCAGTTGCCATGTAGTATCTCCGTGGAAAATCGCCAGATGTCTCTTCTAAACTGTGCAGCTGTGCTTAAGTTTACAGGTTTAAGATGGCAAAGTGAGACTTATAGGACCGATGAGGGTAACGTTTAATAATAGAAAAGATCAACTTCATAGTCATGGTGAAGGGGGGGAGAAGACAGGCAAAGAATCTCAGGTTCAGCAGTACTTTATTTACAAGAACAAAGAAAGTAATACAGAAGACGAGAATCAGCACTGAAGTGTCACAGATTTATGGTATGTTACAAAACCATTTTTTCCCTAGTAAAAGTCAAAATAAGTGTCATGCATTCTGGCCTGATCTTTTATCACTTTTATCAATACAGCAGTTTAAAATAATAATAATAACTTTTTTCAAAGTGTAGCGTTGTCGCCTCACAGCAAGAAGGTCGCTGGTTCGAGCCTCGGCTGGGTCAGTTGGCATGTGTGGAGTTTGCATGTTCTCCCCATGTTTGCGTGGGTTTCCTCCAGGTGCACCGGCTTCCCCCACAAGTCCAAAGACATGAGCTATAGGTGAATTGGGTAAGCTAAATTGTCCGTAGTGTATGTGTGAAAGGGAGTGTATGGGTGTTTCCCAGTGATGGGTTGCAGCTGGAAGGGCATCCGCTGCGTAAAACATATGCTGGATAAATTGGCAGTTCATTCCCAGATTAATAAAGGGACTAAGACTAAGGAAAATTTATGAAAGTGTACATTTTGAGTTTCCTCCAAAAAAAGATCATAGTTCATTTTACAGCTTATAGTTAGTTTTTAAAGTTACGCTCTAGCTGGTGTCACTAGAGCGAAAACAAGCGAGTGAAACAAGTTTCAGAGTGGAAACAATCATTGACACCATATTGAAGTGTCATTCCAAATGGAGTGCTCAAAACTGGCCACTTCAAAGGGCCCTTTGGAATTAAAGATTTTGACGGGTGCAGCTGGTGGACACTTCAGGCCACGATGATCCTTTGTGCAGGGAAGTTGTTTGGTGTCACACACTCCATTCCCACCGAAGCTGTCACTTGGGGATGACCTTTTCTGAATGGAATGTACTGTAGTGAAAATGTGTGGAGATTTTAAATGGTCGCTTATCCACTCTTTCCTCTCGTTTCCAATTCACAAAGTTTACATTTATGCATTTTCTAAAGGTATTGGTTAATAATTCACAATTTATGCAAGGTAAATTTGCCAATGCACATGGGACAAAACCCATTATGCCTGTGCTAGTACTATCAGTCAAGAATCCCAAATTGTAATGTTCATAAAAGGCCACAATGCATTGTTTTACTCTGAAAAGGCGCAATATATTAGCAAATGTTTGGATTATATTTCTAAAGGATTATATTTCTTAAATAAAATAAAAACTATATGGCCCTATAGATTAGAGGACAGTTCGACTTTAATTTAAATGTGTATTTTTAATACACAGTGTAAGTTTAAACTTTTTTCTTTAAAGATATTTGTCATCATTTACAGTTGTTCACATATTGATGTGTTGACTAACTTACTAAAACACTTGAAAAGTTTTGATTTGATATTATATTATATGTCAAGTATGTACAGTTAATATTAGGCCCACAAGCCTAACACTGATTTTTTCAATACACCTTTTGGCATTCATACCCAAGTAATTTTCATTGGCGATGAGCAGAGTAAACTTGCAAAATCACTCCATAACATTAGAAAAACATTTTAAAGGCTTTAGGCAAGTAGATTTTGTCAAATCATCACTAGTGTTTATTGTCATTAAATGTGGGTAATACTTTAAATTTCAATGGGAATATATATATATATTTTTTTCATGTAATGCTGAAATCTTGGTCCCACAGCAGCTAAACACACCCAGCCTATCTGCCAAAATAGCCAGCCCCGCACCCAAACTCTTGCTAATGGCCAAGCTAGAGAGTGATAGATGTGAGTGGACCACACTAAGTTTCTGAATATTGCCCAAGAGGTCATTGTTTACACTCTTGAGAGAGAAAATTCCATGAGATGCATACTTGGATCATTTAATTTTGGAAGAAAGAAAGAAAGAAAGAAAGAAAGAAAGAAATATATAACCTCCAAAAAACTACCCTTTTTAAAAGTATGTCAAGGCAAACTTTTTTTTTCCACAATGGCACACTCTGTACTGAGCTTTACATTTGAACCTTTTCTTCATATTTCACACTATAAATTCTCAGAGAAGGGCAAGCTAGCCTATATTTTTGACTTTTGACACCCATGATTTGTTGTAGGTGCGACCTGCAAGCTGTTGCAAGATGGAGGGCTCCTGATCTCATAACAGCCACTGAGATGGAGAGATTTAAGTTGCATCATGGGCTCTTGTGAGAAATCTGTGCTGAGTCATCACATTCCAGTCCAGGCAGCTGGAAACCCTTTGCAGTGAATAACCAACAGGTTCACATTATTGTACTCAATTCACAACTTTAAAAGCTAATTGGATCAAATTTATATTAAACAACTTTCAAAAACAACTTTACTTCCATAATATTTTATTAATTCCAATTCAAGAAGTAATAAAGTAGTTAAATTTTAATGAAAACTTTAAAGTAGAAACCTTTAGCATCAATGCATCCTTTACATGGCTATAAGAAAGGGGAAAGGAGAGGGGACTCGATTGCTGGAACAAAATGGATTTTTATTAATAATAAAATAAAATAGAATGTAACTAAAACAACCCAGAGGGTGAACACATTAACAAAAACAAACTAGACTGGACTTTGCTGGCCTGGGCTGGCAGGACAAGACAAGTGAAGAGACTGAATCATCATGAGGAATGACGAACTGGCACAGGGTGGCAGACATTAGGAAGCTTTAAAGGAGAACATATTAAGAACCAATAAGATGGACAGAATAAACTAATAATGGGATAACAAGATGGGAGTGGCTAGACAATAGATAAGAGCACATGATACAAACAGTAGAAAAAACAAAACAATCCATGTGCTCACAAGAAACAGGACTAGAACACGCAGCCAATGAGAGCATTCACTAACCGTATGTTCACACAAAACAGCACATGGCCACGTGTAAACACAGCCACATGCAACAACTACAAGCATTTTACTGTTAAAAACGTGGTAGACATTGTAAAAGAAATTTCAATGTTTATGGTAAACTAACAGCTGGAAGGCTGGAAGGGTATCTGCTGTGTAAAACAAATGCCATAATAATTGGTGACTCATTCCGCTGTGGTGACCCCTGATAATTTAGGGACTAAGGATAGTGAAGGATAGGTATTGGATAGGTATTGATATTGATACATTAATATAAAATAACCCACATTTCAAATTTTTATGTAAAATGTTTGTTGCCAATTTTATGAAAGTAGCCAAGCAGCATCACACACTGCAATATTGCCCAACATTGCTCAAAAAATCGACCCATGTATCATCATCTTGATGCAAACTCACAGCATTCAGTATGTAGTTTTGCAGCTGTTAGATCAAAAACAACAGCTACCATTCATGTTCATACACTCTAAAAATAATTATATCTTTAAAAATAACAGACATTATAAATAATGTCTTACATTTTATATTGAATTCTGTCCAAAATATATAGATTTTTTTTCTTTTGCTAAGATAAATACTTATCGTATTTGACTGCAAACTATTTATTTTCTTTGCATTAGGCTAAAGCTGCTTTATTCTCTTCAAAGAGCAGCTCTCATACATAACCAGTTATTTTAGTGTGTTTTTTCCAGGTTATTGTGGATATTTTATTTAATGGATAAACATTAATTCTGTTAATACATTTATTCTATGCTAAAAGCAACATACACAGGCGTGACTACAACCTCCCAAACATGTGCATGATTATTTTTTCATGTGATAAATTCAGGATCTTTTGCATTATATTTTTATTCATAAATTGCCCAGTATAGTTACTTTTGTTGTTATAAAAATATTTGTTAAAAATAATTTTTTTGAAGACAACAGTATAGGCCTATATGTAAAATCATATAGTCAATAAAAAATCTATAAAGAACTGTAAAACTGCATAAATTCTGTATTAGGAAATATGAACTCATCGGAAATGAAGAAAATAGATATCAATGCATAAACTTTTTATAAAGTATTTAATTGTTTTAGCGCTAAATGTACAAATCTTTACAAAAATGCACATTTTTTCATGGTATTAGATTTAAGGACCAGAGAAATCCCATGCAGTATGATCGGAAGTGGATAAAAGACTCTAACCTTAAGCATTTACATGCCATATTTTTTAACTGGAATGTGTCTCTCTTGTTTGCCTCCAATTGTGATCCGATCAAGCAAAATGTGTCTTATTACCATGTAAACAGGAGCTTCAGTCATGTTAAATTCGCCGACTCCCTCTGTCTCATCTGCGTAGTCATCCTTGCCTTTTTTTCATGGTAAGCTTCATAACCTAGTCTACATGAGGTGTGTGATAGCCTTGGTTGAAAAGCCGTGCACTTCAGCACGCAGGCGCACAATGACAAATAATAGGTTGATTTCATCAAAAAGGTGTTCAAATTGCACAATGACAAGAAATAATATAGATCGCACCATCAAACACTTCAAAATAAAAGTAACGACCGTGGTTTACAATTGTAAGGAGTAGAAAGGACAGATATTTGTGTAAAAATGTAAGGAGTAAAAGTAATAAAAAGTTGTCAAAAATATAAATAGTGGAGTAAAGTACTAATACCAAAAAAATCTACTTAAGTACAGTAACGAAGTATTTTGTTACTTCTCATCTCTGGTATTAACACTGTTAGTTTACCATAAAAAACTAAATTTCTTCATTGAAACACCTCACAGCCACTCTCCTGGACTGTATATACCACAATGCGTTGCAGCTCACACCTGATTCACACATGAAATCAGCTCAGTCTCACAGTCTTGATACTGTTAAGTGTATTTGGTTTTTCTTGGACTGTTTCTTGTTTTTTGATTGATTGCTGCCTGCCTGCCTTGACCCTTTAATTTGTTGTGGAGCTAAATGAGGAGCTAAACCATGATTCAGGTGAAAATTATTGGCTAACCAATGATCACCCATAAAAACAAACTAGCAATGGGAACAAAGGAAAGTAGAAATAAACACAAGAATAAAACACGTGCTGAACTAAAATCATGCTCTATCAAATGCATATACGCGAATGTTGTGAAATGTAAATAGGAAAAATAGTAGGTAAGAGACCATCTTAAAAAAAAAAAAAAGATCACACATTGTGTTTAAACCACCTTGCATTTTGTTTGGTGACATCAGTCATTCATGACTAATTCCTTGACGAAACACAGAACATGATAAAGGGCGCTTAACTCTAAAACTTAGCAATAGTTGCACAAACAACCTATTTGGATATTTTTAGAGAAGTTTTTGAAGATGGTGTTTGTCAGTGAAAAACTTCTGTATTGACATTAAATGAGTTCATTTTTCATTTACAATAAACCAACTAAGTTTGAAGTATTATTATCATCACATTAGAATATGCAACATTTTACAGTGATTTAGTGCATGTAAACAACAAACAGTTGAAACAGATTCTTTATTCATAATTTTTCAAAAGTACAGTTTTGTAGTAAAGATATTTTGACCAAAAACCCTCTATAGATCTGAACACACCCAGCATCGTAAGCATGCCTTGTAAGTGCAAAATTGCCAGGTAGACTTGAATGCACCATTAGTTCCAAATAGTAATCTAACTGGTGAACCATCTACAGCAGGATTTCATAGCTCTGACCCTTGAGATCCAATTTTCGGCAGGGTTTTGCTTCAACCCTGATCAAACCCACCAGAAGAAGCTAATTAGGGTCTTTAGGGTTTACTAGAAAGCTTCAAAAAGGTGAGTTTGATCAAGTTTGTAGCTAAACTTACAGATAATACCTACAGTCATAGGGTTTAGCTACCAGCTCAAACACACTTTTCTGAATTTTTTTGGTAATGTGCAATTGCAAATAGCTTAAGCCTGACTCACACTGTGCACTTTATAATAATTGTATATGATTGAAGCTTGTCAGGCTGTACAAACATGATCCCCATCGCACTGTAAGATCTCAATTGTCATAATGTCAGACTGAATGACAATCAAGACGCATCCAAACAAAGACGCATGCAAGACTCATCTGGAGTTGGACATCATCAATCCATGACTTGTTCTGTAACCTGCATTCTGAAATGATACCTCACAGCAAACATAAACAATCTGTAGTGTTAATTTTACTCATAGCACGCCTTGTTAATTAAATGAGAAAATAAATATTTTGACATTACATTGAGGTGGTTTGTCATGCTGATTGTGTTATCATATCTGACGCTCCTAGTGGACCTCATTTTGTTGGTCGTTGTTAGAGAAGTCACACTGCAGGGAAGTGTCTAAGATCTTCTGACACTGTCAGAACTTCATTAGAGGGAAAACATTATTTAAGCCTAGAGAGAATATTCACCCGCTTCGAATGTTATCAGTCGATTGAATGGGCGTTATCAGTGGTTTATCAGCTGATAGATATGGGCCAGTATGGGCCTTCTGCGCCTACTGGTAGGCTCAGAAGGCTGTTATCAACCATGCACATGGTTAATCAGCTATATGAGATATCAAATATCTGCTGTTCTCGCTTAAATCCAGCAGAGGTCGCTCCGATTAACCCGCCCTCCTCCTTCCCTAAACCCAACTGACATTATTTTTTCAAAAGCACAGATTAACCCACCCTCCTCCTTCCCTAAACCCAACCGTCAGTTTTTTAAAAAGCAATAAAAAACAAATAATTTACTTGTTCGGCTTTTGTCTTACCTGCTTTCTGAAACCGTTCTTCGCCAGACTCGAACCCCGTCATCACTGTCAACTCCGCACCAAGTCACAAGTCTGAGCCACTGGAGAAACTGATAACAGCTCAAAATCCATTCATATGGAGGTAAGCGTGTATACCGCCACGCAGCATTCGTTTTAAAGACAAAATGCAGAATGAGCCTTTGCTGATTATTTATTAAATTATGAACCCAACTGTCACAGTAATGTAAAAACAGATCTGGATCTGAACTCTTCTCTATTAGTATAGCTGATAAATTATGTGGATGGTTGATAACAGCCTTCTGAGCCTACCAGTAGGCGCAGTAGGCCCCTACTGGCCCATATCTATCAGCTGATAAACCACTGATAACGCCCATTCAATCGACTGATAACATTGGAATTCGCTGGAATATTTCAGGATTTTTCAAATGTGTTGCAGACAACCAAATTGTAGCTGAAATTGCGCAATCTGAGTGGGGGCATTACATGATGTGCACCTACAGACTTACTGTACAGTGGCTGCTGTGTGCTTATGTCCATTTAGCCCATGAAATCATCAATCACGGTGTCCCATTCATAATTTTCGCTGAATGGTGATGGGGTTTCCCATTTGTGACAACTTTTCACTCTCTACCTGACAGTGAAATTGGCATTACTTCATGAAAGTTGTGGTTTAGGGTGTCATTTAAGAAAACATGCACTGAGTAAAAAACATTTACATGCACTGAGTATTTGAAATAACCTTCAGTGAACTGATTTGCCTTCTTGTCCCAAAAGAAGGCAAAAGTTATATAATTCTATATTATTCCTATAATATTGCTATACAAAGGAAAGCAGATGGGTATCTGCTGTGTAAAACATTTGCCAAAATAATTGGTGGGTTATTCCACTATGGTGATCTCTGACGAAGCAGGGTATAAGCCAAAGGAAAGTGAGTGAATTACAATGTAATTATAATAAAAACCAGCCAATGTCTCGTTTTGTTTGTGTATCTGAGGCTGTAAAGGCTCCACCTTTTTTCAGAAAGGATGGCGAGAAGCAGCAGTTTATTTGCATTTAAAAAGACACACAATTTTTTTTTTTATGCTTCCATTCGAAATAAATGATTCGTGCCATATGATCAGCTGAAACCTCACAGACACATTCTGGGTGCACCTGAGACATATTGGGCATAATAAGTAAATATGATAATAAGCTTTACATAATTAAACTGTTTTTTCTCCCATAAAATAGTCACTTTTAAATGAACTGGGAGTAAGGTTTGTGGGTTTAATCATGAAAACACATGTTCTCTTTCCCCAAGAGATTAAACCGAGAAACAGATCTGTTAATGGCTGCTGTCTCTACAACAGCTGTGTGTGTGTGTATTGGGACATGCGTGTGTGTTTCAGCTGTATTTCGGTTTCACTCTTGTGTCCAAACTCTCATCCCTATATCCTTATCTTCCCTAATCCATTGGGACTCAAACTGTCGATGGGATTCCCCTTCTGACCTCGGCATTATTGTCCATCTCTTCCCGTGAGGTCTTCCACCATCCCAAATGAAAGCTCTGATCTGATACTACGATCAGCAGATTCAAGCACTTCACCAATCTATCTCTCATCCGGGAGTCTCTCCATTTTGTGACCTTTCTCACTCAGGTTTCTTCTGCAGTCTCTCTCCATAATAATCTATTGCAGCCACTGGCCTCCTACCAGGGTAAGACGGCTTCGCTGCTGAGACGCGTGTGGTAGATTATATTACCTGATGAAGAAATATCACGCCATTGAAGACTGAACCTGATATCTTTGACTTGTGAGCACACACACACACGCACATGCACACGCGCAAACACACAAAGACAGGCTTGATTTGTCTATAGGTAATTTCTTTCTGTCTTTTGCTAATTTGTTGACAATGCACCATGCAGTTAGCGCTATTTAGGATAGATCATTTGCCAGTTTTAGTGGACATCTTATACAATAAAAAAGTGTGCATTAGTATCATTATTTACATTAAGGTACTACTATATACATTTTTTTTATGGTAAATAAGGTGCAACTATATTCTTTTAAGAGTACTACCCCTGTTTATTTTTTGAAAGTGTAAAGTGCAATGTGCAATATACAGTACAGAATATATATTTTTTTCCAATTCAATACAATTCAAGTTTATTTGTATACAATAATTATTGTTTCCACGGAGCTTTACAGAAGGTGCACATTATTGCATTGCAATCAAATTAAGTTAAAGTTACAATCAAATATAAGTTATTATATACAGACATAGTTAACGTGCAATTTTATAGCATATAGGTGATGTCTATGTGTACATGTTTAATGAAGTGTATTTAGTGAATGTGTTGTCCTCAAAGTCCTCGATCATTGGCATCATCTCTTCTAATGTGTTGTCCTTGAAGTCCTCTATGGTTGGCATCATCTCTTTGTATGTGATGTCCTTGAGGTTCTTAATGGTTGGCATCATCTCTTCACAGGTCTTAGATCCTATCAATGGCACTGCACAATCTCTAGAGGCCTCGGGATGAGTATCCCCAGGTGAATAAGAGAACAAAGAAAATAATTAGCGTAGCTGCTGTTCATAAAGTATTTGAACAAGAGGTATTAAATATCAATGCAAACATGAAGTGCTATAAATTAAAATAGCTGTTAAATAAACAAACACAGAAACAAACATATAAAGCATACAAGTATTTCTAACAAAATGCCTGGTGCATTAAGACAGGAGGAGTGTGTCCTACAGGTGGTTTGTCAAACCCACTTACCTGCATGGAGCACACTCATGCATCATACCGTTATGTGATGCATTGTGTGTATGCTTTACTGGAAAGATAGGTCTTTAATCTAGTTTTGAACTGAGAGAGTGTGTCTGAGCCTTGGAAATTATCAGGAAGGCTATTCCAGAGTTTAGGGGCCATAAATGAGAAAGCTCAACCTCCTTTAGTAGATTCTATTGTGGGTACTACCAGAAGCCCTGAGTTTTGTGATCTTAAAGAGCGGGTTGGATTATAGTGAGACAGAAGGTCGGTTAGATAAACGGGAGCTAGATTATTTAAAGCTTTATAGGTAAGAAGCAATATTTTATAATCAATACGGAACTTAACAGGCAGCGAGTGTAAGGATGATAAAATTGGGGTGATATGGTCATACTTTCTTGACCTGGTAAGAACTCTGGCAGCTGCATTTTGCACTAACTGAAGTTT
>CAIGQV010019070.1:28328679-28339338 GCA_903798115.1 Danio jaintianensis | reverse complement strand
TGGAAACGCTGCTTTATTCGCACATCTTTTATGCGATATTCCAGTTTAGCGCATAAAGTTATTTCGCATTTTTAGATGGAAACATAGCTACTGACAGACAAGAATGAAGCAGATCTCCCTTACTACAGTAAGAACTTTCACAGCGGTTATTTGATATATTTGTTGTGGAGTTAATCTAAGCCTTTCGGAAGCGATGAGTCACACACAATATCGTTATAAAGTTCGCTCGCGTGCACACGCACACACACACTCGTTAGCTTTGCACTGTTTTTGCATGGAAAATGTGACAGGGTACACGTAAATATCCACTGCTGTATGAATATCCGTTATCAGGGTTCTTACATCTTTTCCAACCTCAAACTCCAGCACTTTTCAAGCACTTTCAATGTGCATTTTTATGCTTTTCCAGCACCTAACAACCACGGTAATTTACGTTTATATATGCTGTATGTACTTTTTCACATTTAAATCCATTGTGCTATTTAACAAAAACACAATATCACATTTCAACTTAAATTGTTGAATACTTTGGAGCATAGATTTATTGGGATAGTTCTCCCAAAAAAAAAGTTCAGTTATTGGATGACGTATCTTTTTAAGTTTGGTCTCTTTCTACCTAAAGTTGATATCTAAAAATATGAGCTTCTAGTCAGATTTTGTTTGGGTGTAGTACCAAACTTTCATGACCAGTCGTTCATGATATTTCATGTGCATCACTATTCAAAATTCATGTAACAAATTAAATCCTTATGAGTCCGAGAATATTCTTGCTGCAAATTAATGAACTGTTCTTATGTCAGCTATTTTGAAAATCAGTCACCAAATATGGAAACCATAGTTTGTAAGCTTTCATCAATATTTCTTTTTATAATTGTCAATATTACTTTAGGTTAGGACTAAGATATTGTTGTAAATGTATGCAAATGTCACACCTGTCAAATGGTGACGGTTAAGGGGTTAAAGGAAAACATGTTTTGGATTTGGTCCACGTTTTAGCCACAATTTGTAGTTTTCGTCCTCCAGGCAACGAGCATTGAAACGGCAACCTCCCGGCATGTTTTCACCTCCCACTCTGCTCCAACAGAGGGCGCACATCCATTGGAAGATTACACCGCTACAGCCACAAGCTCGGACTCGAACGGAGTTATTTTCGTTATGTGCAAAATGCATTTTTAGCTAAAAGGAAAACTAGTACTCCGTAAGATAACGAATTATTATGAAAGCAATGCCAGGGCTTCGTAGAACTAGTGCTCCTAACTTCAAAAATGTAGGCGCACCCACCAAAAGTTATGAGCGCAGTTACTATAATATAAGTTTTATATTAACAGATTATTATTAACAGATGATTGAAATCAACATGCAGTAAATGCACTATTTGACGTGAATGAGATTAACTGAGTTAACGATAATAACTGTGCTGTTCTCACGGGTAGTGTCTGATACTGCACAGATGATCTTGACATATAACTTATTATTTGCATACGCCATCTTAATAGCAATAACGGTCTTTTCATGAGATGCAATATTAGTTTAATTTAAAAAAAGCGAATGCAAGCCCTTTTGTGATGGTGTACGCGGTGTTAAATTTTACATATAGCTGCCAGTTGCACGACTAACAGCATCCTGACGATTAAATGAAGGATTAAACAGAACCTCTCGCACTTAAAATGTGTAGATTCAGAGATAAACAGTTACCTGCAAACTTTGTCCCACCGGCTTTACAGTGAAAGCTTTAGTCATTTTCATAGCGGATTTGAAGCCACTGGAAGTCTTTTATTCCCGCTTCGAAAAGTGTAGATGGTGGATTAACATTCACCACATAATCACTAATCAGATGTACCGTTATTTGTGACATTAGGTGGTTTCTAAAACAAAATCTGTCAGTGTTATTTTCATTCTTTCGTATCCAGACCTTTACATTTTTCGAGGCTGTCGCTCCCTGTCACCTAAAGGCAGACATTGACTGAGTGATTGACAGCTGATATTAACCAATCCATTCGCGTGCAGTGCTAGAGCAGTGGGCTAATCAGTAGAGCTTGAAGGCGCGGCAAGCATTGCGGGATTTGTTTACTGCAGCCAGTTGACATAACAACTGTTTTAAACTATTCCACTCGCACAAATGCTCCCAGATATATTTTGAGGTCGCATAGATAACATTTCGGCGCATATGCAACCAAAACGGTCGCAATTTCGAGCCCTGAATGCAATTTCAAATTCAAGCAGGATCAAGCACTTAGTTCAAAATCCAAGCACTTTTCTAACCTTGAAAACACTATATTAAAAATCAAGCATTTTCCAGAATTTCCAGCACCCGTACGAACACTGGTAAGAGAAAACAGACGCGAATCAGCAAACAAACTGGAAATGAAAGCAAGAAAAGTAAGCAAGAGTCTGAATAATAAGTACAACTGTGGGCTGTTTACGCGTGAGCTGTGACCGTGGAAGAGATTTAAAATGAAAGAGCTAGTAATTAATTTGGTCGATGGAGTTTTATAGTCTTGATATGGGATATATTGGCTATATAGGACAGAGAAACAGGCCAAAGATGAGCTAAAGAGTACTTACAGCTGAACTGTTGAAATTAGCTGCGATGCTAACACAGTGAGCTCACGGTGGTAGTATTTAATATTTATAGAGTTAGTATTTAATATGATCGGCGGAGTTTGATCACGACGACTAGTAATCAAATTTAAAATAAAAACTGAACTTAGCAGAGCAGGCAAGCTAAGCTACAGCTACACTCAGCTAGAGAGCAACAGGAAACGACAGAGCAGCCCTTTATTTATGAATTAAGGGACTAAGCCAAAAAGAAAATGAATGAATGAATGAATGAACTTTGAATATATATATATTCTAGTAAGGTGTATATATACACACTATACATATATATACACACTCACCGGCCACTTTATTAGATACACCTTACTAGTACCGGGTTGGACCCCCTTTTGCCTTCAGAACTGCCTTAATCCTTCGTGGCATAGATTCAACAAGGTAATGGAAATATTCCTCAGAGATTTTGGTCCCTCAAGATGGGTACACTGTGGTCATAAAGGGATGGACATGGTCAGCAACAATACTCAGGTAAGCTGTGGTGTTGACACGATGCTCAATTGGTACTAATGGGCCCAAAGTGTGCCAAGAAAATATCCCCCACACCATTACACCACCACCACCAGCCTGAACCGTTGATACAAGGCAGGATGGATTCATGCTTTCATGTTGTTGAAGCCAAATTCTGACTCCACCATCCGAATGTTGCAGCAGAAATCAAGACTTATCAGACCAGCCAACACCCATACACTCTCACATTCACACACACACACTCATTCACTATGGCCAATTTTGTTTACCCAATTCACTTATACCGCATGTCTTTGGACTGTGGGGGAAACTGGAGCACCCGGAGGAAACCTATGCGAACACGGGGACAACATGCAAAATCCACACAGAATATATTTGAGCAATATCACTTGAGTAGCAGTGCGATGTGGCTGTATATCGTCACTGGTGGGAAACTAAGGCACGCCTCCCACCAGTGCCGATATACAGCCACATCGCACTGCTACTCAAGTGATATTGCTCATATTTATATATATATATTCATTCACTCATTTTCAGCTAACGAATGAACCGCTAACTTATCCAGCATATGTTTTACACAGCAGATGCCCTTCCAGCTGTAACCCATCACTGGGAAACATCCACACACAATCATTCACACACATACACTACGGACAATTTAGCCTACCCAATTCACCTATAGCGCATGTCTTTGGACTTGTGGGGGAAACCGGAGCACCCGGAGGAAACCCACTCCAATACGGGGAGAACATGCAAAGTCCACACAGAAACGCCAACTGACCCAGCCGAGGCTCGAACCAGCGACCTTCTTGCTGTGAGGCGAACGTGCTATATACTGTTATATTTATTATCAACTGTTGTTCACAACCAGTTTGTGAAGTGTTCCCAGAAGAGATTCTGAGTATTTTGCAGTTAATAAGTGTCATCTGAGCTTCGCTATTCTTGACATACACCAGCCGCTACTGGTGTGTGAGGTTAGTAACAATGAGCAATAATCTAAGCATTGTTTTTCCTAAGGCCTCGTGGAATCACTGACCTTGCGGCCACTAAACAAACACCTTTAGTTCCTCTGCGTCACCCGCAACAACTGAATCCACTATTTACTTGATGAAAAGACAGCAGACGACCCTGGAGAAAACTAATATGCTCATTAGCATTGCTGAGTTTGCCTGCGAGCAGTTCATGTGCATTAATGAAGTAAAGAGAGCAGCCAAACAATTGTGGCCAAGCTGGTGTTTGAATTCTAAGAGAGAGCCGAACATGAGTCCCTAATGACCCACAGATCTCCAGTCCGGCTCAATTCAACATCACTGCCTCAAAACGGGCTCACAGCCCTGTGCTGAACCCTTAAAATGATGTTTGCTTAGGAAACAAACAAATAAACTCCCAGTTCTTGCACAGTGAAAGAAAATAACAGTATTATCTCCATTATTTCTAGTTCTTTGTAATACATGCATATATTGCACAGTGCTCAGCATAAATGAGTACAGCCCCTTTTGAAAGTGAATATTTTTAGATATTTCTCAGTGAATAGCCAATCATTTTTGGTGCATTTATTTTGGTGCAAATAGTTTTATTAAACAGTTATACTCATTAAAATAAGAGTTTATAACATCTAACATATTTAGGAATAGAAAGATAATTAATTTAAATTCAGATGAGTTATTGGAAAAAAATATATCTAGATTTTTCCAGTTTATTCAAATGTTGTAAATATTTTCTCCAACATATTAATTTGGGTGTACTCATTTTTGGACTGTGATCTTAAGTGTTTTTTGTTAGATTTCCAGTTTTGGCTTTGGTACTGACTGATCTAATACATATGCACAGATATTTTATTGTAAAGCATCCAGTAGAAAATAGTAAAATAAAAAAAGAAATCTATGAGGGGTGTACTCATTTGTGCTTAGCACTATATATGCGTGTGTTGAATTATTGCAAACAAGGGGATAAGGGATAACGTACATCTATTAAAAGCAGTACTTTTAATAATAAACCAGTGGAACATAAACCAGTGGACATGCATATCTTCTATATATACTATATCTATAAGTAGTATATATCTATAATTTAGTATATAAGTCTATATCTATACTAAATCTATAAGTAGATTAAACTAATTAAATTGTAGAATTTCAAGATTATATATATATATAATAGGTCATTTCAACCCTTAAGTCAACAGGAGGGTTAAAATCAATATAGATTTAAAAACAATTACCCTGTTGAGGAACATTTTGGGAGTTTTTACTTCCAGAAGCCAAATGCCAATTTTTCACTCTTTAGTGAAGCATAGATATCTCAAAACTAAAGCCATGATTTATGTTGGACTGGTTTATTATTAAAAGTTAAACTCTTTAAATATAGTTAAGTGACTTTTCTTCTATTAAAGGTGCTGTATGTTATTTTTGACTCTTCTAAAGCATGTGTAACTCCACTCACTGCCAGTTTACCCAATTATAATTTGCGATCCCGAGTTGCCTTGGTGGAAAACAGCATATTTCATTTCAGCCGGGAAGGTTGCCTCAATATATGCGGCACAGAAAAAAAACATGACCTCCAGAGGACAGTGGCTGCCTCCAAAATAAGGTGCAGATTCAGAGTTGTAAAAAATTCTAAAATAATACAAATATTACAAACTTTAACGACAGTTTACAGTGGCACTTTTATGAAAAAATAAAAATACATTTTCATTGCGTCTATAAAAGTAAAAAAAAAAAAAAAAACTTTAAAATGTTTCTGCTCATGAGCACATGTTCCTCTTTTTTATAACTCTAGAAATGTAGAAAATTTTGTAGGTTCATTTTATCTGGCAGGCAAGTACTATAGAAATAATTCTAAGAGAGAGCAGAACATGAGTCCCTAATGACCCACAGGTCTCCAGTCCAGCTCATTTCAATGGCACGGCCCTGTGCTGAACCCTTAAAAATGATGTTTGCTTGGGAGACAAACAAATAAATGCCAATAAAACACAATCCGCTTCTTACGCAGCACTTTCTCATGCGTGGAAAAAAAAAAGCATTTTCTTCTTCAGAAATGTCTCCCTTGGGGGTTGTCGCTATTTTTTTCTGCATGACGGCTTTTGAGATTTCAGCACTGGTTAAAAATGATCCAGCAAGGCAAATGGTTTTTCATCTTTCTTCATTTTCTATCCATGAATATCTGAAGCCTGGGGTTCAATGCACTTGCTGTTCCAACGAGTGGATTATTTTGATGTAATTGACCATTGACATTTTCCGCAGGCTTCCCATGCATTGTGCATGGCTTCTGCAAGGGGGGCAGGCAAAGAGCACCGTTATCAAAGTCCTCACGCCATCTCGCTGCTGAAGTGCTGTCTGGCTTTTGGGTGCTGGCCACATGGTGAGATGACATTTTAGCATGGCCAGTCCCACAGAAGTGAGTGTGGGTGAATGCAATCTGAAGACGTGTTTGCAGTTTCATGCTTCATGTATGCACGCCAGAACTGGGTCACCCCAGCATGTGCACCAAGCTTCGACGATGTGGTCCATTTCACTCAAATTGAGTCCAATTTGCATATGTGTAAACTGTGAAATATATCTAGGAGTATTTGTGTGAATAAAAAGGTTTTATTTGTGTATGTACAGTGCTCAGCATAAATGAGTTACACCATTTTGAAAATGAATATTTTTAATATAGGCAATATATTTTGGTGCATTTGAACAAAACAGATTTAAGATTAAACATATTTTTACAATTTTAATAGTTAGTTGCAGTCATGTTGGCTGTGCTAATGTAAACTGCATTGTGACGGCTGCTCTTTCAGAAAGGCACAGGAGTTTATCAAAACACGTAGATTTATTACAAACAGAACACTCACAACTGGACCACAGGAATCACACATAAGAAGACGAATGACAATCAATACCACACACTGGACTGAACTAAACACAGGACTTAAATACACAGGACATGATTAACTGATTACACACAGGGGAGGAACACAGGTGAAACTAATGAACATTAACACATGGCGGGAAAACAGAACAAAGGGATCACATGACGACAACAGAAGCACATGGAACACTGGGGCATGGGAAAACTCAGAACCTGACATGCATATATTAATTATTTATTTATTTAATTATTTAGTTAGTTAGCTAGTTTTTAGTTAGTTGCAATCATGTTAGCTGTGCTAATGTAAACTGCATAGATTATTTATTTTTTTATTTATTTATTGAGTTAGGTGCAATCATGTTGGCTGTGTTAATGTAAACTGCATAGATTATTATTTTTTGTTTAGTTAGCTAGTTAGTTTTTAGATAGTTGCAATCATGCTGGCTGTGCTAATGTAAACCACATAGATTTTGGCAAAATACGTGTTTTATACACATTTTTAATAACTAATCTCTAACTATTAATAAGTAATTCTAATTATTTAAGCTAATTTATTTTGGTTTTGCTATGATGACAGTTAATAATATTTTATTACAATAATCTAGTATTTAGCAAGATATATTTAGCTTGAAGTGCAATTTAAATGCTTAACTACATTAATTAGGTTTACTGAGCAAGTTAGGTTAATTAGGAAACTTATTGGATAACAGTGTTTCTGTAGCGGACGACACGGTGGTGCAGTGGGTAGCACATTCGCCTCACAGCAAGAAGGTCGCTGGTTCGAGCCTCGGCTGGGTCAGTTGGCGTTTCTGTGTGGAGTTTGCATGTTCTCCCCGTGTTGGCGTGGGTTTCCTCCGGGTGCTCCGGTTTCCCCCATAAGTCCAAAGACATGCGCTATAGGTGAATTGTGTAGGCTAAATTGTCCGTAGTGTATGTGTGTGAATGAGTGTGTATGGGTGTGTCCCAGTGATGGGTTGCAGCTGGAAGGGCATCCGCTGTGCAAATATATGCTGGATAAATTGGCGGTTCATTCCGTTGTGGCGACCCCAGATTAATAAAGGGACTAAGCCGAAAAGAAAATGAATGAATGATTCTTATAACTGTCCAGTTATTTGTCAAATTTCATTCTTGACATTCTTGATTTTATGACTCTATATATAATATGATATATATATAATATAATATGATATATATATAATGATGCAGTATTAAGGAGACATCTCACAATATGTCCACTAGAAATGTGTCCACTGCAGCTCATTATATGCAACAATTGAAGATAAGAGAAGTAGTTAGCTTCATGTCATGGCAAGTGTATTTATATACCAAATATCATCCACAATGGTAATTAAGTGTGTATATATATATATATGTATATACAGTGCATCCGGAAAGTATTCATACGCTTCACTTTTTCCACAGTTTTTTATGTTACAGCCATATTCCAAAATGGATTAAATTCATCTATTTCCTCAAAATTCTACACACAATAGCCCATAATGACAATGTGAAAAAAGATTTTTTGAAATTGTTGCAAATTTATTAAAAATAAAAAAGCTGTATGAGCAACATCACAAGAGTAGCAGTGCGATATGGCTGACGATATATAGCCACATTGCACTGCTACAAGTGTGATATTGCGTTTATACAACAGTTCGACGACATAATCGTGTATATAAAAAAGAAAATCAAACACGGAGAGTCTCAAAATCCTTTTGTATGAGGAACTACTTTCTTCTGCCATTCCTTCACATCTGCAGCTGATTTCAGAACAGCAGAAACCATTGCTACTTCACACACGTCACTTTAGAGATAGTATTTGAATGATTCTCTAGCATACTGTCTAAAGTGATGACAAAACAGGTGATTTTGCTGACATTTTAAGATTAGAATATGAATTCTGAACGCCATGAAATGCCATAAGTCTACAGAAATTTCCCAGTATTTCTTTGTTGAAATGGGGAGATCACAATAATAAACCCTGAAAAAAAACAAAGCAGCGCCAACACCACCAGATTACTGTTGTGTTTACAATAAGGAAAAACGCTAAACACAGCCGGGCATTTCTTTTTTCTTTCTTTTTACACAACTAGTCTGCAGTAACGAAAATAGGAGACACATTAGAAACAATCAGATGGCCAACCAAAAAGTAACACAGGGTTATACAAAGAGTGGCCAACCCAAAATACATACATTCCTGATATGCGAGTCCCATCTCACACTCAATACACTACAATTATATGGTATAAGTACAGCACTACAACATACAAAAGAGAGAGATCCACTTGATCAGATGTAGTTGAAATTACGCTGTTTCTATCTTCTAAGGGCTTATTATGCTATTACAATATCACAGCAGTGATATGATAAGGAATAATGATATTTCTAATACTCACAACAAAAATAATAGTGTTCCATATCACATATAAAACAGTCTTAAAAGTAAGGCGTGGATTATCCTTCACCTGAAATGTTTGTTTTCTCATCCTGAAATTCAAGGCAAATCACAATCATTCTTTGAAGCACATGTTTGCAAAACCACAAGTTCAGATACTTATTTAAAATATTCTAATAAATAAAATAAATAAAAAAAAAACCCACAAATAATATCCTTCTCAGCTGTCATAGTTGCAATCTTGCAATGTTTTGTCAAGACGAAACATGAAATAAGCTGCTCCCAAGCAGGTTTGAGTTTAAGGAACTGTTGCTATGGCAACAACTCCAGAATGAGCTTCAAAGAATCAAACAATTGTCAACAGTCAAATGCACCTACACTAACAGTGTTATAAATACAAAGAATGGACCCTCTGTATATTTTGGACTTGTTTCTAATTAAAAGTCCTTCCGTACATATTTTATACTCCCAATAAATTAAATATTGTCTAGGTGAATGTGAGATCAAAAAAAAAAAAAAACTACAAATGTATATGAGCTTTTACATTTTTCAGTTTAGGAGCAAATGCTACTCTTAAGAAAATTGTAAGGGCCAAGCCCTGAATGGCAACTTTTTATACAAAATACATATTACTTCACACACAATTATAAATACAATTGTGTAACCTTATCACTTAGGGAAGCAAATCTGCCTAACAAATAGTATACTACTATTTTTTTCCCCAGCTCTTACATAAATAGATCTGTTTATGGATACAATTAGCACCTGCTCTGTGGAAAAATGCAATCAGGCAAGAGCACAAATTACATAGAGCTGTTGCCGGGGAAATTGAACATTGTTCTTGACAACACAAAAGGGCAAATTAAGAGACAATAAAGAAAGCAGCTTTCCCTCTCTGCTTGTCACATAATGAAACAATTTGACACATCTATCATCTTTTCAATTGGTTCTGCTGTCTTTACAAGCTGTTACTGTGTGTGCAGGTTCACATTCAGTCTGCAGTAGTTGTTAGGAAATAATACATACACACATCTACAGAGAAGCCCATAATATTTAGAAATTCAGTTGGAAAAGCATATGAATGTCATTGCATTTTCAAAAGGTCAACCCAAGTGGTATCTATCTATCTATCTATCTATCTATCTATCTATCTATCTATCTATCGTGATCACCAGCAGTATTTTCTCTGCTGGAGATCACTTCCTACATTCCTGCCCAACTACAAATCCCATAAGTCATTGCACCAATCACTCCTGCCACAGCTGACAGTCATTGGAGGCACACACACACACACACACACACACACACACACACACACACACACA
>CAIGQV010019070.1:28316170-28328060 GCA_903798115.1 Danio jaintianensis | reverse complement strand
CACACACACACACACACACACACACACACACACACACACACACACACACACACAGCTGAAACTCATCATCATTGATTACCCGGACTATATATACCCCTTAGTTTCACACACATTGCTGAGTATTGTCTAAGCTGTTGCATTCATGATGTAAGTGGCTCATGGGTTTAATGTGTTTTGGCCTTAGGACTGTTTATTGTGGTTTTTGATTCTTTGCCACCTGACCCTAAACTAAGTCTTTGTATTACACTCTTGGATCATCGTCTACACTCTATATGCTGGTTTTTGACCCCTGCCTGCCTGACCATTCTAAATAAAGCTGCATTTGGCATTACCCCTGTCTGCACGTTTACCATTCTCAACTTTGTCTGTCTAAATGGTTTGGCTACTGGATTGATTTAAATAAATGGTTAATGGTAACTGGACCAATTAAATAAATTAGTGAGAGTGTGAAAATTACATTTAAAGAGATTTAATTTAAAAAGCTCCATAATGCCAAAAGTTCCCATTGCTGAATAATAGCTAAACATAGCTAAACGAATCAACATTAACCGCATACTTTCATTAAAACTGAGCACTTAGTTAGGAAGACTGTTCCAAAAAATATTTTAGAAAAGCTTGTGCATAATTTGCAGATTTCCAACAAGTTTTGTTGCCACTGTAAGCCATAAAATATAGTATCTCTAGAAAGCATCTTGTGAAAATAATCGGATGTTTATGAATGTTAATGGAAGAAAACACATTGACTGACACACAGAAAGGTGAAAATAAGGAGTTCAAATGAAATCGATGTTTATGAGTAAAAGTATACTGGATAAACTGAAGGCCTTTTATTTTTTTTTTATTTATTTAATCAGTGGATGCTTATAATGCAAATTAAAAAATGAGTTTAGGTTGATCTAGACAAACAGATTTAAATGTTTTCAACACGAAACAGATGGAGTTGATGAATACAAACATTTCTGGTTATGCATATCACAAAGGTCCAGAGCAGCCAGAATTGACCATCTCTTTCTCCTTGACAGCTCAGTAACTAAGAGATCTTGGTGAAATGAATCTGTAGAGCCATGATGACCCTAAGCCAGTTGCTCATCAATGCAGAGCCATTTATCAGAGCAGAGAGAGAAGATTCCTGTTTCCAATACCAGGTGCAGCTCACACTCTGGTCACGTGACACAGAGGGGGGCATTGGTGAGGTCACTGAATGAAAGCAGAAAAATATTGACTGTACTAGAATATGACTGAGAAAATGAATGTTATAAGAATCTTTTGTTAAGGTTACTGTTAATTTACAATTCTCAAAACATATAGAGCATTCCTTTTGTGCTATTTTAAAGGTTGCTAATAGGTTTATATGCATCCAAGGTGAGTAAAAAAAACAAACAAAAAACATAGATTTTCTCAAAATAGCCATTGTAGAATCAGCTCTTTTCTCAAAATATTTAAAAATGGTTAGTTCAAGGATCCAATCTCTCTTAATCTCTACTTATCGAGAGTCTGCTCTGTTCTGACTGGTCAGATGAATCTGCACTGACAGGTCAAATGGATATATTCTGTTTTGATAGGTCAGTTGGCTCTGCTGCATTCTGATTGGTTAGATTAATCAGTTCTGATTGGTCAAAGGGCTCTGCTCTGATTGGCCACATGACTCTACTGCTCTGAATGCTTAGATGACTGTTTAGAATAGTCTAATTGGCTTTACTTTGATTTGAAGAGATGACTGTTCTGATTGGTCTGACTGCTCCGCTATGTTCTGATTGGGCAGATGACTCTGCTGTGATTGGTGGGTCTACTCTGCGTTTTTTGGACAGATGGCTCTGTTGTACTCTGGTCAGATGGCTCTGCTATGATATGATTGGTCAGTTGAATCTGCTCTAATTTGTTAAGTGGTTCTGCTCTGATTAATCAGATGGCTTTGTTGTGCTCTGATTGGTCAGATGCATCTTATCCGATAGGTCAAATTACTCTGCTGTGTTCTGATTTGTCAGATGACTGCTCTGGTTGGTCAAATGGCTCTACTCTGCTTTGATGGACCAGATTGGATCTGACTGGTCAGGTCTGGCCCTGTCTGTAGTGATTGGTCATATATGTGTTGGAAAGCAATTGCTGATCACTATCTGAGTTTCATGCGACATGGTGGTGCAGTGGGTAGTGATGTCGCCTCACAGCAAGAAAGTCGCTGGTTCGAGTTCCGGCTGGATCAGTTGGCATTTCTGTGTGGAGTTTGCATGTTCTCCCCGTGTTGGCGTGGGTTTCCTCTGAGTGCTCCGGTTTCCCCCACAGTCCAAAGACATACGCTATAGGTGAATTGAATAAGCTAAATTGTGTGAATGCAAGAGTGTATGGGTGTTTCCCAGTTCTGGGTTGCGGCTGGAAGGGCATCCGCTGCATAATAACATGTGCTGGATAAGTTGGTGGTTCATTCCGCTGTGGCGACCCCTGATTAATAAAGGGACTAAGCCGAAAAGAAAATGAATGAATGAATATCTGAATATCTTTCAGCCCTTCTTCAGCACTTGATGAACAGTGATACGAAAATAAAGTAAAACAAGTGTTTATCTTTTGGAAGAACATGCAAAGTGGATTGCAAAGTGGCAGAGAAAATATTTTGATAACACAAACCTGTCAGGGCTCTTTCACTTTGCTCTTGTTTATCGTTTTGGTGACCGAGCTCGGACACAGCTCATCTCTTGTCTCTTTTGCATTGTGCTTTTTTTTTTTTTTTTTCATTCATTCATTCATTTTCTTTTTGGCTTAGTCCCTTCATTAAACTGGGGTCGCCACAGCGGAACGAACCGCCTTTTTTTTTATTTTTTTATTTTTTTTTTTTAAATTGTTTTTATGTATTTATTTTTTTACATTTGTCCATGTGTGCATGTTGATTGTGCACTGCAATGCTGTCCAATCTAGGCACTTCTGTCAAGTTTGGTTTCTAATTGGCACCAGGACTTGAACATCCACGCCCACTCATGTTTACATGCACCTCCATCCTTACAATGTTCTGATGCAAAAAGTCGGTTTGGGTTATTACTCAGGTAAGTTTGCATTTAGATTGAGCAAATTCTGAGTTTTTGGGCTCAAAAAGGTTGGTTGGCATGGTAACACTGCATGGCTAACCTATATATAGGTATTATTATTTTTATATATTTATATTAATATTTTTTCAGTCATTTGACTTATTGTTGCCCTAACCTTGCCTTAACCTTAACATTGCATGTTTAATTCAATGTGTTGACATTTCTGTGCATTAAATTGTGACATTTGCTCTAGTGTACACTAACAGTCCAGACACATCCAGACCACATTACATATTTGGAAATTTTAATGTATTATGCTAATGGAAAAAAGTTGTAAAACATTTCAAACAAATGTTATATTTACAGATTGTAAAATCTGCTACTGAATTTGCTGTCACTTTAATTTGTACTGAAAAGCAATGTTACATTTTTTACAAAATTAACAGACAAATTAACTTCTTGCTAGGAGACGACAGCACTAACAACTGAGCCACCATGTCGCCGAAGTTTATTTTAGTGGTCTGAAGTTCAAACTGTATTTCAAATAATAATTTTGAAACAATTTGTAATGTTTTGTTATTCTGTTTCCTAGAAATTGTCCCGTTTCCTTCATTCAATTAAAAATAGCTGACTTCTCAGTATTCGTTCTTTTTCAGAAATTGTTTAATTCAATGTGTTACTTGATATTTCTTAATGGAAATTATTTTTTGACCTTTTTTTTTCACTGTGGAAGTGAAGAGAAAGAAAGAAAGAAAGAAAGAAAGAAACACTGACCTAATCTGTTGTATCTGTCTTGTATGTATCCATCCGTCAGCTTCTCTCTAAGGAAGCTTATATTTGGAGTTAAAGCTAATCAGTCTTGAAATCATGGATCAACAGGTTGATTGAATCCACTCTAGCAGAGATATCTCTGTAAATATTTATACCTCTCAAACTACCACCTACGCCGGCTCATGTAGAGTACACTACAGGTATGAGGCAGAGTTTACACTGATCACTGGACATTAAAGTCAGCTTGAAACACGGCCAGTGAAGCGGTTACGGTATGGCTGAGATAATACATGAGTTGCATTAAAATCGCAACACTAGAGCAGATCTGCCAACACTGTCAAGATGGATTTGATTTTAAATTCACTGAACAAATGTTACTGCAGTCATTTACATAAGAGAGCTTGAGCGTCAAAAAATGAAATGCAATATTGGGGAATGATGGAGTATAAAATTTCCATTGATATGCCGGAGATGGACGTGAGCTGCATTAGGATCAATACATTAAATATTATAGCCATAAAAAGGCTTTTTATAATGCTAACACATGTTCAGTTGTAAATCAATGAAACTACATGCATTAATTATTAGAATAAGCTTGCTGGTTTTTCATGCAAATTATGCAATAAATTACAAAGTCATCTGAGATTTATGGAGTATTTTTCTAATGGAAATTAAAGTTTAAAGTTTTTTTTACTATACAAATATCAAAATTCAGGCTAATATTTGAACATAATTGCTGTATATTGTCTGTATATTGGCACTGGTGGGAGGGCTACATTGGCTCGAGGCCGCAGACCAAGTGCCTTAGTGCCCCCCGCCACTGCCGATATACAGCCATATCACACTGCTACAAGTGTGATATTGCGTTTATACAGCAGT
Organism: Danio jaintianensis; assembly: GCA_903798115.1. Lineage (NCBI taxonomy): Eukaryota > Metazoa > Chordata > Actinopteri > Cypriniformes > Danionidae > Danio > Danio jaintianensis. The sequence continues at coordinate 28,323,396 of CAIGQV010019070.1, read as the reverse complement.
TCGATGGCATAATCGTGTATATAAAAAAGAAAATCAAACACGGAGGGTCTCAAAAACCCTTTTGTATGAGGAACTACTTTCTTCTGCCATTCATTTACATCTGCAGCTGACGGTCAGAACAGCAGAAACCGTTGCTAATTCACCAACGTCACTTCAGAACTAGTATTTGAATGATTTTTTTTGCGTAATATCTAAAGTGATGACAAAACATGTGATTTTGCTCACATTTTAAGATTATAAGGCTGAACGGCATGAAATGCCATCTCAGTCTACAGACATTTCCCAGTATTTCTCTGTTGCAATCGGGAGATCACAAACCCCAAAAAAGCCAAAACAAAGCAAACACTACCAGATTACTATGGTATAAATACAGCACTACAACATACAAAAGAGAGAGATCGACTTAGAATATCACTTAAATGTTTTAGAATGATTTGATCAGCTGTGGTTTGAAATTTACGCTGAGTTTTTCTCCCCTAAGGACTTATTATGCTGTCTCTGTCGCCATCTTGTGGCGAATCATCAACAGTCTTTGCTCTGCTCAGTATGATAGGCTGATGGCCGTGAATGCTGTGAATCTCCAAAATTATAAATATTTAAAATAGACACTATCCTTGTAAACTGCATAGTTGCAATCTAAACAACTACATTCTCGCCTGAAAAAGCCTCAAAAGTACATTATGTTGTCCAATAGTTGTAATATTTGTCAAACTGTAGTGATTTTATTCATCTGCTGTCACTCTATGTGTGCAGATGAGTGCTGTTATTAGGAGAATATTGCACAGCTATCAGATTCGAGAACCAGACAGAACTGTTGTGTAAACAGTTAAACTTTAAAAAATTAAAAATTATTCCAGCCGAAATAAAACAAATAAGACTTTCTCCAGAAGAAAAAATATTATAGGAAATACTGTGAAAAATTCCTTGCTGTGTTAAACATCTGGGAAATATTTTTAAAAGAACCAAACATTCACAGGAGGGCTAATAATGTTGACCTCAACTGTGTATTGTACAATAGAAAATGTTCAAACATTCAAACATCTAAAAACATAAAAACTAATTTATTTTACATATGTTCATATTCATTTATAGAACAACTAATACAAATGTTTTAATTTCAAAAGAATTAAGAAATCAATACTTAATGGAATAATCTTAAATTTCAGTCAGAACTAATTTATTTATTTATTTATTTAGAATTATACTTTTGGGGAAAAATATTAATAAAAAAAAAACAACAACATTATTTGAAATTTAGAAGAAATTGTATCAGACCTTTATGAAATAAAACATCTTCCACAAACACATACCTAATCTGGTACATCCAGAGAACCTGAGAATGACTTTTTTTCACAATAGCTGCATACATTCTGTAGTATTTGTTACAAATGTAATAATATATGTGTGTTATTTTTATACATTTATTGATTTATACATATCCCTAAGTTGCATATATAAAAATACCTGACATTTTCAGCATGTTTCTCCATGTTGGCTTGGCTATGCAAAATACAATATTAGTATCAAGTGTTTGACCCTGTAGTCTCAAGCTCACAGAACCCATTTTACGTTATTAAATGCTGCAAACAAGCCTGTTTTGTCCTCTGTAAAAAGTCCTCTTTGCCTCTCCATCTCCAATTGTACCTTCAGTGGAATTCTGAGCATTTTTGCTGCATGAATTCATTAACATCAGACCCCGCAGTAACGACTGACAGTAATTAACCACCATTTAGTAGCCGACAAAGAGGGAGGGCATCTTAAAGTAATGATGGGCTCCTTCAGTGCAATTAACATGAAATTAGAAAATTTGTGACAGGAATTTGAATATGTAGTGACCGTCGTAAATGTCTTTCTTTTCTCTCAAATGCACAAACACACATTACTCTATGGTAAAAACACATGGATCGTTTTACAGAATTGGTGAAAACTACTGTCCCAAAATACATATTCAAAAACATTCAGTATCCATAGGCTGGATTGAAACCCAAAATTATATTTTAAATATTTGTACGTTTAATATAAATAAAATCAAAATACATGGGGGGCGGCACGGTGGTTCAGTGGTTAGCAATGTCACCTGACAGCAAGAAGGTCGCTGGTTCGAGTCCCGGCTGGGTCAGTTGGCGTTTCTGTGTGGAGTTTGCATGTTCTCCCTGTGTTGGCGTGGGTTTCCTCCGGGTGCTCTGGTTTCCCCCCACAGTCCAAAGACATGCGCTATAGGTGAATTGAATAAGCTAAACTGGCCGTAGTGTATGTGTGTGAATGCGAAAGTGTATGGGTGTTTCCCAGTGCTGGGTTGTGGTTGGAAGGGCATTCGCTGTGTAAAAGATATGCTGGATAAGTTGGCGGTTAATTCCGCTGTGGCGACCCTTGATAAATAAAGGGACTAAGCCGAAGGAAAATGAATGAATGAATGAATGAATGAATGAATGAATAATACATTAGGTAACTTCAATTGGCAGGTGGCTGTCCCAAACGTAAATTAACCCCTAAATTTCAACTTATGAAAATGGATATTGAAATAACTTTTTGTCTGTTATTTTTTTATTTTTCAAACTGAATTTATTTTTCATTCATTAATTCATTTTCCTCTGGATTAAATCCTGATTCATCAGGGGTCACCACAGTGGAATGAACTGCCTGAATTAATCTTTTAAAGAATAAAATTTTTATTTTAAAAATGTGTCCCATCTTTTCATGTCATGTGCATTTCTTAGTCTATACGCCCCTACATTTTTCATCAAGAATCCCAAAAGCTGCATGGTGAGTAGATTGGTCCAGTCATTTTGAGGTAAAGCTGTTCAAAAATATGTTCTGAAAAATCAGTGTGTAACTTTAAGCAATGTCACTATCGAATCTATTTTTTCTGCAATTAAGGATTTTTTGGGGTTGTTATTCCCAAAAATATTCTGACAAACTGAAATCAACAGAGAAGGAACATCCTTCCAGATGCTGAAGCAAATGGTCAGACTTTTATACAGACTAATAGTACAGCTACAGATGTGTGGTATCAAAATAAACATTGGACATTTTCATTTCACATGGACGTTAAAGAGACAGTTCCCACAAGACAAAAAATATGATTCTGTCATCATTTACTCATCATCCACTTGTCCAAACCTGTATAAGTTTCTTTCTCGAAATGTTGGCATGGACGAGGAAAAAAATCCTATTATGAATGTCAATGGCTGCTTTATTATTTATGGGTTTTTTTTCTTTAGAAATGTATAAATATTATATATAGTAACGTTTTATTTTTTTATTTTTAGAATATCTTGTTTTGCATTCAACAGAAAAAAATTAATTCATAAAGCTGTGAACCACCTTAGTGTCAGTAAATGATGAGGAATTTTTCATTTTTGGGTGAAATATTCCCTTTAAGGGAGATGAGAGGCATTCTCCATCTCAAACACCGCAATCTCTTCCGCGGCGCAGTTTCACTGAGGTGTGCGCTAATATGACACATTTCACAATGCTACTCAACGGCGGTGACATTTCGGTTTCCCCTTACCTTGGAAAGTAGATAGTCTCTCTGGAGAGTATTTGAGAGCCACTCATCGATGCAGATTCATACTGAGTTCGAATGGTGCTCAGCTGAGCCCCGTCAAACGTGTCCGTTTGATTTAGAAGCTGCTAGAGAGTCTGTGTCAAGAGCGATAGTCACACTAACTTACCCATTTGGTCAGCGTGACGCTTTTCATTGCAGGCTGTGTGTGTTTCAGTCTGTATCTCAGGTGCTGAGTAGGTGTTTTGATGTGCCTGGCCATGTCACAAGTGTGTGTAAGAGTTTGCTCTGCTGTACTGTGTGAAGTGAATTGGGACAATTAATATGTTTATATGGTTATATGTTGCTTCTGGGTAGTGATAAAGGAACACCACTTTTTTGGAAATAGGCTAAAGCTGTAAAATGAGCCTATCTCCACGTATGGCATGAGCACTTTTAGCTTACCTTAGCATAAATTATATGAATCGGATTAGAACATTAGCATCTCACTCAAAAATGTCAATATAGAGTTTTGATAATTTTGTAAAGCTTGACTATTCTGTATTTACATACAGAGTTTTATTTATATGTATTTACATATATATTATATCATCTTTGCATCAAATTACAAAAAACGAATTACCATTTATGTGAGGCATTTGAAATGACGTGTGTATGGGCAGGATAGTAAATTTGACATTGTTCTCTCTTCTGGCTGACGTTATCAGTCTAACACAATTTTTTTTTCCTTACATCATCGTCAAGTTTTTCTTTTATTATTTCAGCAAATAGGATTGTTCATTCATTCATTTTCCTTCAACTTAGTTCCTTATTTATCAGGGGCCACCACAGCGGAATGAACTGCCAACTACGCTACCTGACAAAAGTATTGTCGCCTATCCAAGTTTTAGGAACAACAAATAATAACTTGACTTCTAGTTGATCATTTGGTATCAGAAGTGGCTTGTATAAAAGGCAAAGTCTTATAGATTGCGCTTATTTTACCAAAATAAAATATGATCATGCCTTGATTTTTAATTATTTAATTAGACAGTAAGGTCTGACTCTGCTGAGACAAAAGTCATGTCACTTAACAGAAATAATGTACAGTATAGAATATAAAGTCATGGTGCAGTGGAAAAATAATTAATATTGTGTATGATGTCCAATATGTCCATGAGCTTGGACGACTGCATCCATACATCTCTGCAATGACTCAAATAACTTATTAATAAAGTCATCTGGAATGGCAAAGAAAGAGTTCACCCAGATTCTCCCCAAATCATCAAGATTCATTGGATTCCTTTTCAATGCCACCTCCTTCATCTTACCCCAGACATGCTCAATAATGTTCATGTCTGGTGACTGGGCTGGCCAATCCTGGAGGACCTTAACCTTCTTTGCTTCAGGGACTTTGATGTGGAGGCTGAAGCATGAGAAGGAGCGCTATCCCTCTGAAGAATTTGCCCTCTAATGTGGTTTGTAATTTAATGGGCAGCACAAATGTCTTGATTCCTCAGGATGTTGATGTTGCCATCCACTCAATTTAATGTCTGAATGTAACCCCAAATCATGATTTTTCCTTCACCAAACTTGACTGATTTCTGTGAGAATCTTGGGTCGATGCGGGTTCCAATAGGTCTTCTGCAGTATTTGTGATGATTGGGATGCAGTTCAACAGATGATTCATCGGAAAAATCTGCCTTCTGACAATTTTCCAAATGATCTAACTAGAAGTCAAGTTATTATTTGTTGCTCTTACAAATGGGATCGACAAGACTTTTGTCAGGTAGTGTATTCAAGCATGTTTTATGCAGCGGATGCCGTTCCAGCCACAACCCAGTACTGGGAAACACCCATACACTCTCACATTCAAACACACACTTATACACTATGGCCAATTCAGTTCATTCATTCACCTATAGCACATGTCTTTGGACTGTGGGGGAAACCGGAGCACCCGGAGGAAACCCGCGCCAACACGTGAAGAACATGCAAACTCCACACAGAAATGCCAACTGGCTCAGCCAGGACTCGAACCAGCGACCTTCTTGCTGTGAGGTGACAATGCTAACCACTGAGCCACTGTGTCATCCTCAAATAGGATTGTAAAAAAAGAATTAGTTGTACTCTCCCATTCACTGTGTTCTAAGTTTACCCAACTATGACGATTCCCACTACTGAGGAACCCGGAAATGTGAAAAGGGTCCATTGACCCTCTGGGGACCATATAAAAGTCATGACGAGGCAAATGTTTACCTCATTAATATTCATTTGGCTGTTCTGTCGTTGCTGGGAAACCTCCTGGGATGGCCGCTTATGTGAAGTAATTAATATTCATGAGTCAGGTTGTCATCATGCAGATATGCTAAGGCTGCATACTTTGGCAGAAGTGCTAACATTAAGATGCAAAATCAAACAGAAATGGTTTGTTAAAGAAGTTTCACAACACTATAACAAAGCATTTACAGGCTCCTTACACAAATATAAGTTGGTATTAGTGAGGGCAAATATTTTATTGCCATAATTTATTCAAAAATGTATCAACATTAAGTTTGAAATGTAAGTCATGGTAATATAGTTTTTTAAATTTATTTATTTATTTATGTTTGTTTGTTTGTTTTTTTGCTGAACTGTTTCTTCAAACTTGTAAGCACAGGTTAGAAATGCAGTTGTCTTCGTTGTAACTATTTTCCATCCATGTAGTGGTGTTCGCTACGTTCGTCACTTTTTATTAATTCTTTTTTTGGGGGGGTTTGTCACTGACTATGTTTCCATCCACCTATTTTTAGCGTATTTGGATTATTGCATAGAAACATGCTTGATGGAAATGTCAATATGCACATAAGTAAACTACACGTTTACCAAATAAATTCCTGTATGCGCATTAAAAAAAAATCATGTAATTTTGTTATAAGAGATCATGTGATGATAAAAATGGATGCGATGGACAGCATTAATTAACAAACCAGCAGGCAGACCACATCGTAAAACATCTGAAGTGTTGTTTTGGTTATTCTAAAATGCCATAATTTAAACTCTGTCATCACAGAGTCAGAACTGTCTTGATTGGCTGCACTCCCAAAGATGGTCTTACACTTCTAAATGCCACCACGTAGTCATTGTGTCTGCATTGTCTTCTGAGGTGCAAGTCATTTATTATATAAGAAAAAGACTCACGCAGCTTCTCCTACCACAGAAAAATCTGTTTTTATATTTGAAGTTTTTGCCAGTTTATCAGGAAGTGATGATTTTGTTTTCTTTGACTGGATGGAATGAAATGCTGCATTATTCACAAATCTTTTATTGCAATATTACAGTTTTGTGCATACATTTAATTTGCATCTTTGGATGGAAACATAGCCATTGCCAGCTCACACGTCATTTGATGGCATCCATCTCTTTTATTTTTGGTCATCCTAATAAAGGTAGTTCGAGAGAGTGAGTGGTGGACATTATTCTTTGGGTCCATCTTCATATCAGTAAAACTTCATTTTTCAGCTATACATGCATTGGTATTGGCTGAATGACTTGTAGTTGTTTGATTGTAGGCCACATCCCTGTTGTGTTTTTGAATGTAAAGTGCATGAGATGTGCTTGTTTAATGACATTAACCATCAACAGAGAATTTACTCGCATAAAAGGATAAACTACTCATCTAATTAGACATAGATGATGAGGAAAATAAACAAATGTCATTTCCAAATACTAACTGAACTCATATTATTCAGTGCTTACTTAT
>CAIGQV010019070.1:28297490-28315770 GCA_903798115.1 Danio jaintianensis | reverse complement strand
ATATATATAAATAAGCACTGAATAATATGAGTTCAGTTAGTATTTGGAAATGACATACTGTAAACCTCAAACATCGTTGTTTCCTCATTGTAAACTGTAAGTGGATAATCCTGGTGAAAAGCAGCCAATTGGAACAAAACACAAACTCTGATGATCGATATGGGATCATTGATATGCATGACCCAGGCTGAATTTGATTAGCCACAACCTTTCCTGATGAGATTGCACCCACCCCCCACACACACTTTTTATATTCATCTTTTCATCATTCAACTTTTCTAGGTTTGTATTAAACATACTAAGTATGTGAGACTATACACTTATGCACTATGTACTTATGCACTTACACAATCAACAGCATAGTATATGAATGTAGTGTCGTCCCAAATGGAACACTAACGTTTTTTTTACTAAGCGAAAATTCAAACCATTTTCCTGATGACGTTTGATGGTTGACAAATTAGTGAAATAAATGACCAAACTACCAAATAATACCTGCCATGAGTATAACCGCATTCACGGTCGGGAGGCGGCATAATCACTCTCATAGGAGAATTTTTCTTTCACAATCAAAGATAAATAATCCAACATCAGTGCCCGAAAGCTCCACCCCTTCCGCTACATGAGCAAGCTGCGGTCATTGAGTGCATGAAGTGTCCATCATTCCACACTTCATATTACCGGTTGAATAAGTGCATCATCCGGGTAATTAAAGTGCACTTTTTATTTTTAGAGTTTTCAGTGTGAATACACTACTTACACTATTTATACTACAAAATGGCGTAGAACAGTGGATAATTATGCGATTTGGGACGCACCTTGTGTCACCATACCACGCGTTTTATGCTCTCTCCTCCTGTTCTGTGTTACAGATTACTACTAGTCACCTGCTTTTATTTGCAGTCACAGGAACACAGGTCATTTGAATTAATTCGCTCCACCTGTCTCTCATTCCCTTTTTCCTATTTTAAGCACATCATTTCCCTTCATGTTTGTTAGTATGTTATCGATCATTTGTGTGCATATTATTCTGTTACTCACTGTGTATTTGTGTCCAGGGCTGCCAGTGAGCGTGTGTCCCGTTGTTTTGGACTTTTTTTCATGGCACTTCCTCAGCGCTCACTCGACCAGGTGTTTACTTTGATTTTTGCTTTTTCTGGGACTCACTCCTCAATAGAGACTTTTTGTTTCTGCATTTGAGTTCTCTCTTTCTTTTGTTATTTACAGTGTGTTAGAATATAAAATGTGAGATATAGATTATAAATCACCACAGATGCATAAGGCATAATAAATGTAGCTTATAACATGTATATTGTGAAATTTGCTATGTATGTTTGAAACAAAGCAACATTTGTTTATGAGACAACAACACATGTAAACTGCTTAAAATAAGTGCTTAATGCACATTTACGCATTGTGCCAAAAAATCTGTTTTGACAAGTGTGATTTTTAGATTGTATCATAAGATTCACGCCCGTGTTGGCGTGGGTTTCTTCCGGGTGCTCCAGTTTCCCCCACAAGTCCAAAGACATGCGCTATAGGTGAACTGGGTAAGCTAAATTGTCCGTAGTGTATGTGTGTGAATGGGAGTGTATGGGTGTTTCCCAGTGATGGGTTGCAGCTGAAAGGGCATCTGCTGCATAAAATATGCTGGATAAGTTGGCGATTCATTCCGCTGTGGCGACCCCAGATTAATAAAGGGACTAAGCCGAAAATAAAATGAATGAATGAATTATGGGACATTGATATCTGCTTTTTTAACTTTTAATGTTGAAAATTTAACTTTGCAGTTTAACAAAGTGACTTTCATTGACATTTTAGTAGTTTGAACCATATATTTAATAAGAAGTACAATACAAAGAATACTGTCTGTAAAAAGTACTGGCAGTTTATTACCAGGTTTTTGCGTCATAATTTGGAACACCAATCACAACAATGTATCATTTTAAATAAGTCACTTTTTCAAGATTTTCAACATTAAACGTTGTTGGAGGAAATGTCAAGGTCTCATAATACAATTCAAAAGCATAAATAAATGAAAAATATATGAGTTACCTAAAAAAATGGAAACTGTTAATTCACAGATTTTTTTTTTTACGGTGTAAAACCACACTGCCAGAAAGTGTCTGAAATCTTCTGACAGAGCCAGGACTTCATCAGAGAGAAAATTCGATCGCAACGGCCATTAACTGGCTGTCGGTGAACATGTCAAACTGACAATCAAAGACCACAGATTTAAGCCTATAGGAATCTTTCAGGATTTCTCAAATGTGTCTCAGATGACCAAACCATGGCTAAAATAGCACATGAGTCTGGCTTTAGGAAAATATTCATTTCAATTCATGTTTATTTATATAGCACTTTTCACAATATAGATTGTGTCAAAGGAGCTTAACATAGTTCTAGTAGAGTCCAGATTTCAGAGTTGAAGTTCAGTTTAGTTTAGTTCAGTGTGGAAAATACAACAGTTATTTTTTTCCTAGAAAATGTCAGTTAAGCAGAAAATTCGTAAGAATGTTTCATGAATCCAGCCTATGGTCTTCTAATATGTTTGGCCAAGTAGCTTTCCAAGAGCTCTGCGAGTCCTGCGCTAGAAAGTTTTTCTGTGCTCAACCCTGCAGCTTCTATCAATCCTGCAACTGCAACACAACATCAGTAATGAGCAGCTCATCTCAAGCCTGAAGACTCCATGAGACTTTACACTGATTTACAAGAGAGCTGCCGTGTTCCCTGCCCTTTCGCAGTAATGGTTCTGCCTGCTAATGGTGCGCATTAGTGTTTTAGTTGCAGCAGACCAGCACACGGTGATGTCTGTGAAAGCAGATCAGTTTTATAGCTTTTCGTAAATTGGTTCAGGACAGCAACCACGAGAAGGGCACAACTCTACTTAGAAACAGTTCTTGGCCAAGCACTTCAACATATGCAGACTGCACTCATGCTCTTCTGATTTTTAGTGAACAGTCTCTTGGTTATAGATTAATTTGGGGGTTTGTCGGCCCCTGAGCTGATCAAGTCTTCAGTGGCGCAGTCAAGAGAGCACCTCTTAATTTCATCACAGCTGTGAAATTCTTAATCACCGAGAAGAGTCTGATTGTCTGTGTGCATGTCAATGTATTGATTCCCTCTCAACTGAGAGACATTTATGCTGCTTTTGAGATGAGATGACTGTCATGTTATACACGAACAGAGTTTAATGAACATGGGATTCCTAGAGTGAGGAAAAGACTACATATTTTACCAGTCAGAAAAAGACTGGCACGTATTGAGTTTTAGAAGAACATGGGATGATGGAATCCCTTCTAGTCGGCTTTAAATTTAAATGTATTTTCATATTTATTTGAATATTTTAGGTTCTTCACAGTTTATTTCCCATCATAGCCTGAACACTGCAAAATAAATATATGTTTTTCTTATTTAGAGTTTTTGTCTTGTTTCTAGTCCAAATATCTACAAAATCTTAAACCAAGAGGCATTTTCTGGAAAGGTAAAAACATATTGTTTTGTTGTTTATGAGGTCATTCACATCCCAGCAGGCATATTGATGTCAAAACAACATCAAATTGACATTGAGATCAAAAACACATTAAAAAAGAAAATTGATTTAATGTCAAAACCTTGACATCCACACATTGATGTCCTTTTGACCAACAAAATGACAACCCAAATAAGATTCAAAAAATAAGAAAAGGTTTATTTAGTTGACAGCTTCGATTACAAATTTCAAATTTACACTGGATTTTGTCTCCTTCCAATGCATGTAGATGATGACATCAAATTGGCATTTAACACTGACGTAAAAAAACACATCAAAAATCAATTACAGGAGAGTCCTTCAAGTGATTTTTGATGTGTTTTTGACGCCAATGTTAGATGTCAATTTGATGTCATTTTGACATCAGTGTAGTTGATTGACATCAAATCAATTTGCATTTTGGGATGATGTTTGATGTTGCATCTAAACTTGTGGAAAACTCAAGGGGAGCCATTGCTCTCTATTTGACTAGAAACAAGACAAAAACCCAAAGTAAGAAAAGGATTTATTTTGTAGTGAAAGTTACCTTCAAAGGCCTTCAGATTCATTAAAGACTTCTAGTCAAGTTTTGAAGCTAAACTCTGCTGGACATTGGCTTTGCAGGTGTATAATTGATGCCACTGCTCTACAGAGATGCAAATGTGCACTACAATTAATTCATTCTGTTGTCAGCAGTAGCTTTAATATGTGAAGTATGTCAGAAATTGAACATGAAACTGTATAATGTATCCAGTGAAGGTGATTATAATTGGTTCTATTTGCTTTTGATATGACATGACATTTGTATGTAGTTTAGACAGTTGTCTGCTGGTAATGACAGAATGCCAGTGGTCGTATGCAGACGCATTTGCTGCTGTGATGCCTCACATTCTCCAACATCCACATAAAACCCTGAATCACAAAAATAAGCCAAGAATGCATTGTTTAGACCAAAATGATCTATTTTACGTTTATGCCAAAAAATATTAGAATATTAATTAAAGATCATGTCCCATGAAGACATTTTGTTAATTCCCTACTGTAAATATAGCAAAATACAATTTCGGATTAGAAATAGGCATTGCTAAGCACTTGATTTTGACAACTTAAAAGACGATGTTCGCAGAATTTAGACTCTCAGATTCCAGATTTTCTGTAAATAGTTCAATAGCTGTACCTCAGCCACATATCATAACAACCATACAACAATAGACACCTATTTGCTCAGCTTTCAGATTATTTATAAACCTCAAAACAAATTACACATATGATTAGGGTAACATATTCAACACAAGTTTGGTTACATAAATGCTTTCTTTTTTTATAACCAATGACCACTATGACCAATTATTGGCAAAGTCATTCGATAAATGATCTATCAAATATATGTATTTTTTAATGGAACTTGCTACATCCAGCATCTTGCATAAGAAAATAACTTACATTCTGTAATTGTCCTTATCATCATTTAATTCAGCATGTCTAATAACCTAGGAAACATTTCTTTTGCATGGTTGCTTTAAATCGATAATCAACAGTTTTTTGCACTTTCATAATGACTTTCAAACATCTAAAAAACTCAATTAACATACACTGTGTGATTAATGTTCAGTGTGTGATCAAAGCAGCAATCAACTTACCAATTAGGGAAAGAAAACCTGAAAAACAATGTGTCTAATGACCAAAACAATGATAGAGAGAAATAATGTTTTTTTCCCCCTACACTTAACTTTTTTTTTCATCTCAAAACTTTGTTCTTTTTCTGAGAAGGCAGGCTCTTTGGAAATATGTGCCCCAGTTTACATTTTTGCGAAATGCCAAAAAAAAAAAAAAAGTTTAAAAAAGAGACACTTTGTTGCACATTTGAGATGACAAATCCACTAGAGCTATCTACATTTTAGCAAATCTGATATAAGTTTTTTAAGATAGATTTTGTTGTGTTTCAGATATGTGCATTTCTAGTACACGTCCACTAGAAGGCGGGTCTTGTCCTACAGATCACCTAGACCAGAGAACCACTGACCTAAACCCTTCTATAAATTCAACCTAGAAACTACAGTAAAAGGTATGTTGAAATATGCTATGCGGTTTCATAAAAATAGGCTGAAGCACGTATTTCCAATGAGCCTGTATTAAAATTAACAGCTAATTTTCATTTTTGCCTGAACTACCCCTTTAATCCACAGCCAATGTAGACTGTCAATCTGTCTGAAGGTCACTGTCTTAGCCGTGACGCATTAGTTAGCATCCAACATCCAGCCCTCGGCCACAGTCAGACTCTCCAGTGAGCCATGAATCACATGATCACACTGGGCACACACACACATGATCCTATTTACACAAGGTGTGTGTGGTGACATGTTTGAGTGAGGCTTAGACTCAGGCCCCAGGAGTCACATATAAATAAATGTCAGCTGTGCCGAGTTGGATTGAGGGCTGAGTTAATGCACTGCTTTAACTGTGGGCCCAAAAACACCAGCCGTCAGCTCACATTAAACAACCCGAGTGCTGAGAGTTGTCACTTGATTGTGACAGACAAGAGGTTGTTATCTTGTCGCCTTCCAACACTGAGCAATGGCGGAGGTCAAGTCCACAAAAACATTTGAAGGGCAAAATCATCTGCCACTTCACAACCAGCAGCTGCGTTTGAATCCCACCAATTATTTTCTGCTACGTTTGATGTGGCTTTGATGTGAGATGAGATTATGTAATGGTTAAATGAGACATAGAAAATGACATGTCTTGTTTATGATGAATGTCGTGCTATAATGACTGCATAGGAGTTTTTGAATTATACGTTTTGGGTGATGAGATTCTCATCTACTAAAGTTTAATGTGATTCTGTATAATAAGAGCTTAAAAGAATATCCAGGTTTATCCAGTCAGATTGTTTTATAAGTCTTGAACTGTCTTAAAGGGATTGTTCACCCCAAAATGAAAATCCTGTCACCGTTTGCTCACACTTTTGTCAGTCCAAACCTTTCTTTCTTCTGTAGAACACCAAAAGAAAAAAAAAGTCTTTAGAAGATCGTATAGGGCACTCTTTTCCATATGAAGAAAGGGAACCAGATCTAAGGCTGTCAAGCTTTAAAAATGACAAAAAGCAGCAAAAAAGTCTATATAAATCATGCACAGTTTTACAAGCCTTGTGGAGACAGACCTTACATGTCAAAAAGAACACTGCAAAAATATATATTTTTTACTAATGTTTTCTTATTTATAGTCCAAATGTCTACAAATTCTCAAATAATCAATTTTCCAGAAATTCTCTCAAATCTAGACAACAAAAAATATTGTTTTGTTTTCAGAAATAAGTCAAGATTAAGGGAAAACAAGCAAATAGTTTGGTTTGAAATACCCCATTTGCAGATAATTTAGCTTGTTAGCTTGTTTTTTTACTTTTCTAGAAAATGCATCTTGATTTAAGAATTTTAAGAAATATGGACTAGAAGCAAAACAAAACTCTAAGGCCCCATTTACACTAATATGTTTTAGTTTTAAAACGGCGTTTTAGTACTAAAACGATCCACGTCCACACTGGCGTTTCATGCAGCGTTTCTGAAAAGATCTCCGTCCACACTATACCGCTGAAAAGGCACACCACGTGACCCCACACACACTCTGGCATGCGCTGCAGCGTATGCGGACGTCTGAGCTCCAGGCAGTCAGCGGGTGCTTTGAGCACACCTCCCCAGATGAGAGCAGCGCACGTCGGACTGTTCATCAAGGATCTACCGCTGGATCTCATCTCACTATAGTTGTTAAATGTGATATTTAATTAATCTTGTCTCTATCTAACGACTCTTCTGTCTTTTGAATCTATTACTTGTTCTCAGGTAACGTGTTTTGGCTGAGCGCAAAGGTAAGTTAATATTTTAATTCATGTAACCACGTAGCCTACACTGATTCTGCACATTTGACTGATTGCTTGCCTTTATTTCCTATATTGTATAAACGTATTGTACGTTATACTTTTATAATGACCATTACTGATTATTAAAACTGATATTCAGCAAAAGAGACAGCAGGTCATGTTTCGTATTGTTTTTCAATGAAAATGAAAGGAGGTAGTTATGTGCCTCAGTTATACAGTGAAGATTACTGTCATATAAATATGTAGCTACATGATGCCTTAACATTTTTGGTGTCTGTTAAGTTGTTAATATCAAAATGAATATAAGCACCTTATATCATGTTTTCATTTTATTGTTAGGATAGTGAAACAATGTAGCCAGGGTGATGTGAATGATGTTTTAAAGTACACTGTTCCATTTGAAGACTCCCGACGTGTTCCCGGGAGTTTGTTTTTCAAACTTGCGAAGTCTGAACTTACAAGGAAAGAATGCAAGACTTTGTGTACTTAATTTTGAGAAAAAGCCCTGAAAACTCTGGGATAATGTGGACGGAAGGTGTAACCGTAGCAAAACTTATACGTTTTAAAACTAAAACATATTCAAGAGTTCGCCCTTAGCTGATGATTGATTATAAAGCGTGTTTGGCATGCTGTCCCGGGAGAGAGCCCTGAGCTCATAAGATCCTCGAGCCCGGGGCTCCCTCCCGTTGCAGGGCGAGAGGGGAGTTTGAGTTCAGGTAGGTCTCGAGAACTCCCCTACTTGGTGAAGGTAGATTCGAATATAAATAATTATGAAGAGATTAGCTAATTTAATCGCTCGTCTATGGTGTCGATTTGGTTGGTCAATTTACTTATGTTACATGTTTTTGGTCTGTGGGAGGAAACCGGAGAGCCCGGGGAAAACCCACGCAAACACGGGGAGGACATGCAAACTCCGCACAGAAATGTCAACTTGGCAAGGTAAGGGCTTGGACAAGTGACATTCTTGCTGTGAGGCAACAGTGCTAGCCACTGGGCCTCCGTGCTGCCCTTTCGAGAAAAGGGGAGGAGTAGGGGTAGAAGGGGGGATTCTTCAAGACGAAGATGGCTAATGTAAAATACTCTGGTTATTTATAGCGGTTTAGGAATCATCTGATTGGTGGAACGTGCATTAGCTAATGTGGATCAGCTGTTATCAATCATAAGCACGTGCTCCTCTCGAAATTAGTTTATGAATAAACTTCACTTAGTGTAAACGGGGCCTACGTAAAGCCCAGCTCACACTGTGCGATTTTTAATAACCGCAAATGATTGTAGCTTGCCAGACTACACGAACATGGCTCCCATGTCACACTGTAAGATCTTAGCTGTCATAATAGGCTCGTTTGAGATGCGCCTCGCCTTGCCAGCAATGTAGACAAGAGCAGGAGGCTGCAGTAAGAGGAGGACACTTACAGAATCTAGCTGATTTGCTTCCTGTAAAAGTCACCAAAAGTGGAGATCGCATTCGTATTTTTAATCACGGACGAAAGACCTCATGAAAAAATAGGCTCGTTTGAGATGCGTCTCGCCTTGACTGCTATGTAAACGAGAGCAGGTGGCTGCAGTAAGAGGAGGGCTCAAAAATACATCACCAATGGTGGAGATGGCCAACATAGGCTCATTTTGAAAACGTAGCACTATATACATTTCTGGAGATCGCGAGTTATATAGCCAGAAGTACGTAAGGCTGCATTTCGTCTTTAAAATGAACGCTATGGGGCGGTATGACCCCGTTCCTTTTTGCGCTTACCAGCTGACCGCTTAGCTCCATATGGACCGCTTTCCCGTTATTACCTGTTCGTCCAGTTAGCTCGCCATGTACGTTGACAGACTTAAGATGCAGAGAAGAGTTGACCATGGCAAAGAGGTTCGAGTCTGGCGAAAAACGTTTCCAGAAAGTGGGTAAGACAAAAACAGAAGCCAAAAAATAAAATAAACATGTAAATAACAGGGTGAGAATGTGGTAAAAATCAAGCAAAGGTTTTTCTTTTTCTGTATTGCTTTTTTAAAACTGTCGGTTAGGTTTAGGGAAGTGGGTGGGCGGGCCAATCTGTGCTTTTGAAAACACTATTGGTTGGGTTTAGGGAAGAAGGAGGGTGGGTCAGTCGATCGGTCAGTCATTCAGTCAGTCGACAGCAGTCTCTGTTGGATTTACGCAAGAACAGCAGGCGCAAGAGAAATTTGAGATCTCAAAAAGCGGTACACAGTGGCCTGGATTCACGAAAACAAAAACTGCAAAAGAACGTACCTCCTGGGACGTATTTGGCACTCTCCAGAAATGTATATAGCGGTATGTTTTTAGAATGAGTTTTTAATCGCAGACGAAAGACCACATGAAAAAATACTATAGTAATTTATAGTAAATATTACAGTGTTTTTGAACATGTTTTGTCAGTATTACATTATATTTATAGTTGTTGTGATACCATAGCAACTATAGAATGCAAATACGTTTTATAGTATGGTTCAAAAACACTATAAGGTTGCTATAAACTACTCTAGTATTTCTGTAATTTGGGAGTTGATGTAATTGAAATATCACTGTTTTTACAAAAAGATGGTTACAATCACACAAAAAATTAACTGCTCATTACTTAAAGAGATGTATTTAAAATATAAATCTGTATATCCAACAGTGGTAAATGTTAAAATAATGTCAAAATAAACAACTCATACAGCAAGAAAGGTTTCAAGAAATCTAATTTGGCTATATTATAAATTAGGTAGCTAAATAGCAAGATGCTTTCGAGTGACAGGTCATAACAAATGTTTGTTTGTTTTGCTATGAATGTCCCTAGAATTGGGCATTTTATTGAACAAGTGGTCCATTTCTATAGTCATTTTAGACTTTCTAGAGAGAAATAGAGGGAATAAACGGACAGAGTGGAAGTCAAATTATCAGCCCTCTTGTGAAGTAAAAAAAAAATTGTATTGCATCAAATTTGTAAAAGTGTTGTTTAACAGATTTTTTTTCAACACATTTTTCATGTTTTAAGAACTAATTTCTAATAACTAAAATTTCATAATATAATATAATATAATATAACATAATATTATATTACATAATTTACATAATATTTTACTAATTATTTTGCAAGATACTCAGCCTAAAGTGCAATTTAAAAAGACTTAACTAGGTTAATTGTGTTAAAGAAAACTTAGGAATGTCATTGGACAACAGTGGTTTGTTCTGTAGACATAACAAAAATTCTTTGCCTATATAAACTGCTTTTACTCCCACCAAACAAAAATAAATAGCCTAAGACTTTCTCCAGAATAAAAACTATTAGGCTATGGGAAATACTGTGAAAATGTCCTTGGTCAGTTAAACACAACTTTTGACTTACTTACATCACAGTTTTTTGGCACACGCCAGCATGACATCAGAGTGAGGTGGACGCAAGTCAGACACATTTATAACCGGCATGCATCTTACAGTGATCACCGGTAATCAGTTCAGCGCAGATTTTGCTCGTCTCAAACAAGCCTAATGTCAGACTGAACAACGATGAAGAAGCACCAAACATGGAAGAAAACTCACCTGGATTTTGATGTCATCCATCTGTGACACTTTCACTATACCGCATTCTGAAATTATTCCTCAATTCCAATTTTTATTCCAATTTTGCACACACCTTGCCTCAATAATAAATCTAGGAAGAAAAAAAAAATCAGTTTTGACATTTCTCCACAGTGGTTTGAATTGTCACATGGATTGCGTCATCAGATTTGGTACTCCTATTGGTTCTTGGTCCTATTGGTTTCACTCGTCGCAGATGTTGTCACACAGCAGGAAAGTGTCTGAAACCTTCTGACACTGCCAGGGAAAATCTGATCGCAACGGCCATTAACTGGCTGTCGTCAACATGTCAAACCAAAGATCTTGTGGTCTCAGCCAACCAAATCATGGCTGAAATCCCACAGTGTGAGCAGGGCTTAAGCCATGTCTTTTTGCAGTAAAAATCTCATTCACATCCACATACATTTAAAAATTACCCCTGAAGATGCATTGTTGTTGTTTTTTTAGATTAATTAATTAATTAATTAATTAATTAATGGGAAATACTTTCAAATAATGGTGTTTACTACCATAAACTACAAACAATATTTTACAGTATTTGTTAATTACAATTTACTAATGCATTATTAGGGCGGCGCGGTGGCACAGTGGGTAGTTTTGAGTGAGTAGAAATGAGTTTACATGTTCTCCCCTTGTTGGCGTGGATTTCCTCCGGGTGCTCTGGTTTCCCCCACAAGTCCAAAGACATGCGCTAGGTGAATTGGGTAAGCTAAATTGTCCGAAGTGTATGTGTGTGAATGAGAGTGTATGGATGTTTCCCAGTGATGGTTTGCAGCTGGAAGGGCATCCGCTATGTAAAACATATGCTGGATAAGTTGGCGGTTCATTCCGCTGTGGCGACCCCTGATTAATAGAGGGACTAAGCCGAAAAGAAAATGAATGAATAATGCATTATTAAAATCCAAAGTTGTGCTTGTTGTCATTAGTTCATGCAATGAGTTTACAAGAACTAACAATAAACAACTTTATTTAACTAACATTAATTGGAACTGTAATAAATGTATTTTCATTGTTTGTTCATAGCAAATGCATTAACTACTGGAACGAATGGGTTTAGGTATTGGTAGGATTAGAGATGTAGTATAAGATCATACTTTATAAGTGCTATTAAACAGCCTATATCTTAATAATATGCAGGTAATAAGCTAGTTAATAGTGGGAATTGGTACTTTGATACTAAATTTATTGTAACATGGTAAATGTTTTTATTGTCACTTGTCTCGTTTGGTCAATTTAATGCCCCCTCACTAAAACTATATATGAATGTCTTTCTTTTTTCTTGAGCATCTGTATAAACAATCACATGGAGTCTACTTGATACTTTGGTAGTTCAGAAAAATAGCACCCAAGAGTGAATGTATTAGCCTACTAAAGCAGGAAAACCTTTTTTTCTAGAATACATTTTCAGTTTTAACTGACTGAATCCCAAGCAAACAGCTAAACAGACTGTATTTCCATCTCTCAGACTTGTTTTTGTTTGTCTCAAATTAAATGGTGTGACAAATTCCTGATAAAGATGTAAATTAGTACATTTTCATGACCAAAATAGCTGTGCAGGATAATATTTCATTAACGATAAACAGAATATATACAGAATGGAAATGATTCATTATTTGCTTTGTTTTCATTTCCCCAGAAATTAGTTAACCCTTTAACAAGCCGCATGTATCAAACTCTAGGTGTCAAGCTCTACACATAGTTCCGGCCCTAATTAAACACACCTGATTAAACTAATTGAGTCCTATAGACTTGTTTGAAACCTACAAGTAAGTGTGTTGAAGCAGGGTAGGAACTAAACTGTGCAGGGCAGGAACTGAATTTGACACGCCTGCATCTAAGTCAATGAGAAAAGCACATGTTGTGTCATGATAACCTATTTGTACTCAATGTTAACTACTAAATGTATTAGTTATCACTGTGCTTTACTGGACTGCATCAGACTGTGGGAAGTAGTGAAACCACTTCAATGGAAATTTTTATTTTTATTTTTTTGTGTTATATATAGTTTAAGATGTCTTGCTGATGATAATGTGTGTGCACGTGTGTGTACCAGTACATAGAACAAACAGATCCATATTTCTTTGTTTTAAAATGTGATTTATTATTATTATTATTATTATTATTATTATTATTATTATTATTATTATTATTATTATTATTATTATTATTATTATTATTATTATTATTATTATTATTATTATTATTATTAACTAGCTCTCTGCAACTCTCACATGGTTGCCAACTGAAGCTAAGCAGGGCTGCGCCCGGTCAGTACATGGATGGGAGACCACATGGGAAGGCTAATTTGCTGCCGGAAGTGGTGTTAGTTAAGCCAGTAGGGGGTGCTCAACTTTCAGTTTGTGTGAGTCCTAACACCCCAGTATAGTGAAAGGGACTCTATACTGCTCAGTGAGTGCTGTCTTTCGTATAAGACGTTAAACTGAGGTCCTGACTCTCTGTGGTCATTAAAAGAGTAGGGGTTTAACCTTGGCATCCTGGCCAAATTTGCCCACTGTCCATCATGGCCTCCGAACCATCCCCATATGATAATTGGCTTCTTCACTCTGTCTCCTCTATACCAATCAGCTGGTGTGCGGTCTGGCGCAATATGGCTGTCGTCGCGTCATCAATGTGGATGCTGCACACTGGTGGTGGGTGAGGAGATTCCCCCAAAAATGTGTAAAGTGCTTTGAGTGTCCAGAAAAGCGCTATATAAAATGTAAGGAATTATTATTATTATATTATAAGCATTTCAAAAGAAAACTGAATTATGAAAAATAACAAATTAATTATATTATTTATTGATTATTGGACATTTCATGTGTTTTCTGTTATTTAGTTGTGCCCAATAAATGGTTAATATGAGCAAAGGGAACTGCAAATTGCAAAGAAATATTTTTTCCACTTTTGGTTGTGCTCAGTAAAGAGTTAATCTGACCAGTTTAACAATTCTGTTTTCCTTTGATTTGATTTTGACTTATAGATGATTGCTTTCTGGCTCTCATTTGAAATCCACCTGCTGCTCACATCAAAAACGTTGGTTTTACAATCTCCTTGAGTTCCAGCGAGACCCCCATCTGCATGGTGGCACCTCAATGCTGGAAATTGGAGCCCGGTAGGGTGCTAAAAGTGCCTTCAACCTCAATAATCCTTTTAATCTCTCATCAATCATGTGGAAGTGGCATTGAGGCCCTGATCCTATTACTGTTCGGAGGAAAATTGCTATCCCTGAGAGAAGACATGCAGCAATTGGCTGTGAAACTTGGCAACAGCGCAATGGTGGTAATGACAAGTTGGATCAAGTAATCGAAGGAACAAATCACCCAGTGTCTCATTCACAAGCTCTTTAAATAAACAACCTTGTGAATGATGCACTCTGACTGAAAAGCACTTGTAGCTGGCTTTCCAATTGATGTGTTTTAACATAATGTCTCTGCCTTTTTTTTTTTTTTTGCAAGTTGTCATTTCTGCCTCTGATTAGCAATTAGATTTCTAGTGACAAGCGCCAAACCAGACCTTTTTTTTTCTTCATTTCAGCAGTGAAAATATAATATGATTTTTCAATACTGCAAGTTATCAGTAGAACTTGTTCTAATGTACCAATTCTAACCCAGGCTTATTGGAAATTATTGCCTCATCTACATTTTTGCTAAACAAAATACGTTGCACATTTCAGATGACAAATCCACTAGAGGGTGCTGTCTCCATTTTTGTGAATCTAACATAAGGCTGCATTTACACTGCATGGTTCAAGTGACTCAATTTCATTTTTTTTCTCCCATGTGGCACAGATCGGATTCGGCCCATGTACGTGTAAGCAGGAAAAAAAAAAAAATCACATGGATTCCAATTTACTCAAATCAGATTCAGGCCGTGTTCATATGTGGAAATTTATCCGGTATAAATCGGATCCGTGCCCTCGTGTCTGCAGTGTAAGCAGGTAGATCAGTTTTTCACCTGCCAATGCGAGTCGCGCATCATTAAAAACCATAGCGAATGATGCCAACTCTGATGCTTTCATTTCGGAACAGACTTCAGCAGAGTCTTAAACCTTAAATCTCATACATGAGGACTAAAAAAAGCTTTTATATTGTCATATAGCACAAGTATTTAAGCATGTTAGAGAGAGAGAGAGAGCAAAATCGACCACATAAACTAATATAAAACTGTTGCATACATCACGTGCATAAATCACTCCATGACCATTACATTAAGATGCCTACTTGTTTAAAAAGGCCTAGATTAAAATAAGATGGCCAAATGATAACTTTTCTGTCATGAACTATAGTAAAACAAATTGTCAATTTTTTTTTTTTTTTATTAAACCCTGCGAACACATTAAATACAGGAATGGAGAAAATAGTGCTTTTTTATTATAAGCTGTCAGTCAGCGCCCGCTCTTTTTTTCCTGCTCATTGTGCATTTGCTGTGTGCAGTGTAGATACAGACAATCGGATACGAGCCACTTTTAAATAATTATGTAAGCAGGTCAGCAAAAATAAAATAAAATCGCTATTTACTATCAACATCTGCAGTGTAAATGCAGCCTAAGGCATGTCTTTCTTTTACACGTGCAGAAGCCTGGGCTTATTGTACAGATCACCTAGACCAGTGAACTGCTGTACTAAACCTCTCCCTTAACCCAGCCAATAGTGTTTTCAAAAGCAAACATAAGAGTTAAAGTACAGTTAGTGCATGTAGTTTTACATATTTTGTGGAACCATGCTTTACCAGACTCGAACCCAAGTTTACAAATATAACACTGTGCAAAGTGAGCAAACTGACCACACCAGAAAAGTTGGATAGACAGGGGAGGCAAACGTATTTGATTACAAATTATAGACAAGTACTTTTGTGATATTTATTTGATACAAACCTGACAGAACTGGAGAGGATCTGCAAGCAGGAATGGCAGAGAATCCCCAAATCCAGGTATGAATAACTAGCTGTAGCTCTGTTGCTTGGAAAAGGTTCATAATTACTCCCATTGACAGAACAAAAACAGACAAGGTAACTAACCAAGGCGTCTACAATGTTACTTACAAAATATTCACTTCTTGCATATTGATTTTATAAACTTGGATAAGGCACTGGTCTGAATATCAGCACAGATGTGATTACCTGCGGTGGTCTCATGCCTGCATCCGAATTGTGGTTTTTAAGCTCTTTGAAGCTCTCAGCATCCTCCAGTGGTGCTCACTGTCATCTAGCTTCTTTTTTTGCTTCCTTTTTGGTCTTTTTTGTTTTCATTTGTCTTTTTTTTTTTTAAGGACTTTGGCTTTGTACAGTACGCCACTGTTGACAGATGACAACATTTCACACTCTCCTAATGCATGATAACAAACGCTCTTACTTTATCTGTCACACTCAGCTTCCAATTAACATACCTTATTTAGACTGACCGCTGTTCAAATATGGACGCATGTTAAAATATATAAAATAGGTAATTGTACATTTTTTAATCTCCAATTCTGCCTGGTTCGAATTCTGTCTGAGTTTGCTAAAATGATGAGAAATAAGATTCTCTGGTCTTATGAGACCAAAATAGAACTTTTTAGCCTTAATTCTAAGTGGTATGTGTGGAGAAAGCCAGGCACTGCTCATCACCTGTCCAATACAGTCACAACAGTGAAGCATGGTGGTGGCAGCATCATGCTGTGGGGGTGTTTTTCAGCTGCAGGGACAGGACGACTGGTTGCAATCAAGGGAAAGATGAATGCGGCTAAGTACAGGGATATCCTGGACGAAAACCTTCTCCAGAGTGCTCAGGACCTCAGACTGGGCTGAAGGTTTACCTTCCAACAAGACAACGACCCTAAGCACACAGCTAAAATAACAAAGGAGTGGCTTTACAACAACTCTGTGACTGTTCTTGAATGGCCCAGCCAGAGTCCTGGTGTAAACCCAATTGAGCATCTCTGGAGAGACCTAAACATGGCTGTCCACCAACGTTTACCATCCAACCTGACTGATCTGGAGAGGATCTGCAAGATGGAATGGCAGAGGATCCCCAAATGCAGGTGTGAAAAACTTGTTGCATCTTTCCCAAAAAGACTCATTGCTGTATTAGATCAAAAGGGTGCTTCTACAAAATACTGAGCAAAGGGTCTGAATACTTAGGACCATGTGATATTTCAGTTTTTCTTTTTTGTGTCAAAAATGTCAACAATTCTGTGTTTTTTCTGTCAATGTTAATATAGGGTGCTGTGTGTACATTGAGGAAAAATGAACTTAAATGATTTTAGCAAATGGCTGCAATATAACAAAAATGTAAGCGGGTCTGAATACTTCCCATACCCACTGTATGTATGTATGTATGTATGCAGGTATGTAACCATGCATGTATGTAACCATCAACAGAAGTAAGATACTCATAAAGGTTAAACCAAAAAAAAAAAAACACACACACATGAGGGTGGGTAAATGATGTAAGTTTCATTTTTGAGTGAATTTGTGAAGACAATGTCTGAAACAGGTTTTGAACAAGTCAAGGGCAAATAAATTAATTTTCAGTTTTGGGTGAACCATTCCTTTAAAGGTCTAAATTATGAGCAAACTGTTATTTTCTAAGTCACTTAAATCTTCAACAAATCAACTGATCTGCTTCACAAAACATACTGTAGATGACTAGTTGTTAGGTAAAGTTCACCCAAAAATGACAATTTACTTACCATTTCACAAGTAGTTCTAAATCTTCATGACGATTTTTCTTCTGCTCAACACAAAACAAGGTATTCTGGTGAATGTAGAAAAAAAGCTGCCACTGGCATCCATAGTAAGAAAACAAAAAACTATGGAAGTCAATGGCTGTTTTTTCCAACATTCTTCAGTATATCCTCCTCTGTGTTCAACAGAAGAAAAGAAAAACACAAACATGCTTGAAACAAGTGGGGGATGAGTAAATGATGACAGAATTTTCATTCTTGGGTTGACTTTCCCTTTAATAGTGAAAATGAATGTAGTGGGGATTTGCTTGAGGATGGTCTGAGATACAATGGTTGTCCAGTATTCATACTGTAAAAGGTTAAGAACCACTCATTAGACTACGCTCATTCATTCACTCAAATACGCTGATTCAATCGGGAATGAAACTCCACTAGCTGTAGCTCTGTTGCTTGGAAATGGTTCATAATTACTCCCATTGACAGAACAAAAACAGACAAGGTGTCACGTTAGTGGGAGGTATTGCAGACAGGACAAGGGGTAGGATCCATGTGCATTTAATGATGAGACATCGTGCAAAAACAGGACATCCAGGAACACAAAGTAACAAAATAACAATAAACAAAACAAACTATGATCAGGAACTGTGACA
>CAIGQV010019070.1:28213743-28297480 GCA_903798115.1 Danio jaintianensis | reverse complement strand
GTGTGTGTGGCGGAATGATGGGAATTGTAGTTTGTGATGATTTGTAGTTCATGATGAAATGTAGTTCACCAGCGATCTCTTAAGTCCTTGATCGCTGGTGAACATGACACAAGGTAACTAACCAAGGCGTCTACAATGTTACTTACAAAATATTCACTTCTTGCATATTGATTTTATAAACTTGGATAAGGCACTGGTCTGAATATCAGCACAGATGTGATTACCTGCGGTGGTCTCATGCCTGCAACTGAATTGTGGTTTTCAAGCTCTTTGAAGCTCTCAGCATCCTCCAGTACTGCTCACTGTCATCTTTTGGTCCTTTTTGCTCTTTTTTGTTTTCATTTGTCTTCTTTTTTCAAGGACTTTGGCTTTGCATGCCACTGTTGACAGATGAGGACATTTCACACTCTCCTAATTCATGATAACAAACGCTCCTACTTTATCTGTCACACTCAGCTTCCAATTAGCATACTTTATCTGGACTGACCACTGTTCAAATATGGACTCTTGTTAAAATATATAAAATAGTTAACTGTACATTTTTTTAATCTCCAATTCTGCCTTTTTTTCTGAACAATGCTGAGTTTACATTTCTAAATTCTGACTTTTTTTTCTTCACAACCCTGAGTTTATATCTCACAATTTTGTCTTTTTTTTTTCTTCAGAACTGTAACTGTTCTTGCAAATTGTGAGTTTATGGGCAGTTTCACAATTCTGATATATTCTGATATATCCAAACATCTTGGAATGCTGAGTTTACATCTTGCAATTCTGACTTCTTTTTTGTTTTGTTTTCTCAGACCTCAGATTTAATAATTTATTTACCTTCAAATTACAAGTTTTTTTGGCTGTCCCACGTTTGACATTATCTCTCACAATTCTTCCAATTCAGACTTTTTTCTACTGCATTGCAACATTCAGTAGATTCAGTTTCATAAGCTGTGTCGTATTTTTAAACATTTTCTTTGCAATCCATTCGTTCAATTTATCGTAATTTCGAATTTATACCTCACAGTTATGACTTTCTCTGATTTTTTTTCACTAACTGTCTGAGTTTACATCTCACTATTATTACTTTGTGAGTTTGTAAGTAACCTCTCTCACAATTGTCTATTTACTGACTACCTTTTTCTCATAAATTGCAACTTTATGTATCACTATTTGGACTTGAGTTTACATCTTGTAATTGTTACTTTTTTCTCAAAATGTATTGTATGTCATAAAAGTTTGATTTTAAAATATTTTTTTTAAAGAATTGCAACTTTTCCCACTGTTGTTAAGTAGGCTGTAGGTTTTTCCAGTAGGTTGTCTCATAATTCATACTTGATTTTTTCATAATGAATTATTATTCAGTTCTGAATAAAGTCTTACAATTCTGATTTAAAAAGTCGTTACTGTGAGAAGTAAACTTAAATCTGAGAAAAAACATCCGCAACTTCATATTTTTCCCCAATTCAGAGCTTTATGTCTCACAGATATGTCTGTATGTCTCACTTTTTCTGCATGGCAAAATCTTTCCACAAATTGTATTTTTTTTTCAGCAATTCTGCCTTAGAGTTTATCTCTCACTATTATTACTTTGTGATTTCTTACAAATTGTGAGTTTGTGGCAACACAATTGTCTATGTATGAACACGTATTGAATTGAAACCCAGGCTCATTCTGAGTACATAGCCCTATATACATTTCTGGAGAGCACCAAATACGTCCCAGGAGGTACGTTTTTTTGCAGTTTTCGTTTTCACAAATCCACCAGAGGCTGCTGTGTACGCTTTTTGAGATCTCAAATTTCTCTCTGCAGTGCCATTTGCACCTGCTCTTCTCACGTAAATCCACCAGAGGCCGCTGTCGACTGACTGATTGACTGACCCACCCTCCTCCTTCCCTAAACCCAACCGATAGTGTTTTCAAAAGCAATCCAGAAAAAGAAAAGCCCTCGCGGCAGCCTAATTTTTACCACATTTTCAGATTTTACCACATTCTCAGCCTGTTATTTATTTTTTGGCCTTTGTTTTTGTCTTACCTGCTTTCAGGAACCGTTCTTCGCCAGAATCAAACCCTGTCGTCACGGTCAAGTCCAATCCACATCACAAGTCCACCGACATTTGCGACGAGCCACTGGACAAACTGGTAACAGCGGAAAAGCCGTCCATATGGAGGTAAGCGGTCAGCTGGTAAGCACGAAAAGGAACGGCGTCATACCGCCCCGTAGCGTTCATTTTAAAGACGAAATGCAGCCATATGTACCTCTGGCTACATAATTCGCGATCTCCAGAAATGTATATAGGGGTAAGTTTTCAGAATGAGCCTATGTTGGACTTTTGAATGTACATATATCTTGCAATGCTGAGTTTATATTTCACAATTCTGACTGACTAATTCTTACAGTATAAGGCCAAATGACCACTTGAGGTCTAGTTACAAAGAATGCACAGTGAAAAACAAAAATGCCTGAGAGTCCTGGCCGTGATTATGATGATTTAAGTGAATCACAAGTGTTTGAGTTTGAGACACAGCAATATGTGGCATCTGCTTGGGATAATACAGATTTGGATGGATCAGTTCTGATTGATCATATCAGAATCGTGACATTTCTAACAGTTGCACATTTATAGACAGAATTATGAAACATTTGTGATTATATAGCTAAACATTGTGAGATACAAACTGTACAATTACAATTGTAAGAAGAAAAAGAATCATCAAAATTATTGTAGTTGTAACATTCCTTCATTCATTCATTTTCTTTTCGGCTTAGTCCCTTTATTAATCTAGGGGTCGCCACAGCGGAATGAACCGCAACTTATCCAGCATATGTTTTACACAGCGGATGCCCTTCCAGCTGCAACCCATCACTGGGAAACATCCATACACACTCATTTACACTCATACACTACGGACAATTTAGCTTACCCAATTCACCTATAACGCTTGTCTTTGGACTGTGTGGGGAAACCGGAGCACCCAGAGGAAACCCACGCGAACACAGGGAGAACATGCAAACTCCACACAGAAATGCCAACTGACCCAGCCAAGACTCAAACCAGCGACCTTCTTGCTGTGAGGCGACAGCGCTACCCACTGCACCACCGCGCCACCCCATAGTTGTAACAATCTCACATAATTAAAAACCTCAGTACAGTAAAACACTACTTTCAGATGCCTTTTTTTGTAAATTTCAATCCTGCTGGTCAAATGCCTCATCGTGTTGCTGTACTAATTCAGTGAATTTATCCAAAGCAGCTGAATTAATTACACTTCAATGGAAAAACTCTGCCTCTGGAAGATGAAAGTTTATGATGAGAAGTAATCAAGCCCCTCATGAGTTTTTACATTTAAATATGCTCACTGGAAGACACAACCTACATCGAGATAAATAAATGAACTGCAATCCAAAAATCCTATTTTTTAAATTAATTTTTTCCTGCTTTGCCCCTTGAGTGTTATAATGATTTAGTTTGATTATCTCATTAACACGGAGTGGGTGAACACAGCCAAGCCAACACTAATTATGGGTTTTATGGTGCATGTAATGCAGGTCTCCTTCTGCAATCACCTTGTCTAAAAGTAAGACATATTAGACCACCCTTTATAGATGTCCAATAAAACACAATAAAAATTACATGCGAGATTTATTATAAATAATATGTGAATGACTTCCATATCAGCAATTCAGAGCTGTTAAAGGGATAGTTCACCATTTACTTCCATAGTAAGAAAAACAAATACTATGGAAGTCAATGGTGAAAGGTTTCCAACAACTATATCTTCTATTGTGTTTCCCAAAGTTAGGGTTTGGGAAAATTAAAGGCTGAGTATATGATTACAGAATTAATTTTTTTGGGGTAAACTGTCCAACATAGGTTCATTCTGAAAACGTAGCCCTATATATATTTCTGGAAATCGCGAATTATGTAGCCAAAAGTACGTATGGCTGCATTTTGTCTTTAAAACGAACGCTACCGGGCGGTGTGACGCCGATCCTTTTTGCGCTTACCAGCTGACCGCTTCCTCCGTATGGACGGCTTTTCTCACTGTTAACAGTTTGTTCAGTTAGCTCGCCATGTACGTCGGTGGACTTGAGACGCAGAGAAGAGTTGACCACAACAACGGGGTTTGAATCTGGGAAAGTAAGCGGGTAAGACAAAAACAGAAGCCAAAAAAAATTATAAACAAGTAAATAACAGGGTGAGAATGTGGTAAAATCTGAAAACGTGGTAAAAATCAGGCGAGGGCTTTTCTTTTTGTGGATTGCTTTTGAAAGGTCAGTCATTCAGTCAGTCGACAGCGGCCTCTGGTGGATTTACGCGAGAACAGCAGGCGCGAATGGCACTCGCGGGACAAATTTGAGATCTCAAAAAGCATACACAGCGGCCTCTGGTGGATTTGCGAAAACAAAAACTGCAAAAAACGCACTTCCTGAGACTTGTTTGGCGCTCTCCAGAAATGTATATAAGGGTACGTTTTTAGAATGAGCCTGGGTTGAAACTATCCCTTAAAGGTAAGACAGGGATACTACAGACAAAAACATGTTTTTTTTTCTCTGTGAGTTTTGAAATTGGCCTTTAAGCTCTTAATATAGTGGTTTTCCCAGTCTAATGTAGAACAAACATCCAAAATGAGCTTTTAAGTGTTTTCTTCGTCACATTTATCAATTTGTCAATTACAATACATATTTTAAAGGCTGTTTTTTCACCTGCACTGAGCCATTAATTCAGGCAGTTTTACTTACACCAAACCTCATAGCTTTATTCATATCCATATTCTAAAGGTTATAGATATAGATGGTTGTTTGTAGTATTTTCTGAATTATAGAGTGATAAAAAATAGATTCCCAAATCCCCCCAGGTTTTTGATTCACAAACTGAAACATGATTTTTTTAACCTGACTTCATCCAATTTTCAGAGTTGAACACATTTGGATATTTAAGCAAAGCATATTAGTAAATGCATAATAAAAAAATTATGTATTGCACAAACACTTAAGGGGCGACACAGGGGCTCAGTGGTTAGCACTGTCGCCTCACAGCAAGAAGGTCGCTGGTTCGAGTCCTGATGAATAAAGGGACTAAGCTGAAGGAAAATCTCAGTCAATCTCTAGGTGTGAGCACTTTTAGATTAGCTTAACATAGACTGGACTTGTCTACCAACCTTTCATTTTTCATCAGTCTTTGTGCACAATGTATACAACAGAGTTGAGTTTTAAATAGGAAAAGTACAGAAAATCTTTGGTCATTTTTGAGTTGCTAATGATCTAATCTGATTCAATAATCTATACTAAACTCCTCCAGACCCGGAGATTGACTGAATGAATTAAAAAATGTTAAATCTCAACTGTTTAACTATAGGGGAGGTGTAAAATGAGTCTATTAAGAAAAATTACAAATAAAATAAAAATGTTGTGTGTATGTATGGCGATAACTTGTAATGTCTTGCGCTAACATCAAGCAAATTCCATATACCATCATGTCAGACAGGCTTCATTATCATTTCAGCTCCATACAGTTTGTATGCAACTTACAACGACATCAATGCTGTACGACCAACAAGTGCATTATGAAATCCAATCACCCTGGCGAATGATGATATGATGCTTACGATGTGAAGAAACTGCCCATTTACTGATAACAGAGCCATTTCCCAGGAAATGACTGTGAGAATAGCATCTAAATGTGGCAGATTATACCTACAGATGCTTGCGCTCACTATCAATGGCTCTTTTCTGAATAATGCCTTATGCATTTGTACAAATGTCATGTGAAAGAGGGATAAAATAGAGAGATATGTTTTTGTTTGTTCACAGTATGTTTAGAAATGTAAAATTGTTTGGTTTGAAAATATTGGTTTTAGAAATAAAATGTGTGGCGACGCGGTGGCGCAGTGAGTAGCACGTTCGCCTCACAGCAAGAAGGTCGCTGGTTCGAGCCTCGGCTGGGTCAGTTGGCATTTCTGTGTGGAGTTTGCATGTTCTCCCCGTGTTCGCGTGGGTTTCCTCCGGGTGTTCCGGTTTCCCCCACAAGTCCAAAGACATGCGGTATAGGTGAATTGGGTAAGCTAAAAAATTGTCCGTAGTGAATGAGTGTGTATGAATGTTTCCCAGTGATGGGTTGCAGCTGGAAGGGCATCCGCTGCGTAAAACATATGCTGGATAAGTTGGCGGTTCATCCCGCTGTGGCGACCCCAGATTAATAAAGGGACTAAGCCGAAAAGAAAATGAATGAATGAATGAATGAAATAAAATGTATTATTTATATTTGAGTGAAATTGCTTCTCAAAGGAAACACTGTAGGGCGGGACATTTGGTTTTTGATTGGATGGTGTAGCCATGGGAGTAAGTTCAGTCAACTCAGAGTATGTTAACCATAAACACAAAAGACCTTCTCAACAGAATGCCAAGTCACCATGGAAACAGATGCCAAAATGCAACATGCCACACTTCCTTCTTTCTGTTTAATGACGAGTTACATGCCCCCCCCCCTACATATTCATTTA
The DNA here is from genome assembly GCA_903798115.1 of Danio jaintianensis. Lineage (NCBI taxonomy): Eukaryota > Metazoa > Chordata > Actinopteri > Cypriniformes > Danionidae > Danio > Danio jaintianensis. Next base: position 28,290,988 of record CAIGQV010019070.1, on the reverse strand, counting down.
TTCGTTTATCATTTTATAATATTGTAAAATAATTTTAGAATATTGTAATAAAAGTCTGGTGTGTCTGTGTTATGTTCATGTAGTTGTTGTTGTCATGTGATGTCCCATGTGTTTGTTCCATGTGCTTCAGTTTATGTCATCTGATTCCTTTGTTCTGTTTTCCCGCCGTTTGCTAAAGATGCTGTATGCAAGTTTTTGTCCAGTGGACAGTAGCAGACTCCAAAATGAGATACAGATTCAGAGTTCCGCATGAGGTTAATAATTAGCAAATAATATAAATATTACAAATGTAAACATTAGGTGAGCAGGTTACATTGTAACCCCGTGTCCTAACAACACGCTAGGTGACGAGATTTGCAGTGATAAGCAATTTGGCTGTTTGCACCAGATGCAGCACGACAGAAATTTAAATACAGCCATTCAGAAGCACAGAATATGCACTCACTCGCGAAATTAGAAGGTTTATAATCTAATTAATACATATTAAACCTCTTTAACATTATTAAATGTAGATGCTGAATCACTGATATTTGTTGGCTTGCACTGAGTTACAATTCTAAAGTTCAATTTCAAACGGTTTATTTTATTTTCAAGATCTGAGGAAAACTATCTGCTGCTGCTTTCAGTAGTATGGCAATAAATGTCATGTAAAATGGTATTCAAACTCACATTGTTAACATTTAACACTGAATAAAGCACATGAGGTGTACCTGAGGTGATCATTGTCAGTTTTGTTTCGTTCAGCTGCAAGAAATAGAAGCAATACGTAGTTCAACCACTGGGTGTCAAACTTACATACTGCACCTTTAATGTTTGTTACTTCCACCTGTGTCACACCCCTGTATGTATTCAGTTCAATCATGTCTTGTGTATTTATACCCCTGAGTTTTAGTTCTTTGTCTTTGTATTGTATTGCCACATCTCCATGTCCTACCTGTGTTTGAATGTTCCAGTTCCTGTTTTAAGTGCTTTTTGTAAATAAATATGTGTTTATTGATAGCTCTTACGATCTGTGCTTTTCTGTGTGAGCCAACCCGTGACAATAATATGATTTATTTATTTATTTTCATTGTGAACATTAAATGGATGATTAATTTAAATGCAAAAAAATTATTGCAGGATAATGTAGGTTTATATATTGTTATGTTTGGTTGGTTTTGCTTCCACATTTGTTATACGGTGAATATTACATTGCAACATAACATAACAAATACATTTTATTGAACGTGTATTGTTATAGCCTAATAATAACAATAATGATAATTATTATTATTATTATTATTATTGCAGATCCACCAAGATAGGAATTAATTAAATAAATAGCAGTACAAATAAACATTATTTCATAATAGTGTTTTATTGAGAATGTACAAAATATATTAAGAAACGCACACACACACGCACACACACACACACACACACACACACACACACATATATTGCTCAGAATTTAAGTAACTCTGCATGACAAAAGTTGTATGGGCACTTATATGGCCTGGAACCATAATTTGAGATTATCCACTTGCTTATCTTACTCGGGTATGTTGCCTTGGGCTCCACCGTCATTGACTGCATCTCCATTGGCCCTGGTGTCATCAGCCACATCTCCACCATGGCTCCTATCCACCACTAATCTGTTCTGTCTTGTGTTCCTTTGTTCTGTTTCCTGCCTTCATTAATTACACTCCTGTTTCAGTTTAGTTATCATTATCTTGATTTTTTAAGTCCCTATGTTTCTTCGGATCAATGTCCGGTATTGTCAGTGTCTATGCTTGTAATGTTTGCTTTCCCCTTGTTTGGATCTCTTGTCATTTGTTATTAATGACTTCATCTTCATTGTGCATTCTTTAACACAAAAAGCCTAAGTTATACTTCTGCATTGAGTGATCACCATACCCGACAATGCACATACAGTAGCTGACACCATTGTGGGCATTTTTACACTTGAAATGCTAGTAAGCAGAGGAGTTTCTATGTTCCACTGTGTTGAGTTTCTTTGACAGTGTTTTGGGTTTACACAGGAAATTTCTACAGGAAATGTGTAATGCTACTGTAGAAATAACACAAACCTAAGCTTAATAAAGAGGTGGGAACAGACGAACGTTCAACAACTTTATTCATGATGTAAACACAAAATAAAAGTATCCAACAGGACTTGGGAGTTGTTAATCCCTCTGGCCACTGGCCTCATTCCACTCCCATGGCTCTCAACCCTCTCAATTATGTTCTAGATAAATATGAAGAGAGACTGTGACAAGAAGAGTGCTGTCACGTAAGGGTCTGCGACAACAGGTGAGGATCCACATGCAGTTTATTAAGAAGAGTAGTCAGGCAGGCAACGGTCAAACAGGTAGCAAACAGAAGCATAAAGGTAATCCAAGATCGTAGTCAAAAACAGGCAAAAAGTCAGTACAGGCGGCAAAACAACATAAACAATAAAACAAGACAAGGGTCAAAAACGCAGCTAGACAACGCAAAGAGAAACGCTTATGTCATGATATAAAACAGAAACAAGACTCAGCAATAATGTGTGTGTGTGCTGTGTTTGTAGTCCATCTGATTAATCCTGAACTGCTTCAGCTGTGGGTGGCGCGGTGGCGCAGTGGGTAGTGCTGTCGCCTCACAGCAAGAAGGTCGCTGGTTCAAGCCTCGGCTGGGTCAGTTGGAAATTCTGTGTGGAGTTTGCATGTTCTCCCTGTGTTAGCGTGGGTTTCCCCTGGGTGCTTCGGTTTCCCCCACAGTCCAAAGACATGCGCTATAGGTGAATTTGGTAAGCTAAATTGGCCGTAGTGTATGTGTGTGAAAGAGTGTGTATGGGTGTTTCCCAGTGATGGGTTGTGGCTGGAAGGGCATCCGCTGCGTAAAACATATGCTGGATAAGTTGGTGGTTCATCCCCTGATTAACAAAGGGACTAAGCCGAAAATAAAATGAATGAATGAATGAATGCTTCAGCTGTGTGTGTTTGCAATCAAGGGGTATCTGGGCCAGGTGTGTGAGTGAAGTGCATGATGGCATTTGTAGGTCATTAAAGTGGCAGATTTGTAGTTCTTCAGCGATCAGCACAGGCTGGATCGCAAGCACATGTAGTATGTACGCAGAGAATCGCATTTTACGTATATTATCAAATAGCGCACTGTGTGGCGTCATCAGACAAACCTAATAGGTTCATAGTGCACATGAGGTGATTACATCATAGGCATAGCAACCGCTAGCAACCTCTATAAAATGTACTGTATGCAAAGGAGTGCAATGTTTTATAATGTTTTTTGTTGTAAACACATTTTAGGCTATTTGTGTAAACTTATCAAAGTGTGAAAATATTGCAGTATGAGCCTGTTTTAGGTTTGATCTGAAAATGTAAAGTCTCTGATTTTGTATGCAAAACAATTATTGCTTTACCCATATGGTTTCAGTTTTTATTGGCTTTTAAACAGAGACACAAACGGGAGCACTCCAGTTGGTTTTAAAGGGTTAAAAAGTAAAGATAAAAAATTTTTCTTGATAATGAGGTTGCCCAGAATAATAACAGTTCTCTTACATGTAGCTTACTTTGCTGAAAGTGTGCAAACAATGCAGCAGCGCTGATGCTGTCCTGTCCTCAGACGGCAGTCCTGTGCCTGAAGGCCAGCGCTTTGCAATGACCTGGTAATCTGCTGGAACCTCTGTGTCCGCTGGGCTTTCGTGCTTGGAGAGAAGCCAGAGCCGCCTGCGTCGCTGATGGAGCCTTCAGGCCTGCACTGATCCAGCTGAAGGTAAGACTTGATGACAGCACATTTTAGAGTGGAACGTTCCCATTGTTTAAGCCTGATCTCCTTTTTTTGTACTCATAATATTTACACAAAGGTTTTCTGGGTAGAATGGAATTTGAGTTTTCAGTAGAACAGCTGCTGCTATTCAATTTTTAGTGCACACATCATTTTAGTCTAGAATTTCCAAATTCATGCACTTGTTGTCATTTAAATGAAAACTTGTATTTAAAAAATAACATATTTCAAGATATGTTTATTTGAATGTGAGTTATTTATTCAGGCATCAGGTTACATTGTTTGCTGTAGGATTTTTGTTTCACAAAAAGAAACTGTATTTGTTTGTGAATTGATTTTCATTGCGTGTGTTAAAGATTTGTTTGTGTGCATAGCTCACCATACGTTTCCATTAAAATCTTGCTCTGCAATCACACATTGTTGTTTTTAGAATAATCCATGGCTGAAACCCAGATGTTCCAACAGGACAGGGAACTTTGCAGATGAAAATACTACACTCAAAAAGTGACTTTTGCTGCTTGTTCAATCTACATATTTAAAATGACTTAAAACAACACAATTTGTACGTTTTTTGGGACAACATTATTGTTTTATATTCAATCCACTTAAATTTGTAAAAATGATTAATTTAATTGATTTGTGTTGGAACATGAAGTTCTGTATTATTAACAATGGACAATGGATCTGTTTTTGCACCTAAGGTTTAAAACAAATGTAGCATTTTTTTTTTACTTTGCTTAACGGATAAATGTAACTTAATGAAATAATAATACAATAGTTTATAAAGTAAGATCTATAAAATGCAGTATCTATTACTTGCTACAGTATGTCATGGTTATTTAAGGAGCCGTTTATGTGGTCATACAGCCTGAAGGACACGTAACTATTTTAAGTTTTGTCAGTTAAGTGGCTAATTCGTACGAATTCGAGTTCAGTCATACAAAAAAGGAAAGATTTTAAAAAGGTGGCGTGGCACCCAACCCCGCCCCTAAACCCAACTGTCACTGGGGGATGAAAAAATCATACTAAAATTGTACGAATTCATACAAATTAGCCACTAAATAAAAAAGTTACAAATTGCCGTGAGATTGTGTTGGGTCATACATTACTTTGTAGCCTCAAAATACTTAATGGACACTCAAATATATGATAAGAAAAACTGTGAAATTCATTCATTCATTTTCTTTTCGGCTTAGTCCCTTTATTAATCTGGGGTCGCCACAGCGGGATGAACCGCCAACTTATCCAGCATATGTTTTACGCAGCGGATGCCCTTCCAGCTGCAACCCATCTCTGGGAAAACTGTGAAATGTAAACACATAATTTTTTGATAAAAGTCAAATTTCATGGGGAGAAATCTGAATATTGAGATGAAAAATCCAAACTGTAAGATTAAAGTCAGAAATATGAACTTACAATTTTGTGATAAAAAGGCAAAATTATGAGATGTAAACTGCATTTTTACAATTGCAGTTGTGAGGGGGAAAAGAAGAATTAGGATGTTTTTATGGCTCAGTGGTTAGCACTGTCACCTCACAGCAAAAAGGTCGCTGGTTCGAGTCCCGGCTTAGCCAGTTGGCATTTCTGTGTAGAACTTGCATGTTCTCCCCGTGTTTGCATGGGTTTCCTCCATGTGCTCCGGTTTCACCCACGGTCCAAAGACATCAAGTGAATTGGGTGAATAAACAAAATTGGCCGTAGTGTGTGTGAATGCAAGAGTTTATGGGTGTTTCCCAGTACTGGGTTGGGGCTGGAGGGCATCCGCTGTGCAAAACATATGCTGAAATAATTGGCGGTTCATTCCGCTGTGGTGACCCCTGACGAATAAGGGACTAAGTCGAAGGAAAATGAATGAATGATACATTTTCAACCCAGAAATTGGGTTTGTCCCTATTTGACACAATATTGTGTTTAAACATTCAGATTTTTTTTTATTGTTTATGGATAACCCCAAGAATTGTTAATCTTCTAAATACAATTTTAAATATTACTTTTGAGTTTGTTTGACCAGAAATTGGGTTAAAATGACCCAGCATTTGACCCAGGAGTGAGTCTTTGTGTTTCATGCTTTCATTCAGTTACTTTAACCATGGTAAAGCACATATATATAAGGGCCTCCAAGTGCATCGAGCCCCATATGGAAGCTGTGATAATAAGGTTAGCGTGTCTTCCAGTTGCCTATGTCAACCAAGGGTCTCCAAATCCCACACTGACACGTCCACAATCCCAGCTTGTCCCAGCAGTTTTACATGTGAAAGAATATTTAACTTTTCACTCATCCATTCACAGTCAGGGAGCGGTAAGCAGCCCTAAGCCTGGCCGAGATTAGCTTTCAGAGGATAATGCAGTGAATTGAACCCCACACACACCACCTCCTGGCCTCTCTCTTGTTCCCCGGCCAGTCAAACATACTTGGAGGAAAACAGACCCTTGACCGTTCTTTTTAACCTTGCAGAGAAGCAACGTGGAAAAGGAGAGTTTTCCCATATAGCTGCAGATTTGAGGGCAAGACTTACTTAAACGGCATGGACAAACAAAAGAAGAGAAACAGAAAAACACAAAGGTTGCGTCCTGCATTAACCTACAATTTACAGGCATGAGAGTTTTGGGCAGAGGTTAGTTGCATAAAACGTTATAGAGATTTCCTTCACATTAAGAGATTTGTTTTGAAAGTGTTATTGTGAATGAGTGGACTTTTAATAGTTTCAAAATGAATTTATTTAGTTTAGTTAACTAGATTTGTTTCCACCTTAAAAGATTAAAATCAATTTAGTTTTATTAGAGGCAGATTTATGTGATATATGAGCTATGCTACAATACACCGAATAACAATTTAGATTTTTTTTGTTTAGAAATGTAAAGGTTTTCTTTTCTTTTTTGGGGGGGGGGGGGGGTTTGACAAATATTGCAGCAGTAGGACAACTTTATATACTTTTGAGGCTTTTTTAGGCTAGAATGTAGTTGTTTAGATTGCAACTATGCAGTTTATTTATAAGTGTAGTGCCTATTTTAAATATTTATAATTTTAGAGATTCAGCGCATTGGCGGCCATCAGCCTGCCATACTGAGCAGAGCAAAGACGGTTGACGTTCCGCCACAAGATGGCAACGGAGACCGCATATTAAGTCCTTAGGGGACAAAAACTCTGTAAATTTCAAACTACAGCCAAATCAAATCATTATAAAACAGGTAAGTGACATTCTAAGTCAATCTCTCTCTTTTTATATGTTGTAGTGCTGTATTTATACCATAGTAATCTAGTAGTGTTTGCTTTGCTTTAGCTTTTTTGGGGTTAATTATTGTGACATTCTGATTGCAACAAAGAAATAATGCCGTTCAGCCTTATAATCTTAAAATGTGAGCAAAATCACCTGTTTTGTTTTTGACCTTTTTTTAATTAAATCTTATATATAATTTTTTTTTTTCTGTTCAGACACAACCCTTAAAGTCTTGAGTCTTGATTCTGAAAAAAATATATAAATAAATAAAGAATAATAATAAAAAATATATCAACTCTATTCTTATTGTCAAGACTAAATAACACTACATTGAGCAAATGCTAACCAAACAATGATTAGCGATCATAATGGTAAGTTGTTCTAATGGTACCTGCCATAAAACAGCCTATTCGAGATGTTACAGAAAATCTGAACAGTAAAAAAACCATGAAACACATTTATGGTAACATATATAAACATCAACAATAAATTTGTAAATTTTTTGGCCAACAAATATTGTAATTAATAAACATTATACATTTATAATATTTTGTATGTGACAACCTGTCTTCTGAAATGTTTTAACATAGAAGGTCAAAACAGATCATGAAGTTATTTTACAATTATTCCATAATGTGTGTGATTTAACCATTTAAATATTGTGAGTAACACAATCGCTTTGTGATGAACTGAACTAATTGTACTTTATTATCCTAATGTGAGCAACATGATGGGGAGTATATTACATCTTCACACATTACTTTTTTTTTTTTTTTGGGAAAATATGACAATTTAAATGAGTAATGTTTGCTGAGAGCAAGATACATTTTTAATACACCTTTCTAAATAATAAGACAAAAGATAAAAAGTACTGGAAATAACAAGTGGTACAGTATAGAAAAGTTCTAATAATAAGCAATAATTAATATTGAGTCAAATTACAATCACAAAATGACATTAGGATTAAGTTACAGATCAATAATACTAAAAACTGAAAGTGTCTTTGAAAATGTACTGTACAAACCACAACATTAAAATGATTCATGGAGCTGCAAAAAAACTACTAAAAAAGCTTTATACTGCATGCCAGGCCAGTAGATGGTGATGTTCCTTTGCAAAGAAACACTACACACTTGCACATTCGGTCCTGTGGTCCAACAGTGCATTCAAAATTGTATATTGTTGGAGTACATTTGAATTTGAGCGTTATCAATCATTGAAAATGTATGTTCTCCATGAATAGGAGTAGTCTGAATGTAATAGGGATTTGCTACATATGCCATGTCAGTTGTTTCGTTTAAATAAAAAAATGGCCTCATGGGATCATAAAGTGTCCACTTGAAGTGCACTATAAAATTTAGTAGAAGGTTATCAAGGTACTTCTTGTTTACTGTTCATTAAAATACTATGAATTTGGATGTACTATTTGATTTACATACTGTTTTCTCCACATATTACACAGAAGGGACATGTGTGATTTCAGACGCACTACACTATTGTTGTGAAGTGCTCATGCTATTACCAAAAATAAAAGTTTCCAGGCTAATCATTTAATACGTATATGCATGGCGTCGCTGCTTTCTTGGAAAAAAAAAATTAACTTTCAAAACCATGCACATGAAAAAACACAAACAATATGAAATGCAACCCTGCAAAATAGTTTTTTTTAATGTTCATATATATATATTTATTTTATTTTATTATTTCTTTTACGCAGCGGATGCCCTTCCAGCTGCAACCCATCACTGGGAAACATCATTACACACTCATTCACACATATACACTACGGACAATTTAGCTTACCCAATTCACCTATACCAAATGTCTTTGGACTTGTGGGGGAAACCGGAGCACCCAGAGGAAACCCACGCCAACACGGGGAGAACATGCAAACTCCACACAGAAACGCCAACTGACCCAGCCGAGGCTCAAACCAGCAACCTCCTTGCTGTGAGGCGAACGTGCTACCCACTGTGCCACCGTGCAGCCCATATATTAATATAGCACAGCACAAGGACATTTAAAAAAAAATACAGTATGGATTATTTTACAATGCAAGATAAAGTAGCTTGTATTTAATCAAACACATAATCAAGTTTTTTTGCATCCATCCAATGTAAAAAGCATTGGCCTCATGTGACAGAAAGGTGTCCTTCAGATTCACAATGGTAGTAGGTCATTGGGATACTAATTACTTTTTCAAATACTATGCATTTGGACATACTACTTGGCTCACAAACTGTTTCCAATATAGTAGGAACATATGCGATTTTGGATGCAGCCCATCATTGTTGCTTTGGTTGCAAAGTCACACAGTCACATATAGACACAACATTAATGCTGCATTCCAGACAAAGTTGGAGATGGGAAGTTCAGCAGTGAAATGTCCCACTTCTAACCTCAAAACATATCAGTCAATCATGCGTCACAGTCGGTAGGTAATATCATCTCAGAAATAGCCATTATTAATAGGGTTTCGACTCATTTTATGCTGTAAACATACTTTAATGTACATTTTTATGTTGCACATAATTAAATAATTGCACAGATTAGTAAGAAAAAATATAAAAACTACTATTAACACAAATGGTGTAAATGCAAATCAGTGTAAAATGCCAAATTAAAACTCCTATATATGAGTTTTATTTACGTATAATTTTAAAATTCGTTTTGGTCATTTAAGCTATATGTTATCTTGTTAATTATAATTAATTTTTGTAATGTTCAAAAATGTCCTATATACGAGATTTATTTACATAGCATTTTAACATTTCTTTGTAACTACAATATAAACTATTTGTTGTCTTGCTAATAATGCTCAAAATTTTTGTAATGTGCACAAATTGCTTTTTTTTTTTTACAGCACAAGGACTTTTTTATTTTTAAAACAGTATAAATTGTACCATGAAAGGAAATGTAGCTTTCTTTTTTATCCAATTTCCTATATGAGTTCTATTTATCCCAGTGATGGGTTGCAGCAGGAAGGCATCCGCTGCGTAAAACATATGCTGGATGAGTTGGCGGTTCATTCCGCTGTGGCGACCCCAGATTAATAAAGGGACTAAGAGAAAATAATGAATGAATGAATGAATGAATGAATGAGTTCTATTTACATGCATTTCTTTTCTAATTGCTTTGCAACTACTTATAATGCTTGACAATTTTTGTAATGTTCTCAGTTTTCACTATTTACTTACAGCACAATGATCTATTCAATGTTATCATGTAAGGAAAAGTAGCTTTCTTTTGATCAAATCATTTTGAACGATTATTCGCGTTTTATTTTCAGCGCAGCTACTACAACCAGCTGGCGTAAAAAAAAAGCGCTCACCCCCCTCCCGTATGCTCACATGGTACGAGCCGCCCGTGGATGGTGGAAGCCGCTTGTCATTCCTCGGCTTTCCCTCCAGCCTCTGCACTGCTCTCCACTGCGAGCTCACGGACTCAGCAGCTCCACAGCACACGGACGATATTCGCCCTCCAGCTCTGCGCAGTAAAAACACACGGCTCGTCTTATTCATGCGCACTGCTCTCTCTTTCTCTCTATGCGGCTCACTGGACATTTTACCTCCTTTTCATTTTCAAACGGGAAATCATGATGATGATGATGATGATGATAAGACACCGATATTAACAGCATAACACCTTGCGGGGAGAAAAAAAAAACGCTGGATAGACGCCTTCTCCTGCTTCTTCAGCAATGGTAAGAGATGCATGTTCAAGAGAAAAGTGCGTTGTTGTTGCGCAAACAGCTGGAGCGCGTTCGGCGTGATAGTATTACGCGCAGCCTCTTCTGTTATTTATTATGGAGCAGCTTGTAAACTTGCAGCATGGAAGGACAGTGTAAAGTAAAAGAGGGCTTGGCTGCACTCTGTTTCCATGTAAAACATGAATTATTGGTGGAGGCTGAATGATTCATGTCTCAGCGTCCTTCAGGGATCATTCTAAATACAAGTTATTAAGGCATTTTGGGGCATTTTCCAGTTTATTTTTATTTGGTTCAACATCCATCCCATGTCAACGGGCCGAGGGTGTACCTGCTTAGTGCTGCATGTCTCACTCCTGTGTTCATTCACTTTAGGGTGGAGTATGGATGGATGGCTGTGGTTTAAGGATGTGGAGAGTACAGTGTTTTTTTTTTTTTTTAGGGGTTGGAGTGTTTTTCTGGCAGTGGGATACTGCGTTTCCAGATTGATCCTGTGAAGCAAATGGGCTTTTACAGCTCTTGTTTTACTCGTACTCTCTCTAAAACCCTCTTATTTTGGGGCTCTGAGGGTTTGCTGTAAAGCTGGGATGGGAATTTGTGGCTAATTCTGATGTATTTTAAAATAAAAAAAAGAGAAATGTTGGCAGAATGTGTGTGAAGCAAGGGTGTTAATGTTTTTTTTGTTCTTTGTTATTTTTACACTAATACTGTTTCAGGAATGAACGAACATGTATATTGAGATGACCGAAACGCTTTTTTATTTTATTTCATAGATCTTTCAATCTGGTTTTACACATGCGCATGCACAGTCTAGTATTTTCAACATAACAGCAGGGCTGTTGAAAAATTGATAGTAGATTGATAGATGTTTCATCTTCCACAGTGTACATAAAAGATTCACAGTATCTCTCAAAAAAGAACGGGATTGGAGTAGAATGAAATGTCAGTGATATTTATTCTGAAGAAACACAGCGTAAGCTCACTTTCAACACAAACATTTAAAAATAGAAATAGAAAATAGAAAATGTAATGATATTTAGATGAGAAATGTTAGATGAACTTGCCCATAAAGTGATGAACTAAATCTGTGGCTACTCTACTAGAACACCTGTATGAATTTGACTTATACGTCCACTGCAATGGTCGTTCGGTTAAACTGCAGGATTGCTATAAAAACTAAAGTTAATTAATTTAGTTTGTTTGATATATTTCACGTCAGGTTAAGCATTCATTATATGTTTTCAGAGGCAAAAATCACAGACAATTGACACAATAATCATGCTGTACATCTTCAGAGGAACACAACTAGTAGGTTTATGTTTTTATTATTAGTTAATCATACTAGTAAACAAGAGCTAACCACAAAGGATACTGTTACAGCATGTATTAATACAATTTTTAATCAAGATTTAATTAGTATTCCTACTTTTTAAATAAATAAAAAAGGAAAACTCAATAAATCTAAGCTTACATAAAGTAACAAGAAACTGTATTTTTACATTGACAAAGATTAATATAGGCTGTATGAATTCAGTTAGTTAGTTTTGTTAGTTAAATTTCCCAATAAAAAAACCCAATTCCATGGGTTAAACAATCTATTTTATAAGGTGGTAATTTTGTGTTAATTTGTTCTGTGTGAATCATTCATTCATTCATTCATTTTCCTTCGGCTTAGTCCCTTATTTATCAGGGGTTGCCACAGTGTAATGAACCACCTGTGTGAATTATTATTATTATTATTAAATCATAAAGGTGTACTGTGAGACCTAGGAGTCATGATGGAAAACCTATTTAATAAAAAAAAAACAAATATTGCAAGTTTAACTAACTTAACATTTTTGGAACCCTATGAATAAGTACTTTTTTCTCCTCAAATTTGAACAGGTCTGAAATTATTCATTAAAAAAATCACAATTATTTGAGGGGTACATTATGTACAATATTAACATATTTCATTAAAGTCTGCATGAACTAGAAGTTGCTGACGCTTTGATTTCAGTAAGTTGATGTACTTCCAACTTAAATGGAATATTGAGTAGGGGGCGGGGCTTGCATTTGGCAAATCATTCCCTTGTAGCAAACTAACTATAAGAGGGGCGTGGTTAAGAATAAGACATCAACAGAGAAGATCTGCCACTCCAAACGCAGCAGCACATGGTCAGACTTTGATTGAAGATCAAAACAATCTATCTTTGTTTCAGTGGATTAACTTGCACGGATTAAATGTTCACCTGAAGAATAACAATGTGCACAAGCAAGCTAAATATTGTCACATGGACTTTAAGTAGCATAAATCTGCACCTTTTTGTAAAGTGTGATGAAATTTTACGCAACAAGCTTCATGGGGTTAAATTGGAGAGACCCCGAGTTCTGGTGAAGTGTTGTGTAGCGGCACTAAATGAGTCTGAAGTTGGTGGGTCCCCATGGGTTTGACCTTTCGAGGATGGCCTTGTATTCTCCTGGTTGTCATGGTCCAAACCGATGAGGACTCTGAGATGGTCACCACACAGGCCATTTCCATGAAAAGAAAGGCTCGGGCAACTCTCCTTTGTCCGCCCTTACAAAGAGAATGAAGAAAAACATCAGGCTAATTTATTTTCCCTTTTATCCTGTTCTAATCATTTAGTTTTTTTTTTTTTTACATTATGCTGTTTCCTTTACTTCTCAAGGGTAGTTTATATGGATTTTTGTTTTTGTGGTCAAAAAAAGATTGTTTGACATATTTTAAATTTAGCTATAATGAACACTCCTATTATCCAATGATCTCAAGTTCTTTTCTGTGGGTTTAGTTTGGTTTCAGGAGCATGTAAGGGTGGTTCCCAGCATTTGTTGGTGTACTCTCAGTGCTGGGTTGCGGCTGGAATGGGCATCTGCCACATAAAACATATGCCAGAGTAATTGGCGGTTCATTCTGCTGTGGCGACCCCTGATTAATCAGGGACTAAACCAAAGGATAGTGAGTGAGTGAGTTTGGTTTCGTACTGACTTGCTTGAATCCAGCTGAGGAGCTGCAATGAGAGCAAAAACAATGACGGAAGCAAGCCGATGAATTGCTTGATCTCTCCAGTGACTCTTCAGTATAGTGATGCGGAGTCTCTCGTGTAATAAGGCTTTATAGCTGAGCTGTTATGAAAGAGCGTGGACCTCAATGGAAGGTGGACACGCAGTGGGTGAAGTGTTGCTCATTGCACCTTCCTCTTATTAAGGAGCTCCAGAATTGCACCCCTGCCAGGTCTCTTTATCCCTGCAGTGCAACAAACATCTGATCACTGTCTTCACAAGACTCTTGTGCAGTGAGGCATTTTTCCTGCTCAAAGAAACATGATCTGATACACCCATAGTGAGAAAGAAAGTCGCAACTGCTTTTTGGCCTTTTGCCTGTTTGGGATTTGAGACCGTTCCTACAAATCCATAATTCTGCTTCTTCAAAAACTTTTGATGTGGTATTTCAGATAAGTGCAGTAAATAATAAATCTTTTGTAGAAATAGGAGTCATGATGTTTAAGCAAACTGCCTAATAGATCAACATCAGCTCCACCAGTGGTGTGTTTTTGGGGGTGTGGTTATCTGCTTGCCCAACCAATGGCAAATAAGGGGTGTTCTTGTGAAGAACCTGTAATAACCATAATCATTTTATTTAAAATATCTCATGGTTTTGCAGATTGGTGAAAAATCCTTTCTTTTGCCCAACAAACTGAAATAATCATGTTGTTGTGAAATGTATTTATTTATTTTACTATATCTGAACTAACAATATGTATGGAAATTGGAAAACATAATTTTTAGAAAACCACAACATTGGCTCAGCCAAAAGTGTAGGTTTCGGGGCGTGGCTACCTGTTGGCAACCAATGGCAAATAAGGTTAGAAAATCAACCCGATTTTATAGAAAAAAAAAATACTTGTGTAGGTTTTGCAAATTGGCGATGCCAGAAGAAATGTTATTAATAAAATAATATAAAATAAAAAAATAATAAATAAGAATGCAGATGTACTGTAGTTCCAAATCTGATCATACAAAAATGTATGAATAAGTAGAATATTTTTTATGTATTCAGCATACATTTGTCCAAAGAGAAAACACTTACCAACATAATTTACTGAGTAAAAAACAATTTTCATTGAGAAATTGCTAGTAAATATTAGGAATAATTACAAAGATATTGCAAAAAAGTAAAACATTTTATGCACATTCATTGTCCTTCAGCTTAGTTCCTTTATTTATCAGGGGTCGTCACAGCAGAATAAACCACCAACTTATCCAGCATATGTTTTACGCAGCAGATGCCCTTCCAGCCGCAACCCAGCACTGAGAAACACCCATCGTATTCATGCAAACTCCACACAGAAATGCCAACTGACCCAGCCGGGGCTCGAACCAGCGACCATCTTGCTGTGGGGCGACAGTGCTAACCACTGAGCCACCGTGCCACCCACTTTTATTATTATTTTTATTATTATTAAAACACTTATTATTATTTGTATTAATATTATTTGTATTATTATTATTATTATTATTAGTAGTAGTAGTAGTATTAATGCATGCTGTTTGGACTCTCAGGAGTAGCATTAAAGAAATACCTTTCCAAGAACCCAAGAAGTATGAACTTGGATTTGCTGTTGACATGATGGCATTAGTTTTCAGAAACAGAAAGCAGAGATCTCCCATCAGATTATGAAGAACTTAATCAGAACTCTATCTGTGCCAAATCCTTTCCACAACACAGCCTAGCAGTGCTTTCATCAGCTATGAGCCAAGTACATTGCAATGATTTTCTTTTTGTTCTTTTATTATTATTATTGTTATTATTATTATTATATATTTTTTTGGTGTGTGTGTGTGTGTGTGTTGAGCATGGGGGTGGATAAGAACAAATATACGCAAAATGGGATCAATGAACTGCATTATAGTTGTTGTGACCCACTGTGTGCTCAGTCCATTTGAGATCAATGTGAAAGTTGTGTGACCCTCAGTGGCTGCTAATGCAATTAGGCTTTTATTGTGTGTCAGTTTATAGTGCTGTAAATACCACCACCCCCGTTATTCACCAAGATTAAAAGCAACAGCTACATCTAAACCATAAACGTCAATTTGTTCTAATGGACACTTGTCTGCTTGCAAACATCCAGTAGTTTGTTGGAAAATAAATGCAAGTCTCATTTTTTTCTGCTACAGTTGTTGTTTGTTTGTTTGTTTTTGTCAGCAGTTTAACATTTGCATGTTATTTTTTATGTTACTTACATGAAGATTCAAAAATTGCTAATCTCCTTAAAAAATGCAAATAATGTCAGCACCAATGGTGTAGTGGTTAGTGCGTCGACACATGTACTCTGGTGCTCACGGCGACCCGAGTTTGATTCCCACCTTGAAGTCCTATGCTGATCCTTCCCCTCTCTCTGCTTTCCTGTCAATACTCTCTACTGTCCTATCCATTATAGGTGAAAACCCTGAAAAATAATTATATAAAAAAGAAATGCTAATAATGATGTTTATGCATTGCATTTAATTGGGTATCTTTCTCTGTACTACTATTCGGATGTCAAATAAGCACAGTATACATATTTATGGTTAGAGATAAAAGAAAAAAGTGAAATGATTAAAAAGATGCTTAATGTAAATTACATTCTTTGCATAAATATGCTTTTAATAGTGTCATAGTCTGCATCTGTTTTTTTTAATGCAAGTAATGCAAGTCTTGGCTGTTTTATCCTTAAAAATGAAAAATGTGCATTTTTGGATGGTGCATGTTTGGTTGATTTAGATACAGAATGCATATTCAACAAAAGTCTACGTTTTTGTGTTGTAATACACACAAAAGTCTTGTGGGTTCACATAAATCTAAGCTTTTTTAATCTTATTTATTAAGATAAATTGTGAATTTTTATTCATTTCAAATATTTGTTGCTCACTGAAGCTAAGCAGGGCTGCGCCCAGTCAGTACCTGGATGGGAGACCACGTGGGAAAGCTAGGTTGCTGCCGGAAGTGGTGTTAGTGAAACCAGCATGGGACGCTCATCCTGCGGTCTGTGTGGGTCCTAACGCCCCAGTATATTGATGGGGACTCTATACTGCTCAGTGAGTGCTGTCTTTCAGATGAGATGTTAAACCGAGGTCCTGACTCTCTGTGGTCGTTAAAAATCCCGAAGGATGTCCTTTGAAAAAGAGTAGGGGTTTAACCCCAGCATCCTGGCCAAATTCGCCCACTGGCCTCTGTCCATCATGGCCTCCTAACCATCCCCATATCATAATTGTCTTCATCACTCTGTCTCCTCTCCACCAATCAGCTGGTATGTGATGTGCGGTCTGGTGCAATATGGCTGCCGTTGCATCATCCAGGTGGATGCTGCACACTCGTGGTGGATGAGGAGTCAAAATAAATTAGTTATTAAAAAAATATTATGTTTATAAATGTTTTGAAAAAAATCTGTTAATTGGGAAATATTTTTCAAATGGAGGGCTAGTAAGTTTAACTTATATTGGGACTTATATTGGACATTACATTGGGACATTGCTACCCTTTCGATGAGCAGATGGTACAAATTTTGGTTTGGTTTCCCTTAGCATTTCTAATTTTACATTCCTTTCCATCTCGATTAACTTGAAGCAAATGAATGGAACTTCCTTTAATTGAAGTCCTTAGCATTTTGTATTTTTACTTCTTTAGACTGTGATAATTGCCTGATGTAACACTGTTTTCCTGAAACCCTGCAAAGACAAACAACCAACCGACAGCTTTGGTGGCATCCGGTAATTATCACTCAAAGAAGGTCTTACTCGCGACTCCACATTACCTCAATCAAAACAATACATCATTGTTTCCGCCTGTTTGTTTAAAAGGCGCGACGCTCTGACAGGAAGACGAGATCTTTACTGTAACTGAAGCTCATTGTCACGGTCACTTGTTTAGGGAGGAATCCACTAATTCTCGCACGCTCAAATGACCAGATCGCTGCTTTGTCCCTTTCAGACGGCGTATAAATCACTGTCACTCGGTACAGTTGGTGCATTAGCTGGGCTTTACGAACGTAGCCTTCACCTTCTCAACATGAGCGCTATTAATGGCGATGATGAGTGCATTGGGTGCAGAAGGGTGTATTTGCTTGCCCGGAGCATTATGTTCAGTTGAAGCTGCAGTCTGTCATGCTGTGATTTATCGCACGTTCGGCTAATGGCAGCCTGTCGAGATAACAACGCTTTATTGGACTTGAAAGTTGGACGAGGGTGGGGTGGAGATGCCATAGCGCTCTTCATTTCCAGAATCGCTGAACGGTGACTGGTCAACTGAGCGCTGGAGATTTGCTGAATGAGAGCTGCGAGTTGCTGAATGAGGGAATTTTCTGGCTCTCCCTTTCTTTGGCGAAACTTGGTTAATCTTAGGGAAATTCTCATTGAAGGAGACACATTCTTGGTATGGCGACACAGCTGTCAGGGCTTTGCGGCATTACTTTTTAAATGTGAAGTGTAGCTGGGCGTTTTTATGAAATGTGACTCTAGCTTTTCACTAGACGACTGGTTTTTTTTTTCTGTGCAGTTGGGGGAAAAGAAAAGCTTTTTCTTCACTCCAGTGGGTTTGGACATTGTGTATTCTAAAAGTGGGATCAGGAACAACAGCTGCCACATTTACATTCAAATGACTTTCAAGAGATCCTGCTTCGTAGTCTGGGCACCTATTCCCATGCAATTTCTCCAGGTACACTCCCTCCAATCTGGGATGCTGACTGCCAAGCTATTTTGCAACAACACTGGAGGGAAAAAATTAGACTGCAATTCTATATTTTGCGTAGCACCCATTTACATTTAGTTTTTTCTTCAGAGAAACAAGAGAGAAAGAGTTTCTTCTAAAACATTTTTGCACTTTTAAGAATCATGGTTTTATATTGGCATGTCTGGATCTTTTAACTTTTAATCTCTGTGAAATATTTTAATTTCACGTTCTTTAAAGTGGAAAAAAGTGCTTTAAAGGTACAGTTCCCCCAAAATTCTAAGTCATCATTGTTTTAAACTTTTTCAAAATTTTGAAGAAAGCTGGAAACCTGTAACCATTGACTTTCATATTATTTGTTTTTTCCTACTATAGATGTAAATGGTTACAGGTTTCCAGCTTTCTTCAGAATATTGTCTTTTGTCTTTAACCGAAGAAAGAAACGGATGAAGGTTAATGAGCACTTGACACCGTGTCCTAACTACATGTGATGTGCAACATGCGATAAAAGATTTCATTTTAACAATGAAATCTTTTCATTGTTAAAAGTATTTTTTGTCCTAACTATCTGTGATAACGCTGTGAGACATTTCTATTTTAGATACTAGTTTTATTTCCATGACGTCGCAGCAGAACAACAGCGTATACTACTAAGACAATGATCACCTCAGGTACTGATAATGTGCTTTATTCAGTGTAAAATTCTACTATGATTTAAATGCCATTTTACGTGACATTTATTGCTATACTACTTAAAGCAGCAGCAGTTAGTTTACCTCAGATCTTGAAAATAACTAGCAGACTGTTTGAAAATGAAAGGCAAAACTATGTGACTGCGAACCAACAAGATCAGTCACTCAGTAGCTTATTAATAATGTTAAAGTGGTTTAATATCTATTAATTAGATTAAAATACTTTACAATTTAGTTGGGAGTGCAGTGACTGGTATTTAAATGTTTCTGTCATTCCGCGTCACATTTGGTACAGACAGCTAAATTGCTTGTCACTGGAATCTTGTCGCGTTGAGTATTGTTAGGATACTGTGTCAGGGTGAAAAAAATGGGTACATTTTCTTTTTTGTTTAAAGTATCGCTTTTATTTTTAGAGCGTACAGTGAAACATTTTTTGAGCTTGTCCATGTTTGAGGTCGTCTAGAGGTAGTCGAAAACGCATTCGGTTTGCTTTTGTAAAAGGTTCACTGTCAGCATAAAGATACTTGAAACCCAACATACATACAAGTTACTTTCCACTGCAATGTTGTGTGACAAACTTGGACATGAGCAGAATCTGCATAGGAACCTTTTTGTTGTTGTTGTTGTTGTTGTTGATCTTTGTACAACTCCTGATTGTGCAGATTTGTATTGGAATGGCTGGATTTCACTTGGAAATGATTGCAGAACAGCAGTAAATATGACCTTAAGTTGACTCTTGGTTATCCAATCAGTGTGTAAAATGCATGGCATTAACACCTTAAACATGGTAGTGCAGAATGTTTTATTTTAATTTTTTTATTTAATGTATATGAACCACTAAGGATCATTGACCATTCATTTTTGGTCTTTTTATTTTAGTGGGATTTCTCCAGTAAAATGTTCTCTGGGAATATGTTTGTTTGATACTATATCCATAGTTAGCAGTTGATGCTTATTTACCATATTTTTGCACACTAATTTAACTGATTTGTTACATTTAGGTTGACTTTGCAGTTCAGAATAGCATGCTCTTTATTTAATAGTACATCTAAATGCAGTTTAGTGAATTGCAAAATAGTTTCCTTTTTTCCACAAGGTGCATTATATGCAATGATGCCTAAATTGACTTGACAGCATTTAAAGCAATTGATTTTAGTGCATGGTTTTTGATTTATTTGTATGAAATAGTACAGAAGTTTAAAACTGACTATTTTATGGTCATTGTAGGGCTGCACGATATTGGAAAAATCTAACATTGCGATATTTTGTTATTTTGCTATATATATTGTGATATGAATACAATTTCACCAGATGACTTAAAATGCCTATTTGGAAAGAATTTATCATTTTTGATTGATTGCAATGATTCTGTAGGGGATTGTATCTGAATAAAATCTAATAAACGATCTACAAGCATAGACATCTTATGCCCGAATGCTTTCAAAATCATAATACAGTCACAGGCCTCAAAAACACATGCAAATTATGAATTAAATATCTTGCGATGTGACTATTGCGAATGATCACATTGCAGTATCAATGCTGAAACGATATATTGTGCAGCCTTAGGTCACTGGTCCTCATACAGAATTAACAAATGCATTTTTTAATGCTCCAAAGGAATTCCTTGTAATAAAAATGTGCACAGATAAACCATTCCAGTGAAATCTCATGAGGTTTGAAATAAGCGACCTCTGAGCTATACGAATTTCCTCTGGGAAATTATTTGTGAAAAAAGAAAGAAATCCCACAAATGCAGATCATCACTCCGTCTTAGCTGGAAAGCTGAAGTTGTTGTGAAAAATAGAAGTTGAGACATTGAAATAGTAGAACAAATGATGGGTTTGCTTTGGTTGACATGCGAACGCAATGCAGCCTTTGAACGCTGGGTAATTAATCAATTACTGGCCATTTGCCATTCCAGCGGTAGTGTGCCAGAGCGAGGTCAGACTCCAGCTTTCTCCATTTATCCTTGTATACCGTGGCATTGTCTATGTTGTTGGAGCAATGCTAATGCACCTCCTGGCCTGTAAATGACCTTATTACTCATCTCAGGAAATAAAAGGATTCACATGGATGTGTTTCATACCAACTGTTTTGCTTTGTTGGCCAATTGGTTGAATAGTTTAGTGATGAATGCTCTTTGCAATGTTTTGATAACACTCTGCTTTTTGACCCTGGGAGCCCAAATAATCTGCGTCCCACAGTCATGTGAGGTGGATGGACCCTGCATTCATTTACCCGCCCTTGTGCTGAGGTTTAGATGCTGCGTGGGAAAAATGAAGTGGGTTTGAAGATCTTTTAGGAAAAAAAAAAAAAAATGTTTGGTGTTGTCAGTGGTTGGCAGAGCATGGCTGGAGTTGTTAGCATATTGTTAGACAAAGATCAAATTTTTTTAGGTGATTTTAGGCTGTTTGGTGATTTGAAAAGATGTGTAGATGAAGCATTGCTAGATGTTTTCTTGAGTTTCATGTGTCTCTACAATTTTTTTTTTTTCCAAGTTCTTCCAAACAGTATGATTTTAGCATAAATATTAAACCGGTTAATTATGCGACGCTTGTGTTTTATTATTATTCTTTTTTATATGTCACTAGCTTTTAAAATGTTATTTTATTTTATTTTATTACAAATACATAAAAACACAACTCATAATGGCTATACTAATATATATATTTTTCTTCTTTTCTGTTTTCTATTTTTATTGTAACTTTTTTTTGCCATTTATTGTTAGCATGTTGTTAGCAGTAAAATCTTCATAAAAACGTGTATTTACCATTTTTTGTTAAAGTAAGACACTTTTATTAGCATTATTATGTGTCACGTGTTTTAATATGCAAAAAAATAAATATTTCAAACCTTTAAATAGAAAGTTTATTTGAGTGTGGTTTACAAGAAAACGTAAGTTTTACATGTTTATAAAAAAGTTTATAAAAAAAATAAATTATTTGTGGGTCAAATAAAATAATAATAATAATAATTTAATGCCCCAAGTCCATGTGACATTTAGTGAATATAAAAAAATGAATAAAAAATATTAATAAATAAATAATTAAAAAATACATATGTTATATACATTTCTTTCCATTTATTTATTCATTAGGATTACATAATCATTCAAGAATGGTTTTAGTATCTGAAATAAATTTCATTTTGATATTTTTGGGAGACCTAAAGTAAAAAATATTATTGAATAATAACTGTTTTCATTTATGACATTTATTAAGTTAATAAGTTAATTTTGAATAAAATATAATAAAAATAAAACTCATTGTGATGCAACTGTCTTTATAACTGTCTTTACTCAATAAAAATGTAAAAATAAATATTAATAGACAATTTTTCTTTTTTTTTTTTTAAGTACACATAAAATAAATATTCTATTTCTGCAAGTTTGGCATGTGTATTTTAACCTATATCTTCATTTTACACGCTCCTGTTTGTCACTGACCCATATGTCAAAGTGTAATGCTTAAGGTCAGGGGGCTGTTCATACTCTGACCCCAAATATGAGCTTCAGTAAACGTGAAGCTAGCCTCAACAGACTCCTCTAATGAACATCTTTGTATGATATTGATTTATTTTCTCCTCGTGCCTGATGTTTTCCTCTCAATAGTGTCTTTTTTTCCTTGCTCTCCGTGGAGGATCTCATTGGTCCTGTCAGACAGAATCTGCTCTTGAAGTGCTCTTTGGAAGAGAGGGGCCTTCGTGTGAAAGCAGGGGCCCTTAATATGTGCACTTGAGCCACTTTGGAGAAGATGGAGGTTCATGTTACCTCTCTTTTGCTGAGAGAAACACTGCGGCCATTGTACCCTGCATTTCACGCTACACATGTACCAATTTCTGTGATGATTCACATAAGTCACTGGAAGCTAATCGCAATCTCCTTTGCACGCGACTCGGATTTCAGCTTTTGTCAGCGGAGTTTAATTTGCTGTCACAAACTTGAACGCGCCTCATACGTTTCTGCTCAGGTGTCTGGAAAAACACCTTCAAGTCTGGCTCAAGTTTTCAAGAGTGAGTACTTGGTTATTATTAAGGACTAACTGAGGAAATTGGAGCGATTATAAGATCGATGCTTAAGACTCATTTTTAAGAGCCGGTTTATGACTGCGAACTCAGTTAATGAGAATTTGTAGTCTCCGTAGTTGTGCAAAAAAAATCTGCAGTTTATTAACTGTTATTTGAAGATGTGGTGCAGCAGTTGAGCCGTGGTTCTTATGTGGATGATGCAAATGTTGATCCAGTTGGAAAGTTTTGACACTTCGTATGAAAAATTGTAGCAATTGTAACAGACACGTGATAATTTTTTTCTTGCACACATTGTGTTGTGATGCTTGAGCAATGAGATACAAGCTTAAGATAAAAGAAATGAAGATCGAAGTTTTAATCTGCTTTGTGACATTTCAGATATTCTAGTTGTTGATCACTGTTTTTGCTGTGTGGATTATTAAAGTTAATGATTTTTAGAAACATATTTAATCAAATATTAACCTTTTCCCACACTGAAAAAAATGATATTACAAAAAGTCATGACAACAAAAGTTGTTACTTTAACTTGTTTTAATAAGTTAATCAAGTTTCAACTCATTTTTTTAAAGGTATACAAAGCTTAACTTAATATTTTTAGTCAGTTTTACTGATGTAAGTTGAGATGACTTGAAAAGGTCATTTGATTTTACTTAAAAAATGAAGGCAGCAATAATTTTAGATGCAAACTTTACTTAGAATTTGAGGTCCTATAATAAGTATTTTAAAAGTCATTGTAAATATCCTCTCATCATTAGAATAACCGTTTGTTTGTTTAAAAGTTTTGGTAATATTTCAGTTTTTATGTATTACAGAATCCCGCTATCTAAAGTAGTACAGTTTAAAAAGAGGATATATAAAAAAGTTTATTTATAACATTTGTTTTCTGGGTGACACTTTACAATAAGGCTGCACGATATTGGAAAAATCTGATATTGCAATATTTAAAGTTTCTGCGATTTAAAAATATTGCGATTTAGGACACTTATATATGTTTTATAAGATAGTTTGAATAGCACTATTTGATGGTTTTCTATAGAGTCCAACAGTATTCAGGAACAGAAATAGAATAATCACAATGCAAAAAACTGCTTTTCTTACTTTGCTTCATCTCATTTCTAGTCCATATATCTAAAAATTCTTTGATCAAATAAAAATATTGTTTTGTTTTCAACTTTTCCTTTCAGGTTTTTCCTTAAAACAAACAAAACTACCTGTCAGTGGGGCAAGTAAAAATAATCTTGTTTTTCGCTTTGAAATGAAATGTAGATATTTGGACTAGAAACAAGACAAGTAAAAAAAAAAAAAAATTGTTGCATAAATCGTATAAATTCCTGATAAATACAGTAATTAAATACAATTCTGTAGCTCCTGGTAAACTATAATTCAGACTCAACATTGCGTATCCTACGATGTGAATATTGAGGATGATCACATTGTGATATCGATGCTGAAATGATATATTGTGCAGCCCTAGATTCCATTCGTTAATATTAGTTAATTTACTAACATGAACTAATCATGAACAACAATCATAGTTCAGCATTTAATAATGCATTATTAAAATCCAACTTCTTGCTTGTTAACATTAGCTAATGCACTGTGGTTAACATGAACTAACTATGAGCAACTTTATTACCATCAACTAACATTAACAAAGATTAATAAATGCTGTATTAAATATATAGTTCATTGTTTGTTCATGTAAGTATATACATTAACTAATACAACCTTACTGTAAAGTGTTACTGTTTTCTGTAGGAATCATAATGCAAATTTGGAAAAAAAAAAAAAAAAAAAAGTGTTTTTTTAATTCTTTTCGATGACTGTCTCAATGACAAAAACACTAAACTGCCTGTAGGTGGTGACAAACCTTTTTCAGAAACGGCTTCGTAGGGCAAGCGTATCTTGGATCTGGGTCTGAAACGTACAACAAAACATACCCACGTATTTCAGATTTGCAAAGATATATACTATAGAATATCGCCCTCTAGTGGATTTGTTATCTGAAACGTGCAATGAAACTAGCTAAAGTAATACAGTTTAAAAAGAGTAAATGATAAAGTTTATTTACAACATTTGTTTTTTGGGTGACACTTTACAATAAGGTTGCTTTAGTTAATGTTAATTGATTTACTAACACGAACTAATCATGAACAACAGTCATAGTTCAGCATTTACTAATGCATTATTAAAATCCAACTTCTTGCTTGTTAACATTAGCTAATGCACTGTGAGTTAACTATCAGCAACTTTATTACCATCAACTAACATTAACAAAGATGAATAAATGCTGTAATAAATATATAGTTCATTGTTTTGTTCATGTTAGTATATACATTAATATTTACTAATGCAACCTTGTTGTAAAGTGCTACTGTTTTCTGTAGAAATCAGAATGCCATTTTGGTAAAAAATGTTTTGTTTTTTATTTATTTATTTATTTATATATTTTTTCGATGACTGTCTCATTGACAAAATCACTTAAGTGCCTGTTGGTGGCAACAAGCCGTTTTCAGAATCGGATTCATTTAAGAACGTATTGAATCTTTGGCGTAAAGGATTAGTTCAAAAACAGATTCATTTATGAATTTTGCAGTGTATTTTTTATATGATGTTTACTTCTGAAAACACTAATGGTTGGGTTTAGGAAAGGTTTTAGGTCAGAGCTTCGTAGGGCAAGTGGATCTGGATCTTAGACGTACAACAAAACATACCCATGTAGTTCAGATTTGCAAAAATATATACTATAGAACATCGCCCTCTAGTGGATTTGTCATCTGAAACGTGCAAGGAAACTTACCCCAAGCATTTTAAGTTTCGCAAAAATGTGGGCTGAACCACATATTTGCTTGCATTTGCACTATATACTGTTTGCATCTGCACAACTCTGGTTTGCACTTATTGCCATGTGCCCTTAATTGTAATTGTATTGTTTACAATTTTTATTTTTACCTATATTTTTTAGATTATATGTGTAATTGTATTTATTGTATTTTTTTATTCTACTTTTTGTATTAATATTATCTGTTATGCACCTAGGATCTGAGAGTAATGCAATTTCGATTCTCTGTATGTCCTGTACATGTGGTTGAATTGACAATAAAGCTGACTTTGATTTTGACTTGACTTTGATATTTCCAATGTTCCTAGGCGGTTTTTGACAATTAAGACTAGCTTTTTGGTTGGTTTTTATGTCAGCTCATGCTTTGTTAAAACACATTTATCATATTAATGTAGACAATAAATATCATGCATCCCTAATCCAGCGTATATAAGATCACAGACATGTATATTACAGTAAAAGCAGAATTGATGAAGTCAAGTTTGACTTCATTGTCATTTCACTATATGTGTGGACATGAAGTGGAGCAAAAAGTTGTCTCGCAGGACCACAGAGCTAAATAAATGCTCATAAATATGAACACAACACTGGAGGTATGAGCTTTTTTAAACCTTTTTATACTAACATACTGGAGCAGTAATCTGACTATACTAACTATATGTATACTATAAATATTTATCACATAACCTAAGACAAACTTATTTATCACGTAACCTAAGGTTGTCACAATACTGGAATTTGGTACCAATCTATACTGAAAACACAGATACAGGGACACTAGAGCGTTTCAAAGTCACGTCGATCAGCTGGTTTGTCTATAAGCTGACATATGAGTGATCTGCTGATGAGTCGCGGCTTTAAAACGCTCCAGTATCCCTGTATCTGTGATTACACTCAGTAAACAGCGGTGAGTTCGGTCAACTGATGACATTCACAGCCAAGCACAGTCATTCCTGTTGAGCACGTGAACACAATCAGCAGTGTTTAAGAACATGCTCGACAGCAGTCAAATGTTAGTGGGTAATGGACGTTTTGAAAATTTCAGTATCAATTGGTACCGAATTCCAGTATTTTGACAACCCTACTATACAAGTACTTTATATATACAACGTATGTATATAACCAGATCGTGGATTAAAGTTGCATCATAAAGCAAAACAGTGTGACACATTTCTTGTTTGTCACAGATTGTGATTCAGAGGTTTCGCCAGCAGTGTTGAACTCCAGTGGCCATGTTGCAACCTCAGCTCTAGAGAACGGCAAAATAAAGGTAGCGAGTAAACCCGGGCCGCTGACGAAATGTGCTCCATCCTGTGGCAGATCTGCAGAGAGAGACTCGAGGGATGAACCAGAGCCAAACACAGTCGACAAACACGACTAGCGCAAAAGCTGAACAAACGCAGAGCAAACTGACGTGTAAATGATGCGGTGTCCTTACGGTGTTGAGGGTTACATTATTCGGCCGCTGCTTCTGACAGCCGTCACATATTTCCCTGCTATCAGACTAACAAAGTGGCGCCCACATCGTTTTCTGCATGCATGGGTTCCTCTCTTCAGATTAGACTCCCTAGTGGCGTTTCATCATGTGCCACATAATCTTATGCAAGATGGTGAAATGGCAGTTAATTTGCAGGTAATTAGACCCCAGTGATTTGCCATTGAAAGGACAGCAGAAGTGAAGGGCTGCGTCTGAATGTCATGCAGGCTGCGGTGCTCATTATGCCGCCTGTGTTTTTGTTGGAGGATCCGCTATGCACAGCGATGTTACGTGCCGTTAATTATGAGAAGACATGTAATATTATGTTAGATGAAGTGTATTAGGTCTAGAGTCCTTTCTGGACGATTGGACGGCAGTTAGTCATGGAGAATCGTGCAAAATGAACTGAATTTTAAAGTACTGCTGTATTTTACATTTGTGTTTTAGTCGGTTATTTATGTTATATCATTATTTACATATTTGTGTGTGTGTGTGTGTCGATTTCAGGTAATATGTACTGTCATACCTAACCTCACTTTGCCCCTAAAGACCCATTTAATAATTAATTTTATATATAAAATAATTAATCATTTTATATTTACAGTTGACACTTGTATATTTTTCCCTAATTTCTTTTTAACGGAACACATTTCTAAAGATAATAGTTTTAATAACTCATTTCTAATAACTGATTTCCTTTATCTTTGTCATGATGACAGTACATAATATTTTACTATATTTTCAAGATACCATTATTCAGCTTAAAGTGCAATTTAAAGGCTTAACTCGGTTAATTAGGCAAGTTAGGGTAATTAGGCAAGTCATTGTATAAGAATAGTTTGTTCCGTAGACAATCGAAAAAAATATTGCTTAAGGGGGCTAATAAAATTGTCCTTAAAATGGTTAAAAAAAATAAAACTGCTTTTATTCTAGTCGAAATAAAACAAATAAGACTTTCTCTAGAAGATAAATTTTTATAGGAAATGCTGTGAAAAATTCCTTGCTCTGTTAAACATCATTTGGGAAATATTTGAAAAGTAAAAAAGAAGGGGCTAATCATTTTGAGTCATTAAAGGGATCAGAAAAATTAATTAGTGTTCTGATACCTTTGTTGATACACATAATGCAAATGCAAGTGCAAACTATTTCAGCTAAATTAGCTGTTTTTCATTTTGAAATAGGTCATTCAAGTGAATTTTGTAGATCTGTAAAAATGATGTCCTCTTTATGTATAGAGAGCGAGTGCAGCTTCATTCCCAAAATCAGAAGTGCCCAAAACCAGCCACGGGTAACCCCTATTGTAAAACAAGTGAGTTTAAACCTCTGTAAACTATTAAAACATAGACAACTTAAAAATTTAGTTACCATTTTTCTCAAAAAACATATTTTTAAAGGTGCCGTTGACTTGAAATTGTCACCGGATGTTGGTAACAACCAAAGGAATCCATATATGCAAAGAAAACAAATTAAATTAGTTTACAAATTAAGTTCTGTGTAATAAAATGAAATGACGCAGGGTAAAACTATTGAACGCATGAAGAAAGGGAGGTGTAGAAAGGCAGTGAAAGCCCAAACAGAAGCTGAAATCTCTCAGTAGTTCTTCAGCAACCCTCTGTCCTTAGTCATTGTAAATGAATATTAGCTGCTTCAGTCCAACATCTACATTATCAGGATGATGAAGATGAAATCAAAGAGGATATTCCAGCAAGACAATGATCCAAAACGTAGCCAAGGAAACTCACAAATGCTTTCAGAGAAAGAAAATCAAGCTGTAGAGTGGCCCAGCCAATCACCTGATTTGAATCCAATAGAAAATACAAATTAAAGATCAGATTTGATAGACAAGACCCACAAAACCATCAAGATTTTTACACGATTGAAGTCTCACACCTGAGCAATTTATGTGACTTCATTCTCCATATGAGAGGTGTCTTTAAGCTGCCATCACCAAAAAAAGCCTTTTATATAAAGTATTAAATACGTTTCAGTAGTTCAGTACTTTCTCCTTGGGTTGTCATTTCATTGTTATTATACATAACATATTGTTCTGATTTTTTTATTTTTATTATTATTATTTTTTTATGTTTGTATTGTTTGGGTTTTTACCAAAATCTGGTTCAATTCCATGTCTACAGCTCCTTTAGAAATATTATTCCCAGGAAAAAACATGATATGTTTCCCCGCTGTATATATAATATAAAACTTGTTTTTACACTATTAAAAATATATAATTAATCTGTTTCGTTTTAAGGCAGAAATTGAAAATGAATATATTGTTGCCTGAGAGTAAAGAAAACCACCAACTCTTTCTGTAGTAATGTTTTGTTGTTGTATTAAATTACTTTTTTCATTTTTTTAAGTTATATTTCTTTTCTGTTCGGAACACATTTGGAAAGCCGCTTGACTGTGAAATTGAAATTGTGAATAAAACAAAGTGTTTATGAACCCTTCAAAATGAGCCCAAAATGTTGTTCTTCCATATATGGTGGTATTTTTCTTGCTTTTCTTTCTGGCTTTCTTTTTTAAATATGGCAAGACTATTTTTTTTATCACTTGGCTTCCTAATCATTTATTCAGATTTGCAAGCATTGTTTATGGAATAGTGACATTTTTTTTTATTGCTTCTTAATATGTTTATTCATGTTTTGTGTGAATATCCCTTGAACAATATAAAAATAAATAAATAAAAATGTTCTATTCAAGTCTTTCTGGGATGGTTCTGCTTATTAGTTCCTAAATCACTATTATAAATATGTGCTATGAAGAGATGGGACTTTCTTTCTTTTGGTTTTGTTTACTCTGTTTCTAGTTTTGTTTTCAACATAGGCTCACTCTGAAAACATAGTCCTATATACGTTTCTGGAGATCGCGAATTATGTAGCCAGAAGTATGTATTTGCTTTTGCATTGCTTTTTAAAACTGTTGGTTGGGTTTAGGGAAGTGGGTGGGCGGGTCAACCGGTGCTTTTGAAAACACTATAGCTTGGGTTTAGGGTAGCAGGAGGGTGGGTCAGTCAGTCAGTCAGTCAGTCAGTCAGTCAGCGGCCTCTGGTGAATTTACACGAAAACAGCAGGCACGAATGGCACTCGCGAGAGAAATTTGAGATCTCAAAAAGCGTACACAGCGGCCTCTGGTGGATTGCGAAAACAAAACCTGCAAAAAAAACGTACCTCCTGGGACGTATTTGGCACTCTCCAGAAATGTATATAGGGGTACGTTTTCAGAATGAGCCTGGGTTGTTTGTTTTTGCTGTTTCTTGTATTTAAAAAGGTTCAGTATCTGTCGGATAATAATTATAATTATAAATACCATTATAACTGGCCAACATTTATTTTTAAACATAGCTATTTATTATGCTCGATGAGAAGAACGTTTCTTCTGATGTAATTTAAAGACTCTGGAGCTCTGTCAAATGGCAAAAAAAAACCTTTCTCTCTGTACAACTCATCCATCGATCGTCTTACCTTCAGAAATCTTGTTCAGAACACGACCACGGAGAGAAGAAAGACAAAGAGCGAACAAATGGACCATGTACAGTACATGTATCAAAGACAGAGGGTCTTAAGGAGAAATCAGCTCTGTTTCTGAAATGAAGGACATGCTAAGCTATCTAATACAACAGCAATTATGCTCACACAATTAAAAGGCTTACTGAGGAATTTGGCCCCGGCGCAGGGGCCCGTTCTCATAAAAACAGTGCACTCATGCAGAAACACTGCACAGATAATTATGGCTGACCATTTGAGAAAATTGAATCCGCTTCATAAGTGAGAAATGCGAGTGAACAATGGAAAAGATCGACCGCAGCTACAGTAGACCGAGACCCTCTTATGTGACCCAAGATTATTAAATTAACAGATAGATAAAACAAATGAACTAAAGATTAACTTGGATTTTGTTTTGTTTCTCTTTCTTTCTTTTGTGTTTTGCTTTTTAGTCTTGTTTTGTTTCTTGTGTTTTCTTAGTTTTTTGATTGCTTCTTGTTTTGTTTTGTCTAGCCTTTGTGTTTTTGTGTTTATTTTCTTATTTAATTTAAATTGTGTTCATTCTGCCAATGTTTTGACTGAATACAGCTTGGGTTAGGTTAAGTAAAAAATAGTGGTTTTTTTAATAATAATAATTTGGTTTCTTGTTTTGATGTTTTTTTATTGTTATTGTTTTGTCTTTTTTAAATGAGTTTCTTATTCTTATTTTTCTTCCTCTTTTGGTACTTTTTCTTCAATTTCTCCTTGTTTTTCTATTTCTTTTTTCCTGTCTTTTTCTTTTTTCTTCTCCAGTTTTGTGTACTGTATTATCAAATTTTGGTGTTTAAATTAATATATAAATATAAATAATACAGGTGGCATGGTGGCTGAGTGGTTAGCACTGTCACCTCACAGCAAGAAGGTCACTGGTTTGAGTCCCGGCTGGGCCAGTTGGCATGTTGGCATGTGGAGTTTGCATGTTCTGCCCGTGTTCGCGTGGGTTTCCTGCGGGTGTTCTGGTTTCCCCCACAGTCCAAAGACATGCGCTATAAGTGAATTGAATAAAATAAATTTACCATAGTGTATGGGTGTTTTCCAAAACTGGGTTGCGGCTGGAAGGGCATCCGCTGCGTAAAACATATGCCGGAATAGTTGGCGGTTTTATTTCCGTTTTGGCGACCTCTGAAATAGAGACTAGGCTGAAGGAAAATGAATGAATGAATGAATGAATGAATGAATGAATGAATAATATTATATAATAATAACGTAATATAAATAATAAATACATATAATAATAAATTAATAAATAAATCTATATCTGTTAAGTGAATGTGCATTTTAACAAAGATTTGTCTATACCATATGACTCAGGAGTGTTTATTTATGCTTTGACTGGCATTATGGGACCTCGATCCATTTTACGACAACTTTAGATGTTAAAAAGTTCAACAAACTTATTATTATTATTATTATTATTATTATTATTATTATTATTATTTTACATGTTTAGACATGCCAATAATGACTTGTCAGGCTGTTCATCAAAATAAATGTGCAAAAACCAAGTATTGAGCTACCACAACTTTTTTTTATTGCTGCACATATTTATTTTTAAGTGTGCTGTCCTTTTTTGTTCCAAAAATAACCATGCTTAAAATAGTGGTGTTTCAACAACAGGATCTACTTAAGGTAGCTTGAAATGTTAGATATGAAGAGCATATGTGCTGTAAATATGGAGAATGAGCACTGCTTGGACTGGCGGCTCTTGTTCATTTGTTTATTTCTTTGTAGTGGTGTCAGTCGTAACGCACGGAGGGAGAATATCAGCACTTTGTTAAGGCCACTTCACTAAGTCTTGAGCCAGTCAGACAGAAATATTGATCTGCTCTAATTTGCTTTTAAACCTCCCACGCTTCATCCTTTACTCCTCGCTCTCTCTTTCTCTCTCTCTAATACTACTGAGTGTATTTAGACTGGCCTACTATAATGGTGCTGTATT
Source organism: Danio jaintianensis (assembly GCA_903798115.1). NCBI lineage: Eukaryota > Metazoa > Chordata > Actinopteri > Cypriniformes > Danionidae > Danio > Danio jaintianensis. The sequence continues at coordinate 28,258,094 of CAIGQV010019070.1, read as the reverse complement.
TTTGCTGAATGCAGTATAAACTCTACAAACAAAGTCTGCAGGTGTTTTGAATGCATGTGTTTGACGCTAGTAAGCAGTTCACATTAAGGCAGCGTTTACACTGCAGATCTTGATGGTCAATTCTGATTTTGTGACTGTATCCGATTTTTTTTTAATACCTGCTTACATCATCTTTTAAAAGTTACTCGTATCTGATTTTCTGCATTTACATAGCACACGGCAAAGGCTCAGTGACCAGGAAAAAAAGAGCAGGCGTTGACTGACAGCTGATAATAAAAGAGCACTCTTTTCAATCTGTTCGCAGGGTTTATTCCGCTGTGCCGACCCCTGATTAATAAAGGGACTAAGCTGAAAAGAAAATGAATGAATTTTCTTTCTTTCCGTTGTTTCACTTTTGTTTTGCATTTGCTTCTTTATTTTGTTTAATGTTTGTTGTGGGTTTTTCCATTCTTTTATAACTTAGTTCAGTCTATATCTCAAAGCTGGCTGTTTATCTGATAGGAAAGACGAACACTGACACATCTTTACAATAAATTTGACTTTTACGTCTTTCCTTTCACCAGTGCAGCACTTGCTGAACTAAGCGTGAATTGTAGTTTACCTGTCCTGCTTCATTTATCTCCAAACTTTAATGCTTATTGTTAACGATTGTGAAGAAAACTGCAAATATGAGCAAAACATAACAGGCCTGCTTGCCTTAGCAAACCGCACTAATAAGAAAAACATGTATGTTTCTCTTTCTGCTGAAGCAGCCGTGAAGATCGATTTCCGCAATAAAATGCTCTCTGACACGTTCACTGAAGAAACTTTATTAAACGGCAAAGTAGAGGGAATTGGTAAATTGGCCTAGCATGGCTAGCTGGCGGCGCAACGTCTCTCATCGCTGTGCTTCTGTGAATCTGGCTCGCTTTCAAGGCCCGGTGCGCGAACGGCTAAAAAGGTTTCGAAGGGCCCGGACCCTGCACTGAGAGGGGACTTGTCAATATATTTTGCGAGCATTTGGCAGCAAAGTGGAATGATGGCTCTCGAGGGGACTGGCCTTAAGCTGTTTCTCTATAAATATTAATCAGACCCACAAGCCTGCTGGAAGGAGGATCAGCGCTTTCGCCTTGTGTCATTGACTGAGCCATCAAGGATAGGTGCGGTGACATTTACTGGTCGCTCTCAATAGGCCTTTCATTTTACAAGTCACACTGGGAATTCATTAATTAAGAAATTAATAATACATTTTATAATAAAATAATAGTAATAACGATGATGATGATGATGATGATGATAATGATGTGTGTCTAAGTGGTTAGCAAGTTTGCTATCAAGAATAGACCAGGATACATTTCTGTGTGAAGTTTGCATGTTCTCCTCGTGTCTGCGTGGGTTTTCTCTGCATGCTCCGGTTTCCCCCACTGTACAAACTAGTTGTTGTTGTTGTTGTTGTTGTATAACTCAGTTTTGAATGCCTAAATTCATTCTCCTTTATGGTATTTTCATATTTTGTATGTTTTTGTTAAAAAAGCAGAATGTTCTATTGACAATTATTTTTGAAACTACACTCAAAAAATGATTACTGCTGCTTGACAAACTACCTGTTTAAAATGAGCTGAAACAACGCAATTCTTGTCATTTCTTTGGCCAATTTATTTGTTTTATGTTCAGTCCACTTAAATTTGTAAACCATAAAGGAACTTACGCGGTTTGTGTTGGGACAACATAAAGGAATTGTGTTGGTCCAACTACCTGGTTAGAGGATTTGTAGTTCCCAGCATGCTTTGCGTGGGATTGATTTAAGAGAGGGAAATGTTGACAATAAAAGTAATCTTAGGTGTTTAAAGGTAACAGAAAGATTTCTTAGAGTTTAATCTTCACTTTAGTTTGAAGATTTAGAAGAGTTTTATGTAATGTTTTGAGCTTTGAGATTACCACCTTGCAGAAGCCATGCTTTGGGTGTTGGCAGCTTCTTTAACAAAAGTGCAGTTTGTTGCTTTGCTCAGTGAGCAATAACTGTCCTAAAATGAGTTCTGAGATCAGTCTCAATCAACTGTATATGTAACTCATAAAATATCCTAACTAAATAACAGCGCATTCAGCATGCAACCCTTGATGGAGCTGCCAAATATCAGCTGATTATCTGTTTTTAAGTGCAAAAAGTACGTTATTGTAGCGGTTCTTTCTCCCTTGTTACAAGTTGTGTTTCTCTTTTCATGTGTCACACTAATGATCAATCTACAGGTTATTTAGTGCAGTAACACATCCTTGAGTTTGAAATGTCTGAGTTTTTCAGTTTAAAAGTAAATCAGGTTTAAATGGCAAGAGTTCCTGTGGGGACAAAAGTAACACTTTTATTTATGTCCCACTGCTAATAGCCGTACATTATTTTTCACTTCCACATTAGTTTTCAGTGTTTTGACTCATATGTTTTATAAGATTAATGCATATTGCCAATATTAATAAACAAATATTCAAAAATATATATATATTTTTTTACATTTTGCATTGTTGAAACATTTGATGGAAGTGAAATTTAAAATGAGAATGCAGTTTATTTTTTATTTTTTGCAAAAATAAAGGACAAAATATGTTTGCAGTTAACATTAACAAGGTCATAGTCAGATATATTTAAAATAAACAAGATTAAGCCAGTAAATCTAGCAAATATGGTTTTGTTACTTTTGACCCACCCGTGTGTTACTTTTGTTCCTGCTGATGGGGTCAAAAGTAACAATGTGTAACTTTTGTTTAAAGTGACGTTATATTGGAGTTGCTCTACATTGATGCAAAACAACACCTGGTTTTGATAGACCACTGTTGTGAGTTAGCAACCACAGCAAAAATATATTTCTGTTAAAAACATTATATTTGAAAAATAAGTTTTTATAAATTTTTTTTTTTACTTTCGTCCCCGCTCTCCCCTACTTTATTCCAGGTTTTTATTGTAGTTCACTAAAACTAAAAGCATAGTACTAAAATTAAAAATATTACTAAACATAGTACTAAAACTATTTTTTGTTACTTAAATATAATAAAATAAAATAAACTTTACCTGAAATAAAATTAAATTAGTAGAAAGAAAGAAAGAAAGAAAGAAAGAAAGAAAGAAAGACAGAAAGAAAGAAAGAAAGAAAGAAAGAAAGAAAGAAAGAAAGAAAGAAAAAGCTAATCTATTTAATAAATTAAAATAGAAAAGCTAAAAATAAAAATGTAAGTCATGCTTATAATGAAAGCTACAATAAGATCAATAAATGTCTAAAACTAAAACTACTGTATATAGACACCCACACTGAATTAAAGATATGATAAACAAAATATAATATAAAGATAAAAAATCTAAAAATAAAAACTTAAAAAATACAACTATTTCTAAAAATGTAAACTTATGATAAAAATATGATAAAGGAAGACAGCATACAAATATACTTATGATTTCTTTTTACACTGAAAGAAATCATTCAAAGATGATTCCTTGGATTTACTATTATTTTTTTTAAGTAAAGTGGTTGTAAACAATTTATTTGGGCTGAATTTAAACAAACAAATTAAGCTGAACATTACTAAATTTAGGGTGACGCGGTGGTGCAGTGGGTAGCACGTTCGCCTCACAGCAAGAAGGTCGCTGGTTCGAGCCTCGGCTGGGTCAGTTGGCATTTCTGTGTGGAGTTTGCATGTTCTCCCCGTGTTCGCGTGGGTTTCCTCCGGGTGCTCCGGTTTCCCCCACAAGTCCAAAGACATGCGGTATAGGTGAATTGGGTAAGCTAAAATTGTCCGTAGTGTATGTGTGTGAATGAGTGTGTATGAATGTTTCCCAGTGATGGGTTGCAGCTGGAAGGGCATCCGCTGCGTAGAACATATGCTGGATAAGTTGGCGGTTCACCCCGCTGTGGCGACCCCAGATTAATAAAGGGACTAAGCCGACAAGAAAATGAATGAATGAATGATTACTAAATTTAATTTTTAATCATTTTTTCAGTGTACCAAGTAGTTGCTAATTTTCACAAAACTAGCAAACAAAGTCCAAAATAACTTGTATTAAATCTGAAACTTTAGTAGAATGTAGAAAATACATCAATAACCCCCAACTGCTGTGTTGTGTGTGTGTGTGTTTGTGCCCCTGCTGGCTCTGAAAGTGTGTTATTTACTGTAGGTTAAGAGTTCAGTCCTGGACTGCAGCGCTGCATTTGTGTGTTTGACTCCTGCACATGTGACTGCAGTAAAGCTGAGCCATTAATCCACGTCTGCAATGAATCCCAGGAGGCAGCGCTGCAGTTCAGCACGTCTGTAGACCAGCTCTCATCTGCAGCGCCTCTGTAAACATGCAGATTCACTAATTACTGTTAGCTCAGAAAAGCACCGCTTCAACACTACCTGAGCTTTAGGTCTGAACAATAAGGCTGTGTTTGTGTTCATTGCTTTCATTCTTTTGTAGTGGATCTGCTTAAGTGAAATACTGTAGGCTGAATGCTTGTTGAAGAATTTAGGTGATGTGGACAATGCAGATTTAAAACTGAATCAAGAAAAGTTACAGAGGGAGTAAAAAATGAATAAATAAATCCAATGAAACATTGTAATAAAATAATACAATTTGTAATTATATAGACAAAAAATGAGTAAGAAAATTAAAATAGAAAAAAAACTGCAACAGAAATTAAACTTCCTTGTGGTTTTTGTTTTATTTTATTTTTTGTAATATATTTTCTTTCTTTGCATTGCATTTTGCTTCTTTGTTTTGTATTTTGCTTAATGTTTGTGAAGAAATAATTAAAATAAAATAAAAAAATAAAATGGGATAAAAATAGGAAAAAAATAACACTTGAATTAAAATTAAATGCAAATAATTTCACAATATTAACTAAAGCAACAATAAAAATGAAAAAAAACCTAAATTTCATTATTAATTTGGATGAATAGAAATATTAATTAGAATTGGTTCTGATACTGTTTTGTTCTGTTTAGAAGACTAGGAAATACAGTCACCGGCCTCTTTATTAGGTACACCTTACTAGTACTGGCATAGATTCAACAAGGTACTGGAAATATTCCTCAGAAATTTTGGTCCATATTAGCATGATAGCATCCCGCAGTTGCTGCAGATTTTTCGGCTGCACATCCATGATGTGAATCTCCCGTTCCACCACATCCCAAAGGTGCTCTATTGGATTGAGATCTGATCACTGTGGAGGCCATTTCAGTAGAGTGAACTCATTGTCATGTTCAAGAAACCAGTCTGAGATAATTTGCGCTTTATGACATGGCGCATTATCCTGCTAGAAGTAGCCATCAGAAGATGGGTACACTGTGATAAAGGGATGGACATGGTCAGCAACAATACTCAGGTAGGCTGTGGCGTTGACATGATGCTCAACTGATACTAATGGGCCCCAAAGTGTGCTTTATAAAAAAAATATAAAAGCAGTATATTACTGGAGAACATTTGACAAAAACAGCATAAACTACAATTATAACATTAATAAAAACAAACGTATAGATACATTCAGTGGTTTTAGAAAAACTTTTCATTCAAGTGTTTTATATCTGTAGTTTTTCAGGGTTTTTTCGGCTATATTTTTTCATTTTTCAGGGCTTTTAGGGGGACTTATTAGATTCCTTAAATTTGTTTTGGTTAGCATAGAGGAAACGTAGCTTTTTGGTACTAAATGAATCACTTGCCATCTCTTTCCTGAAAAAGAAATCAAGCTTACCTGAAGGGGGAAAGGGTTAACAAAGCATCATCTGTGATCTCTCCTAAAAGTGGTGTTGTTCTGCTGCATGCACAGATGAATAGAGATATGTAATTATGTTTCAGTGGCACAGTAAGGCCTATAAAAAGCTTGGCCATACATAATGCATTGTTGGCTGTCAGAAGAGTTTATCCTTTCACTTTTTCCCCATACGAAGAGCCTGACACCACTGAGGAAAAATGACCTTTAAAAGAGAAGCACTTCCATTCTCCCGTCCCGCGTAATGCTGCCATGCCTGTCTTTTTAGAGGAATCATCCACTTGACCCAGAAAAGAAGCAGAAAAAAAATCTGATCTTAAAGGGTTGCCACATTGTTTTCGATATACATGCCATTTAAGTGTCTTGGTTGCTTTATTTATGCATTTTTTTGTCAGGTACTTTATTTTAGTGATATAAAAGAAAGTTGGACATAGAAAAGAGTAGTTGATTAATAAAGTTTTCTGAAGTTAAGGTTTAAAAATGAAAATCAGTTCAAATGTTTGTTTAATTCAATTCAATTCATCTTTATTTCTAAAGCGCTTTTACAATATAGATTGTGTAAAAGCAGCTTAACATAGAAGTTCTAGTAAATTGAAAAAAAGTTATATTTATTGACTAATATATCAACTATCTGCCTCCAATTCTAAAGAGTTATCGATTATCGGTCGGCCCACACGGAATCTGCACACACCGATATCTGCAGATCTGCAGATAGCCCATCGTTGAGTCTATTTATTTGCTTATGTAAATGTGTGTACATTTATATTTATTCAGTTTTTAAATTAATGTTAGTAATACATTGCATATTATTTTATATATCGACTTTTAGATATATTAATATATTATATGAGAGACTTGCTTTGTTTACCAAATAAGTGGATCTAATTGGATTTTGGTAATTGGTAAACATTCAATAAAAGTAAAAAATCTACAATTTTTTATTTCATATATTACGTTTTTAGTTATGATACTCAAAACGTAATATAATAATAATACAAAATCATTCCACATAAATCTGCGCATTTATTTATTTATTTATTTTTTACAAAATTCTCCGCAGAAATAGCAAAAAAATGTCCGCAGATTCTGTCTGGCCCTAGTTATCGGTCTTCAATTCCATAGTAGCGTTTCCCTATTTTGAAGACTGAGTCTAAAGATACAAAACTAAACAAATGGCTTTTAAGAGATACATATTTTCTAACTGAACATTAATAACAATGCTGCATGCCGGACTAAGCACTCTTGTTTTATGTGTGATAACAAACTGTCATAGCAGATTGTAACTCACGAAGAGCTTATGAAATGTGTTAAGGAGAAATGTTCTCTGTGCTCAGAATTATAAGATCTACTGCAAGGAGACATATATTTACACTTAAAAAATTTGTAAAACTGTAATAGTTGAGAATTTCAACGATATTCTTGAGCACTCTGCCCTTTTAATGGTTGTAGTATGTGACATCATGTCATGTTTATGGCTTGTTTAGTTGTCTTTGACCTGTGTTGCGTTAAACATTGTTTTTTGGCAAACTATACTAGAGCCTGCTTAGAAATTGACTGAAGCTGTCACCTTCGTCACCCTGTTAATGCGTAATTTGAAGTATCGCATGAGAAACATAATTAAAATGCTCAATTTTAGGCTTGCTTGAGGTGGTTTTGGACTTGAAAAAATAGGGATGCAAAAATAGGGTTGATGTGAATAATGGGAAATGGAAACACATTTGCTGAATAAACTCTGATGTAGTGAACATCACACCCATGTGACTCCATTATGCTTGCCTTGTTTACTGTTGGTTATTAGGCTACCAATACTACAGTCAAAATTCTTATTCTGGATTTTTATTTTTTGGAGAACTTTGAAAAGGTTTGGGCTGCACGTGGGCTGCAGTGGGTAGCACAGTCGCCTCATAGCAAGAAGGTCGCTGGTTCGAGTCTCGGCTGGGTCAGTTGGCATTTCTATGTGGAGTTTGCATGTTCTCCCCTTGTTTGTGTGGGTTTCCTCCGGGTGCTCCGGTTTCCCCCACAAGTCCAAAGACATGCGCTATAGGTGAATTGGGTAAGCTAAATTGTCCGTAGTGTATGTGTGTGAATGGGAGTGTATGGATGTTTCCCAGTGATGGGCTGCAGCTGTAAGGGCATCCACTGCGTGAAACATATGCTGGATAAGTTCTGCATGTTTGGCGGTTCATTTCGCTGTGGTGACCCCTGACTAATAATAAAGAGACTAAGCCGAAAATAAAATAAAAGAATGATGAAAAGGTTTGTTTCACAATAGGATGGAAAACGGGCTTGAGAAACCCATCTTTACAGTTGTTTGCAATATTTATTCAAATTAAATGAACTAAGAGTAATCACAAATTTGTTTTAACCTGCACCAAACCTGCCAATAGTGTCATTCTGTATCTTTTTTTTTACTCTTGAGCTCTTTAGTATATCTTTATTGACTGAAAAAGATCTCCAAAATGTCTGTCTGTGTGTTTGGCATCCTTTTTTAGTTAAATGTGAAGTAGAAATGTGTTTTTTTTCTTGGTAACTGAACAATTCTTTGAATAGGAACTGACTATTTCAAGCTTCGAAAAGACTGCACAAGCACTTGCAATTGGTCATTTCCATTTTTCTTATAAACACGCCAAAGAGAGCTTTTGAGATTGCCAGTGAATAACAACCCAAAGTGCCCCTTTATGCTTAAAATTATCTCCTACAACAGGTTAACATCTATTCAAGGTCAAAACCCCTTATATTTTCTAATTTACACTGGAGTATCGCCTTGGGTCTCCCATTGTCTGAAATGGCTGGTTCAAGGTTCCAGTCTCTCGAAAACGCCACATTTCAGAGAGCCTACTCGGGTCTGATTGGTCAGATGGCTCTGCTGTGTTCTAATTGGTAAGATGACCCCTTCTGCTTTGATTAGTATTGTATGTCAGAAACCAAAGGTCTAATAACATATCTGAATTTCGTCTCTTCCTCGGCACTTGCAATCATGGTGATGTGAACAGTATGTGTTTTACCAAGTCATTTTGAGCTTAGATTCCTCATCCAAATTGAATTTGCTTTCATAGTGCAGAGAATAACACAACCCAATATCTTCCAGTTTCAGCTACAACTACATTGAACATGTGCTATTCACAGGCGGCTTATAAAGACCATTGACATGAATTATGCAGATTTCTTACAAACCAACATAAGGATGACTGGCGACTCGGTTCAGAAACATTTTTTTTATTCTTTGCAGAGCGTTACACACATGTACATTACAAAATGCATGAATGGTAATAACCGAAAAACATAACGACTTTCATTTGAGTCGTACCCTGTGTCTCTATTGTATTTTTGAAGCTCCAATGCTTTAGTCGCTGTTCATTGTAAAAGCATTTAAAAGTGACCAGTGCATTCTTCAGTCTCTCTATCAACATACAGTAAGAAAGCAATTAATTTGAGTTTGGAATGACTAGAAAAAGAATAAATGATGCATGCGTTTTCATTATGAAATATTCCTTAGGCTATTAGTTAATAATAACCTCTGTTGACTTGTGTGTTTCGATGTCCTTGGTTTTTTTTCTTCCTTTGTTCCCTTGCTTCTTGTTCTGTCATTGGAGCAGTCTTGTAAGTCAACCGTGCAAACGACAAGCTTCCTCCTTGTGTTTTGTGTTCATACAGCAGAGCCAGTGCTGAAAGAGTCATTTTTACTGCCATGCTGGATCAGCAGCGCAAAAAACATTAGCATGCGTTTTCCATCAAATAACGCCGCTACGCTCAACGATCTGTCGTTACTTCATGCTTCTCATGAGCCGCTCGCTGTTTACAGCCATCAGGCGCTGCATTTGATCTTCATTTTAAATCTTGATTTACATTTCTGAACGCTGCAATATACAGGCATGCAATATATGGATGCATGCTTGTGCTGCATTACTGAGTCATTCTAGAATATTATGAAGGTTTTCGAGACTGAAGTGAACCGATGAGCTCATCTGGAACTGCTGTACTGTTTTGTTCTATTCTGAGCTCTTTGTTTTAATGTCTCTCCGGCAGCTGTGGAGCGAAGATAAACTCCTGGGTGGAAAGGTGGAAAATCGTACCTCTTCCATGTAAAGCTGTTCACTTAAGATTCAAGGGGAAGGTGTTAATTAGTTGACAAATCTTTAAGGCGGAAGGATTTTTTTTCTCTCTGTTCTCCCCTTAGACTTCAGATTACATCTTGAGTTCAGAGGAGCGGTGGCATTAAGGAATAAGATAGTGTGTGTGTGTGTGAATGAACTCGGGATTTCATTTGGTTACACACTTGCTGTTACTTGAACAGTGCAGTATCAATAAGTTGATCTTCAATGCAGAGGTCTTATTATTTTATCAAGCTGAAATTCATTCATTAATTTTCCTTCGGCTTAGTCTCTTATTTATCAGGGATCGCCACAGCGGAATGAACCGCCAACTATTACAGCATATGTTTTACACAGCGGATGCCCTTCTAGCCACAACCCAGAACTGGGAAACACCCATACACTCTTACATTCACACACACATTCATTCATATGCTCAATTTAGTTCATCCAATTCACTTATAGCGCATGTCTTTGGACTGTTGGGGAAAGCAGAGCACCCGGAGAAAACCACGTGAACACAACATACAAACTCCACACAGAAATGCCAACTGACCTAGCAGGGACCATACCTGTCAACATTGGGATGTGAAAATAAGGGATACTCCCTGCATAGGGGCAACGGCGCCTGTAATGAAGAACAGGAAGGGAATCGCGCCGTTTTTATATTTGTTTCAAAGTGTTTTCATGCCTAAATAAAATGAAAGCACAGAACAGATCCACATTTAAGAGCAAGAGGTTTCCCCTGGTGGTTCAGCGGTATGGGTTGTGTATAGGAAGGATTGTCTCTTTAAGGTTTATTGCCACCCTTCATAGAAATATAAAAAATACTGGAGAAATATGGGAAAATACCTTTATGGGATGATAGCGGGATAGAACTATAAAATACGAGAGAATCCCAGGAAAAACGGGAGGGATGACAGGTATGGCCGGGACACGAATCAGTGACCTTGCTGTGCGGTGACATTGCTAACCACTGAGCCACCGTGTCGCATGCAAGCTGAAATGAAAGTTAAATTATTTCTTAATTATTTAGAACATATTATGTTGCACAATGCACTGTGTCTTTATATATATCTTTTTTCAAAACCACAATTTAAAATATTTATTTAAAATATTTATTAATATTATTTTAAGACTCCTATTTTAATAAATCTATTTAGCAGCATAAACTAATACACATTTCTTAAAGATCAATTTGGTATATTTGAGTTATGAAGGATGCACTGTGTCATTTATTAGCTACTTTAAATAGCTGGGCATTGTTTAAAAAATTTAGATACGATACCAATACAGATACTTTAAATTCAATAATAAAAAATAAACTTTTTTTGATACCAATTTTAGTTTTATCAAGATTACATACATCTTGCATGGGTTTGTTTCCATGTGTACATCCTCTCACATAAACAAATCATCTTTCAAGAATTAGTGTTTGTTTTTTTTTGCCATATATTTGCCATCAGGGCAAGGCAGGAGAGAACCAGCACAGTCTCATTGGAAATGCATTTTTGCAAAATGTAAAATATGTTTCTCTGGGTACATTTTGTTGCGCATTTCAGATGACAAAGCGACTAGAGTGCGCTGTCTACATTTTTGCAAATCTGAAATATGTTACTCGAGGTACTTTTTTTTTTGTTGCACAATTCATATATAATGCAAACATATTTCATTAAAATCACTGTTAAGTTGTTTTGTGGTGTTTATTTGGTGTTGTGCAAAGAACTGTATGAAAATAATCCTTTATTTTTTAATAATATGCGCCTGCAAATATCATTAGTGTGAAAAAAAAATGTTGGCATCCTACTGCCCTGTAGCATTCAGTTTACCTAGAAACTAGAGCGGCACGATATTGGAAAAATCTGACATTGCGATATTTTGTTTTGCTGCGATATATATTGCGATATGAATACAATTTCACCAGATGACTTGAATAGCTCTATTTGTGGAAAAGAAATCATTAATTTAGATTGATTGGGTTGATTTTGTAAGGGTGTGAATCATGTATAAAAAATTAAATCGCAAGAATAATTACAATAGAGCAAAGAAAAAAGTTAAATAAACAGTTCTTTATGGTTTTAGGGAGAGTCAAACAGTATTGAGATACAGAAATGTAATAATGTAATGTCTTCATTGTATTAATAAACCAGTAAAATTTATCTTCATTAAAGTTACAAATATTTAACGTTATTGTGCCTGAATGCTTTACACTTTCTTGAAATGCCTTTAAAACACATGCAAATGATAACATTTCACTCTTATGGTTATACGTTGCAATGACTCCACAAATCTCATGTATTTTCAATTGCTGATCGACTGTAATCCCAACTTAACATTGCATATCCTGCTATGTGACTATTGCGGACACACACATTGCGAAATCGATGCTGAAACAATATATTGTGCAGCCCTACTAGAAAATACAGTCAAACATATGTTTAAGTATTCTTTTTCGGTTTCGAAAAAATGTAGGCTGAAGCACGTATTTTCCAATGTGCTTGTGTTTCGATAAACTCAATTTACTACAGTTTATTTTTAGTGCAGTACATTTGGTTATACCCGAACTTCAACATCTTCACCAATACAGAGTCTGGTTTTGGTCTTCGCTCGACTGGTCACCAAAATAAATTGGTTCTTTTTATGTAACTCGAGAATATGATTTGACAGGGAGTGATGTGGAACCTTGATCTTTTGCCGTTTTCTCTGTGTAGACATAAAGCCGCTTGTATGACCACGATTAGATCGGGATAACCTTCACTCCACTCAATGCAATTGACTCTTAAGTCAACAGAACAAATTAAATGGCACCTATTCGTGTTCAACATGTATAATTAAAGTGACATGAAGAAGTGTGTAGAAATCAAAACCAGTTAGCTGGTAGCAATTGACTGGAGGAGATTATTTAATGACACTATTAATTAACCTCAGTACTCTGAACTGAACAATCTCGAAACGCATTCCTCAGCTGATTTGTCTATTTCTGAACATGAAGGCATTCGAGAGTGCTTTTGCTTAGGTCTGTTGACCGCTTATAACTGTCTTGAGGTACATCAAGTCATCTTTTTTTTCCTTTCATTTTTTTTTCTACAGGCACCTGCAGTTTCAAGGTCAGTCAGACTCATTAGATATCAGGTAATCTGACCTTGAGTAAGCAAGTTTAGTTCAGGTTATAATAGTTTACGACTATCCAGCAATGGAAAGAATTAAGCTATTTAAATTCTCAGTTTGGCAACATGGTGACTCAGTGGTTAGCACTGTCGCCTCACAGCAAGAAGGTTGCTGGTTCGAGTCCCGGCTGGGTCAGTTGGCATTTCTGTGTGAAGTTTGCATGTTCTCCCCGTGTTCACGTGGGTTTCCTCCGGGTGCTCTGCTTTCCCCCACAGTCCGAAGACATGCCCTATAAGTGAATTGAATATACTAAATTGTCCGTAGTGTATGTGTGTGAATGAGTGTGTATGGATGTTTCCCAGTACTGGGTTGCAGCTGGAAGGGCATCCGCTATGTAAAACATATGCTGGATAAGTTCATTCTGCTGTGGTGACCCCTGATGAATAAAGGGACTAAGCAAGGAATGAACCGTCAACTATTCCAGCATATGTTTTACACAGCGGATGCCCTTCCAGCTGCAACCCAGAACTGGAAAACACCCATACACTCTCACATTCACACACACTACAGACAGTTTTGTTTACCCAATTCACTTATAGTGCATGTCTTTGGACTGTGGGGGAAATCGGAGCACCCGGAGGAAACCCACTCGAACACACGGAGAACATCCACACAGAAATGGCAACTGGCCCAGCCGGGACTCTAACCAGCGACCTTCTTGCTGTGAGGCGACAGTGCTTACCACTGAGCCACCATGTCACCCCATTAATATTATTTTATTTGAAATAATTAAATAAAATGTGTCCACTTGTGTACACTCATTCAGTATATAAAGAAAATGTTGTTTTTTGTTACTCAGCACAATCTTATTTTTTTATTTTTATTTTTTATTTCTTGAAAATGGAATATATATCTTTTTTCAAAACCACAATTTTAAATAGATTTATTTTTACAACATAAATAAATATTTTCATTCAGCAATGATCACTAAAGTAATGGCAAAAACATTTGGAATCTTGCACATTTTTTTTCAATTAATTTTTCCTTTGAGCTTTTTATCCATCAAAGACTCCTGAAAAACAAAAACTATTTTAATAAATCTATTTAGCAGCATAAACTAATACACATTTCTTAAAGATCAATTTGGTATATTTGAATTATGAAGGATGCACTGAAAGCTGATGCTGAAAATCCAACTAAATTCAATTATATATTGAAATATATTCAAATGAGAACTGTTATTTTAAATTAGAATGACATTTCACAATATTAGTGATTTTACTGTATTTTTATTTAAATAAATGTAGCCTTTTCCCAGTGATGGGTTGTGGCTGGAAGGGCATCCGCTGTGTAAAACATATGCTGGATAAGTTGGCAGTTAATTCCACTGTGGCGACCCCTGATTAATAAAGGGACTAAGCCGAAAAGAAAATGAATGAATGAATGAATAAATGTAGTGTATTGGAGAGAAAATGATAATAGCAGCTTCAAACGTTGAAACATAGTGAATCATTTCTCTTGTGACATTTAAATGAACAGTCCTACATTTAACATAATATGTAATTTCTGACATTTTTTTGTTTGTATTTTTTTTTTTTTTAAACAGCTGACAGATATCATTATACTGCCAGAAACGATCTTGTGCTGAATTCTAAAATAATATAGTGGCATGAAATCAAACGTATTGCTCTCTGTGACCCACTTTCTTTTTGACACTCATTATGTGACACCTAAACCCGGGGCGCAGCAGGAACTGAAAAATTACGGAATGGGTAAGCGTCAGTAGATTTGTGTCAAAATCCATTTCCATGAAACCTTCCCAAAATTGACTAATAAAAATGCCAGGCACAAAATGGGGTTAGTAATGGGGTTATTAATATTCATTAATATTCATTCACATTCATTCATATTCGCTCCTTTATTTCAAGCTGCTAAAAATATATAGCAGGGTGCGAATGACCATGGTTCAGATGTGCAGATGTGAATGCCTGATGAAAAAAAAAAGAGAGGGATAATAGATTACAGATTCAAATTGAGCTCAAATCTAACAGTTTAATACTGTGAATAGGCCTATATCATTGACATTATTCTTCCAGTTTTCACGTGGGAAAAAATGGCAACATTGAAAAAAATAAATTCTTTAATTATTTTCATTTGTTAGTTTATAGGTTAGTTTTGAGGTAAACTGAATTATGAGCAAAACATATTACAGAATTGTGAATTATAAACTTAAGTTATGGCTTTATTTCATGCAATTGTTAGATTTTTATTTATTTATTTGTTTATCTATTTTCTAAAATTACAAATCAAGACAAGCAATAAAAGGTTAAAAGGATTTTCGATATGGCCAATAAAAGACCATTAATGAACATTCCACCTAGATTACCCCTTTTTCCAGATTTAATATGTCTTTTGTGTCTCCAGAATGTGTCTGTAAAGTTTTAGCTCAAAACACCCATCAGATTATTTATTATATCTTTCAGAAGTTTATAATTTTTAGCTCTGAGCATCTTGTAACTGTTTTTGTGGACTGTGCCTTTAATGCTAGTCTTCCCCGCCCACTGTTCCCACGTGCCTGTCAGTGTGCCTCAATCTCCGCCCTCGGCTGCCTTAGATAACAGACAGACATGAAGGAAGCAGATCTCACGCAACGTTTGTGAGAAATATTACAGTAAAAACTTTCCCAATGATTATTTTATGTATTTGTTGTGGAGTTGCAACGATGAATCACACACAATGTTGTTACAAAGTTCACGCACACACACAGATACACACACACACACACACACACACATAGTGGACACACACACAGACATGTGCGGGTTTAGCTTTGCACTGTTTTTGCACGGCAAATGTGACAGGATACACATTAATATCCACTGCTGTATGGATATCCGTTATGTTAATGTACAAAATAAACCTGATTTAACGTCCACAACCCGGGATTGAAGCATCTTCTTTTATAATTCTACTGACACACGGCTGTGGTGATAAAGTAAAGCTGAAGTAAATCGCTGTAATTCATGCAAACATGCACTGTTTTAAAAACGTGTTAAACTTGTAAAACTCACTCTTGATCACATTTGATGATGATTAATGATCCTAGTGAACTGAACAGATCTTTTATTCCCGGTTGCTTTGCGCATGTCCTGTCTTGTTGATATGATTATACGCGTTACTACGGAGACATGTTAATACGCAGCTGTCAATCAATTCGGTGGGCGTGGAAACCGCACTCCTACGTCAAGTTGCAGTCGGCCTCAAAATGGGAGGGATTTGGATGCTATTTTAATGTCAGGAAATTTCAAAAAAGAGAATTATTGTCTTTATATCACCCCAATATGACTGTGGACACACTATACCTACACACAGTTCTGTCCAAACAGCTTAAAAAAAGATGATTTTCATCATAGGTGCCCTTTAAACAGTTTAGTTTTAGAATTTTTGAATCCATTCCGCTGATTGTTGGCTCTTGTAGGAGAAATTTTAGCTTAGCTTAGCATACATCAATGAATCAGATTAGACCATTAGCATCTCACTCAAATTTTTGCTGCCATAGCATGGCTGCAGCAGGCGAAATGATATTGCATAGCGCTGTTACCTAGTTACCTAGCTGGGGACTATTTTCAGATGCTGTGTAATATCATTGCACTTGCTGCAGTCATGGAATGGCAGCAAAATTCCTTGATTATTATGCCACAAGGACATTATAGTTCCTAGCCACATCGGTAAGCCACAGCAAGAAAAAAGCAACTTTAAATTTTCTATCCATCTTAGTACACAATGTAACTATAAAAGAGTCAAGGTTTAAATAGGAAATGTATCAAAACTATTTGGTCATTTTTGAGCGAGATGCTAATGGTCTAATCCGATTTAATGATCTATGCTAAGCTAAGCTAAGCTAAACATGCTCCTGCCAGACCTGAAGATGTACATGAGTTAGCTCCAGATTACTTACTCCTTCTCGCTCTCTTCGTTCTACGTGTGGACTCACTTTGTATCAACCTCGATGTAGGTTAAAAACCATTTGTGGTAGGGC
The DNA here is from genome assembly GCA_903798115.1 of Danio jaintianensis. Classification (NCBI taxonomy): domain Eukaryota; kingdom Metazoa; phylum Chordata; class Actinopteri; order Cypriniformes; family Danionidae; genus Danio; species Danio jaintianensis. The sequence goes on along the minus strand of CAIGQV010019070.1, from coordinate 28,241,148 downwards.
TTTTTCTTACTGTGCACCTAAATTATGGAATGCATTACCTGCAATTATCAGGAATGCCGTTTCTCTGGACTGTTTTAGGAAACTTAAGACGCATCTTTTTTTTAGCAAAGCATTTAATTTGTGATTATCACTGTCACTTTTATGCAATTTGTAATATTTTGCTTGTTTATTGTTTTATTGATTATTGTGGTGTGACTTTTGGCTTGTTACTGGGATTTTATGCAAGCTTGTAATTCTGGCTTGGGTTGCTTTTTTTAAATTTGTTGTAGATATCTTGTAGCACTTTGAGTTCAAGAAAAGTGCATCATAAATAAAATGTATTATTATTATTATTATTATTAATCTTATTATTATTACAGTTACCCTAGGGGGGCTGTAAACTGAGCCTATTTCCAAAAAAGTGGGGTGTTCCTTTAAAAGTGACAAGTTTGATTAAAATAAAGAGTAAATCCGTTAAAAATTTACTTAACTTAATTTTTCTATTTTATGCACATAGTTTATTTGTTTAATAATTTACAAAACATATTCACTCACTAAGAAAAGGCAACTAATTGCTTTAAACAGTGGACAAACTGCAAACAATTTCTACAGATTTACTGTATTTACACTGCTATATAACAATAGTATTGTGGCAGAAATGTGGGATGTGTATATATAGAATCTGCATCCAAAGGAAAACAAACTAATGTCAAATGTGCGTTTCATTCATTCATTCATTTTCTTTTTTCGGCTTAGTCCCTTTATTAATCTGGGGTCGCCACAGCGGAATGAACCGCCAACTTATCCAGCATATGTTCTACGCAGCGGATGCCCTTCCAGCTGCAACCCATCTCTGGGAAACATCCATACACACTCATTCACTTGCATACACTACGGACAATTTTAGCTTACCCAATTCACCTATAGCGCATGTCTTTGGACTTGTGGGGGAAACCGGAGCACCCGGAGGAAACCCACGCGAACACGGGGAGAACATGCAAACTCCACACAGAAACGCCAACTGACCCAGCCGAGGCTCGAACCAGCAACCTCCTTGCTGTGAGGCGAACGTGCTACCCACTGCGCCACCGCGTCGCCCCAAATGTGCATTTGTGAGAGCCAAAACGTCTGTGGTACAAAGCGATAAAGGTGTTATTTCGGTGTCTGCTGCCTGATCCACTTCGTAGTAGGTTTATGAACAGCCAGCTTATATCTCTTGTTCGTTTTCTGTCCCCTATGTGTTTTGATATTATTTTTCATTTATCTCCGGTGACACTTGTGATCCGTCTGAGTGACAGGCTGCTTTGTGTTTGCGAGCGTCGCCACCGCCGTGTCACTGGATTCAAACACTCCGCAATCTGACCTTGACATAAATCGGGTTTTCACAGGAAAGTAAATCACATTATCTAAAGCCCTCAGGCGCCTTTTCGTGTTTGCAAATAAAATATTAAGCATCCTTAAATATTTCCGCCAGCCTCTCGTCCGCAGAGAGAGAGAGATTGAAAATGCTTAAATCACCTGGGTCTCTTTTCGTGTTTAAAGAAGGTTAGATCCATCAAATGCTAAAACAGCATCTGCGGTACTTTGACAATCCTGGCAGACTTCATATTATTTAAGGCTGCTTGTGAAAGAAACTAATGCAGGTTATGAATATATCTGATTGGTGTAAGTACAAGAATAAAGTGTGTGGAGTCGTGTGGCTTATTGATGAAAGATTAGCATTCATATCCCAAAGGTTGTCAGTTCAAACCCTAGATTTTGGTGATTCATGTTATCTAAAGAAGTCAGAGTTTCAGAGAATTTCACTGCCTGTCAATAATATTGTACACTTGCTTCAAATATTTTGGATTCTATTTATGTGTATATTTCAAATGTCCATCAGTGTCTAATGTTGCTATTTTATATGTAATTTATTTTTTATCTGAGCACAAGTAGCATTTCAGACTGAATTATTTGTTGTCTTGCATTCACTCTTCTAGGCTTGTGTGGTAGATGTTGCTTAGCTTCACGAAGAGAGTATTGAAACTGAGTTCTAGAACAGAATCAGGGAAGTTTTGTAAAAGCTTTGTCTGTTATTAGAATGGAGCATGTCCGTTTTCATTGCTTACAGTTCACCGAACGAACTCAAGCTGGAGAGGATACACAAAATGTACAGCTCTCTTTCTTTCCTTGCTGTTATGCTCACCACCGAGACACTGAATTACTAATGTGGTAACTGCACTGCTACTGGGGTACGTGTGTTTGGTTACACTGGTTACATTGGAGAGTTATTACTAAACTGACTTATTTACAAGTTAATTGGCTTATTAGATTCAAATAGCTTTTATCTATTGGTTGTTCATTGCATTGTGAAATGTGGAACAGTAACATTAAATAAATTGCCCTATTGTACCATTTCAAAAATTGCCAGTTTGGATGTGGTTGCCTACAATGTTTACATTTTAGATCCAAAATATGTTTAAAAGATAATATGTATGTGTATATAGTATGTAGTATAGTATATATACTATACTGTATATAGTAAGGTAGTTAAGTGGATCAAAATCTTTCATCAAAGGTTACAAAAAGTCAGCTCTTTTCTCACATTGTGTGAAATAATTGGTTCAGTGATTGGTTCTAATTTGTCTAAACCCCACCTTTCTGAGAACCTGCTCTGCTCTGATTGGTCAGCTTTTACCACACTGATTGGTCAAATGGACCTGATCTGCTCTGATTGGTTAGATGACACTACTCTAAGGGCTTATTCACACCGAATGCATCTTTGATTCTAAAAGCACTTAATGTGGCGCTGAGGAAGAGGTTTTAAAAAAAGCACAGCGCAGTGCGAGGTCCACGTGATGTGATATTAGGAACGTGATGTAATAACGGATGTAATATTGTGATTGGTCAGCCGGCTCAATCTGTTGTGGTTGAGAAACCATTTATAGCGCATGTCAGAAACTAAATATCCATAACAATATTGGAGCTTCATCTCTTTTCTTTTTTTTTTTAGCATTTGTAAACACTGTGAAATGAATAGTGACAGTGCTTCACCATAGCATTTCATGCACTAGTCCTCATCCTCTGGAAGTGCATGTGTGGTGAGGGGGCAGGGCCGAGAGCCGTGGGAACGGGTGAGGCCGGCGCGTAAGTGGATACACCTGTGGCGCACACCGGCCTCGAATCCCACCGAAGGAGCTCTGGACTATAAGAGGAGGAACGATGGCAGAGGAAGCTGAGAGAGGTCCAGGCCTGGACACTTATGTTTTACTTTTACTTTCAGTTTGACGGCAGTCTCCGTGAGGAGCTGCCGTCCCTTTTATTAATAAATATCTTTTAAGTTTCGTCGGTTCTCCGCCTCCTTCTTCCCGATAGCCAGGCGGCCATCGAACTTTATTACAGCATGCAAATAGATTTGCTCTCTCTGCACAGAAAACAGCATATTCTCAACATGCGGACGACACAAACTAAACTCTTCCAGGCCTCAGCTACAACTACAGTGTTACAGTCAGCCAATGACAACCACGGACTAGCATTATGCAGATTTGCTATGTCTTAAAACCTGGAATTACTGATGACTCCTTTCAGACAGTCTCTTTTCAGGCAGTACACAGTGTAACTATAGAAGAGTCAAGCTTTAAATAGGTAAATTATCGAAACTTTTGCAGTTTTGAGCGAGATGCTAATGGTCTAATCTGATTCAATTATCTATGCTAAGCTAAGCTAAAAGTGCTCCTGCCAGACCTGAAGATCGGCACAGAAATGTACTCTCTCGGCACAGAAAACGGCGTATTCTCAACATGCAGACAACACAAACTAAACTCTTCCAGGCCTCAGCTACAACTACAGTGTTATTTAGAATCAGCCAATGGCGACCACAGATTAGCATTATGCAGATTTGCTATGTCTTAAAACCTGGAGTTACTGATTACTCCTTTCAGACAGTCTCCTTTTAGGCAGTACACAATGTAACTATAGAAGAGTCAAGCTTTAAATAGGTAAATTATCGAAAATTTTTCATTTTTGAGCGAGATGCTAATGGTCTACTCCGATTCAATTATTTATGCTAAGCTAAGCTAAAAGTGCTCCTGCCAGAATCTGAAGATCAGCACAGAAATTTTCTCAAACAGCATATTCTCAACATGCGGACGACACAAATGAAACTCTTCCATGCCTCGGCTACAACTACAGTGTTATTTACAGTCAGCCAATGGCGACCACAGACTAGCATTATGCAGATTTGCTATGTCTTAAAACCTGGAATTACTGATGACTCCTTTCAGGCAGTTCAGAATCGCTGCTTCTTTTGGGAGAAAATAACTCTAATTCTTTGAAACGGCACAGACCTTTTACATTCTCACACAGCTATATTACATAATACATAAAAGGTTATATCGGAAATAGCAGGGCGTTAAGTTCAGTTCTGCTCTGAAGGTGAAGTGCGTCGTGATGGCGAGTTCTCATTAGTGTATCGCTCATATTCGCGCTGTTGTTGTGTAAACGCCAGAGTTTGTGAGTCAGAAGTGAGCTGTCCTGTTGAAGAGCACAAGGCCTGCAGCTCCGAGCAGACCAAAACCTTCTCTGCTGGAGTTCCTGATCTGAATCTCCCTGTTGAAACGCATCCTCTTCCTGCAGATCTGATGAAAGGGAGTATGTCAGTTCCAGTCCTCGTCTCTGGGCTCATGACCTGCCGCCCACCTACAGTGCCATGTGCCAGACTCTTCTGAGGAAAGAGAATGTGATTTTATTGCATAATCCTGAAATAAAGGTCACCGAGCATTAAGCTGATGAAGCGATGCCAGAAATTGGTAATTATATTAGGCACTTTGCATGGAGGGTATACTTTTGTGTCCTCACAAATTAGACAAGCACAAAGAAAGGTTGGCAGAGCTTCAAAAGCAGAACAAATAATTTAATGTAGTTTCTCACCTACAGTGATTTTACGAGCCAAATATCTGTTCTTCAAACAAATCTCCGGGTTGCTATAGAAATTACAAAGTTACATATTGAAGAACAGTTCCTGTCTTCTGTGTTGTTTCACAGTAAGTTAATATTTAATATACTTTCATTTTATCTTGTTTTAGAGACTTCGAAACGCTGTATCCTTCTTGAAATAGAGTTTTTTCCCCCTTCTTTTCTACCTCAGATATTTTGGACTGCTTAATAGTCTTTCTTTTATCTATTTTTCTTTTTTTTATCGTTTAATTAAAGCTGAAGTTGAAGAACACGGATACCAACACACTCTCATTCCAATTTCCAACTAATTGCAAATTGGTGGTGGTGAATCTATTTATTTTTTATAAATGATTTTTTTTTAAATGTTTGAGAGAAAAAAAGAGATAAGGGGTATTTAGTAAGCTTAATCATCATCATTTTCTTAAGGTTGAATAATGTGCAGATGGTGTTAGAAAAGTAAATACAATTACATGTTGACCTTCTGAAGTTGATGGTCAGCATTTTTTGAAGATTAAGAGGGTAAGAACCTCCCAAAACATGGTAACATGGTTGATTATAATGCAAATTTATTTTCCTTCGGCTTAGTTCCTTTATTCATCACGAGTCACCACAGCAGAATGAACCATCAACTTATCTAGCATATGTTTTACACAGCGGATGCCCTTCCAGCTGCAACCCAGTACTGGGAAACATCCATACACACTCATTCACACTCATACACACTCATACACTACGGCCTATTTAGTTTATTCTATTCACCTATACCGCATGTCTTTGGACTGTGGGTGAACACCTGTAGGAAACCCATGTGAACACAGGGAGAACATGCAAACACACACAGAAATGCCAACTGACCCAGCCTGGACTCAAACCAGCGACCTTCTTGCTGTAAGGCGACATTGCTAACCACTGAGCCACCATGTTGCCTATAATTCAAATGTGAATACAAAATAAATTACCTATTATAATACAATTTTACCTGACCTCCAGTGGTTGATGATCAACCAAAAAAGCAGGTTTCACAATTTGGTAACAGAGTTGAAAAAAATTCTTATTAAAATACAGTTTTTGTTTGGCCTCTTGAAGATTATGGTGATACTGTACTTTGATTATGGTAATGGGGTTAAATATGGTGTAAATATGAATTTAAAATGACATATCATAATACAGTTTTGCTTGACCTTCAGCGGTTGATAATCAACTTTTTTTTCAAAAAATGTATAAGCAATATAATAAGCAAGTACCTCCAAAAATTTGCTAACAGGGTTGAATAATTTGCAAATTGGGATAGAAAAATAAAATGGCAGAATCTAGTTCTTTGTTTGACCTCCTTGAGCATTTTCTGAAAATCATCTTTTCACGTACGTCTAGTCTAAACATTTTAGAATAATTGAGCACATGCAGTGCCTGAAATTACTTTCTTCAGATTTTGTGTGAATCTCACTGTAGAAAGAGCTAATTAAATTGGAATCTGGAACATTATTGTAATAAAATGGATTATCCATTGTATTGCTTTAGTCAGTGTGTTTGATTTTATACAATCTGGCAGTATCCGTAGGCAAGAATTGCCCTTTTCGACATGGCTAGAATTAGCAAATCTAAATCTGAAGTAACATGCAGTATTTTCAGCGCTTTTTCAGTTTGGATCAGTAAGACAGGTTGTGCCTTGAGGCTGTCCAGAACACTCACAAGTTTCATGGTGTAGGTTATTCACATTATCTTTCTGGGAGAACTTTTTTGCTTGTTCCATCATCTGATAGTGTCTGGAAATGTAAGTCTGATAGCCGGTTTAAAGCCTCTGGCACAAATGGAGCAGGACGAGTTACACACTGATGTTTAATACTTAGGCTAGTGGTTTTGTGTAATACTTAATTCTCAAGAATACATTTTACAAAAGCAATTAGCTGACTTTACTTTTAAAAAAGTGAGTAAACTCGTTGCTTTTAAAGTGATTAGTTGACTTTATTTAAAGTGAGTAAACCTGTTGCCTTAAAATTAAGTAAATAAATTATGTATTATGCGCATGATTTTAAAAGTGAAGTCAACTTAACAGTTCCAAGTTAATAGGTTTGGTAAAAAAAAATATATAACTAATAGTCACCACCATACTTGCCCGGTTAATTGATTACATTAAGAGTAACAAAAATGTTTTGTATTATTGTTCGTTTTCTAAAAAGTTATGTATTCTATATGCAAATATGAATTTTTTTTCGTGCATTTCTAGCTCAAATAATCAGATTTTTGGAAGTACGGTTCCAGAATTTGTTTCTTTTTTTGACATTCAGTTAAAGGTTTTTACAGTGGAGACTTTTAGAAGCTCTTTTTATCACCTTAATTCAGATGATACTGCAAACAGGCAGAAACAAAATACATTTTCACTTTTTTGTTGAATAAACAGTTAGGTATGCAGGGTGTTTGTGGGGTCTTAAAAAGCCTTCCATTTCAAAAACAAAATTGTAGGCCTTAAAATTCACTGAAATATTGGGTTGTAGGTCTTAAATCATTTTAAACAGGTCTTGATTTTCTTATGTCCAGGTAAAGCTACCCTATTGGGCCAACAGCCAATCACCAATATTCATTCATTCATTTTTCTTCAGCTTAGTCCCTTATTTATCAGGGGTCGTCACAGCAATATGAACCGCCAACTATTCCAGCATATGTTTTACGCAACGGATGCCCTTCCAGCCTCAACCCTGTACTGGGAAACATCCATACAGTCTCTCATTCACACACACACTCATACTACGGCCATTTAAAAAAAAAAAAAAATTCACTTATACCACATGTGTTTGGACTGTGGGAGAAACCGGAGCACCCTGAGGAAATCACCAATAATTAATCTCAAAACTTTTTATATATATATATATATATATTTAAGTTTTTTATTGCAAAGAGATCCAATTCATTTTTAAAGTAAATTCTCCAATTTAAATTCAGGGAAAGAAAACTGAAGCAACACATCCCTTTACATGATCCTTCATTAATACAAAAACTATTTACAGAAGTAACCAGGCCATTAGAATAAAATCCTTGGTGTTTAACCTGTATAAGTCTACAATTTCATTCTTAATGGTCTTAAAATTGTCTTAAAGTCTTAAATTTGACGAAGAGACCTGCAGAAACCCTGTAAAATATCCCTTCTTAAAAGCTCCAGAATACAGTTATTGATAATACCGTAAAGTCTTGTGTATGTACTGTAAATGCTACTGAAATGGAGATTTAAAAACTCATTTTGAGAAAACAGAAGATATGTATTGTAACAAAATCTACATAAACAGATTGTTAAAATGCCAAAAATTAAAAACTTCATAGAAAACCATCTTTTTTTTCTTTACATTAGACACGAGAAACGTTTATGCAAAGCAAATTGCATGAAACAAATCACCTTAATCAGTGACTGTTTTAATGCCTACGAACATCAGATGTGTTGCAATGCTCTGTAGGGTGTGAAAGGTGAAAATGTGCAGTAATGTTACTAATAGTAAACACTCACGCTGCCTTTTTGACTGCTCTTGGCTGCTCTTAATGGCAAATGGAAGCGAAAAAAGCCTTAAGGTGTTTCAGCTTTCACTTCACGACTGTCCTCGCAGATGCACTGTATCCCTCGCATGACCTTTTCTTTCAGTCGTGTACCGACAGAGGTCTTTAATATGAAGCATGTAGTCCACTGTCTGCTTTGTGGTTAGGAATGATCTTTCTTTCTTATATATTCTCACTCTGAAACCACATGAACAGCTCTGTGTATTGGATATTATATGATATGTCAGACACAAACAAATGAGATACAACTTATCAATTAAATGCATCATGCATCATAGGGAAAACAAATGAGGCGTTTTTAATGAATTTATGCAAAGTCTGAATTAATGGAGAGGGGTTTAAGGAGCTTCTTGACTGTATCTAAGAATTAAAAGATTCGAACTGAACTGGCATTCGGTTCATTTTAGTAATAAAATGGTCGGTTTCATTTTAATTACCAAAATGTCATTTTTAACTGTCCTCCATTTTGTGCACAACTTTGGTACAGCAAGATTCCGCCTCTTTCTACAGCCTTATTGATGATACTTCAGTTTGATTTGACACAGGTTTTTTTTCTGTTATAATATTTATTGAATATTTTACACAGATCTGGCTTTTAACTCGCAAACAGACAAGTTCGGAATTTTGATAAATAGGGTATAGGAAAATGGCTTACATTATTTTTAACCACCAGAGGTTGATGGTTAACATTAAACATATGCTGGTTAAAAAAACAAAAAAACAAAAAAAAACAGGATACTGTTTGATATGAATGTCAAACACACGCACGCACGCACGCACACACGCACACACACACACGCACGCATGCACGCACACACACACACACACACATTTTTTGAAGGTTATGCATCATATGGAAGTAAAACATTTAAATGAAATTATGGAAAAGTCCATAATTGTCAGTAGGAAACTATAAGAGGCAGTGCGTTTTCTCATCATGTGCAGGAAAAAATTAATTTTGGACACCATGTGTTGACTGTCATTGCAGTAAGCTGAAAGAGACATTCATTTTATATGGCTAAGCAGTTTGACGTGCTTGCCTACACATTTTTTATGTTTTTTTTTTAAATTTTTTTTTTTTAAGTCATCTGACATTCACATCAGCATTTACATGCAGCATCTCATTTTAAAAGGCGGCGACAAAAAAAGCACATTGCAAACGTATGGCTTCAATACAACTGTGGTCAAGATGAGTGCTGACGTTTCCTGCCAAATAAGCATCATGTTGTTGTGAGACTGCCGACATAAGCTGCATATACCAGCATTTTGAAGCATTAAAGATGTGCTCCCAAACAAAGGTTGTTCCATAAGGAGGATAGCAAAACTATGTTCCCATATTAGGTTACTCATTTTTAAGTCAGATGTGTTTTAAGGATAATGCAGTCTCAAAATATGCTAATGATATGAGGTAGTTCACCCAAAAATGGATATTAATTTGCCATTAATTAGTTCTTTTCTTATTTTACAAGGCATATGATGGAAATTAAGTGCCTCAAGGCTCTGTCATGGGACCTCTGTTGTTTTCGACAATTCAAAAAAACAATCAATTTAATTGATTAATTATGAACAAACATGTGCTAATAATGAATAATCGTAAGCTTGTGAATTTATTCATTTCTTATATTCCAGAAAGTGAGTAATTAGCTTAAATGTTTTTTTTTTTTATGTGAACATGATGATTTTGGTTCATTTTGCCTCAGGGCAATCAGGTATTTATTTTCTTTTGCCTGCACAGTATATGTTTTTTCTTTCATTTAATATGTGCATTCTTTTAAAATAAACAATACGCAGTTATATTCCTTCTAAAAATTGAGCATTAATAGACCTGCTGCATATCTAAAGTGTTTCAAGTCAATCACTTATGAGTTTCTGTTTTGGTTAGCATGCTACCTACAGTATGCGGGCGGTTGATAGCAAGGCTAGTTTTTATAATAGAGCCACGACATAAAGCAAATTGTAATGCATCTCTGAAGGCCACACCAGTGATTTGTCTGATTTTCCTGCTGTGACTTGTGCATTAACTATTATTACAGACACAGGCTGTAGAAATAAAGCATGCATTTTTCTATGCTCTATGTGGGAGTAGAGTTTCGTTTCTCTCTGAAGCTGACTCAGTTGATGTCGTCTGTGGAGATGTGAACAAATACATCTGCTCACCACATAGCATTTCTTTAATTACCACGCATTCATAGTCCTGTGCAAATGGCCGCCGACATTTCATTGCTTAATGTGCCAGGTTTTTTTTATTTTGTTGTTTTTATTGAAAACGGACGTACTGTATGTAGGCGGAATATTGATTTTTATTGTTGAACCTTGATGATGTGACAAATACGTGGTCTGCTGGGATCTTGTTATGTTTTTGGGGTCAGTACTGGTGTTTGCCGGCACAGGACAAGCGTGGATAATAGTAATGCTGTCAGTCACCTTGATGGACAGCCATCCTTGACATGTACAGTGTACTCTACTGCTACGCTGATCAAACAAACTTGATTTTTTTCAACATATTTATATTATTTTCCAATGTATATATGCTAAATATAGTAGAACGTGGATGGAGCTTCCATACTTGGATGAAAATTGGATGGGAATTTATATAACACTAAATAGCAATGGTATGCAGCAATAGGATGCTCAGAGTACATGTTTATGCAATATGCCATGTGGTTGCTAGGGCATTGATCAACAGGTCTGTCAATACTGGAAGCAATTTTGCTACACTATACCAGGGTGTTTTTTGGGTGGTTGCCAAGGTGTTGCTATGATGCTCAGAATCATTTTTGGTATGTATGGTTGCCAGGGCAGTGCTATTGTGTTTGGCTAGTTGCCAAGGTGTTGATATAGAGTTGTTAAGGTGTTTGGAGTAGTTTTTGGTTGCTATGTAAAGCTGTTATTTTGATTTGTCATTACGTGGTTTCCAAGCTGTTGCTATGTAGTTGGTTTTGCAGGAGTTACTTTGATTGGTTTTTGGATGGTTGCCAAGGCATTGGTTTTGCAGTTACTAAGGTGTTTGGCATAGCTTCAATGTGTTGCTTTGCAGTTACTAGGGCACTGCCAAGTGAAAACGTGATTTGTCACTTTTCAAGGTGAGAAAATGTGATTGGCTACAACATTAAAAGTCTGTCATAATTGGATAGACTGTTTAGGGTTTCTAAAAGGTTGCTTCAATGCTAGGGTGTGGTTGGTGGTCGCCAAAGCATTGCTGTGCAGTTGATAAGCTGGTCAGAAAACTTTTGTTTGTGTGTGTGTGTATGTGTGCGTGTGTGTGTGTGTGTATGTGTGCGTATGTGTGCGTGTGTGTGTGTGTTCAGTTACTGTGATGTGTGGCAATCATTGATGTTTGGCTTTTGCAAGGGTATTGGCAACTGAAATTTTTTTTTAAATCTCACTTTGTCAGTCACCACATTGCTAAGCAATTGTTAATGTTTGGATTTCTTAAATGAGAAAATTGAGCAATTTTGGTTTTGTGCCTCCACAGTTTTAAGTGGTTGCCAAGGCATCCCATATAGAAATCTAATGAATGGCAATATATGCAAATTACATGTATAAAATTACATTTTCACTTATAAAAAATGTCAAAATATTTTTCTCATGTTCAAATATATTAGTTATAATTTTCTGTTTGTGTTTATATATGACTGTATATGAACGTCCAATTATATCTAAGATACTGTATATTTATTCATTCATTCATTCATTTTACTTCAGCTTAGTCCTTTATTTATCAGGGGTCGCCACAGCGGAATGAACCGCCAACTATTTCGGCATATGTTTTATGCAGCGGATACCCTTCCAGCCGCAACCCAGTACTGGGAAACACCCATACACTTATACATTCAAAAACGCAATCATACACTATGACCAATTTTGTTTACCCAATTCACTTATAGCGCATGTCTTTGGACTGTGGGGGAAACCGGAGCACCTGGAGGAAACCCACATTAACATGGGGAGAACATGCAAACTCCACACAGAAATGCCAGCTGGCCCAGCTGGAAATCAAACCAGCGACCTATGATGCGACAGTGCTAACCACTGAGCCACCGTGCCACCACTAAGATATATTTATTCATTCATTCATTTTCTTTTCGGCTTAGTCCCTTTATTAATCTGGTGTCGCCACAGCGGAATGAACTGCCAATTTATCCAGCATATGTTTTACGCAGCGGATGCCCTTCCAGCTGCAACCCATCACTGGGAAACACCCATACACTCCCATTTACACACATACACTACGGCCAATTTAGCTTACCCAATTCACTTATAGCGCATGTCTTTGGACTTGTGTGGGGAAACCAGAGCACCCGGAGGAAACCCACACGAACACGGGGAGAACATGCAAACTCCACACAGAAATGCCAACTGACCCAGCCGAGGCTCGAACCAGTGACCTTCTTGCTGTGAGGCGACATCGCTACCCACTGCGCCACCGTGCCGCCAAGATATATTTACATATTTGTAATTCCAAAGCAAGTAAATTACCATTTTTGCAATACTTGGAGACATATGTTGAATGGATGACATATATTTTATATATATATATAAAATCCAAATAGGAGCTTGTATCTAATTTGCATATAAGGCCATACTTCAGATTTATATAGGGGATCCATGTGCTTTTGTGCATTTATTTGGCTTTGCATATTGTTCACATACTGGAAATAACAAAAAAAAAAATTTTATGCATGCTAATTCTTGCATGTATACATTACATTACATATTTAATTGGTGTTACTAATGTATCCTGTGGTCATTTTGCTCCATGACTCATCCGCTTGCAAAACATTTACTGTGCACTTTCAAAAGGAGATGTGTTTACCTTCAATATCTTGCTGTACGCACCATTTCGGGAGTGCTTTTATGTATTATTATAGCAGTATCACTTAGTGCTGCCTAAAGTTCACTGAGCTTTACATTAAACATTCTAAAAATTTAACTGCGGCATGCATACTGCGCCCGGCTCTCTGGGGAGCTCCTTAAAGAACAGACTTACTGTACATCTCAGTAGAAAAAAAACGAAGAAAAAAAACAAGGTAACCATGGCAAATACGAAAGCGTTAAGATGAAAGAGACAAGCTTCAGTTGCACCCTAGGCGATTATTACTGCAGCAGTGCTCTGCTCAGCACGTCTGACATTTTGCAATAGTGGGATAATTGCCCAAAACGCACAATAATCTCCATTGATGCTTTTTGAGGATATCTGACCAGAAGGGCAGAGAGACAAGATAATCAGCGAGAAATGGATGGGTTTGCTCTCCACAAGTGAATGCTGATGCTCGTTTGCGCCTTATGTAACGAAAGGCTAATTTACATTTGCTGGCTCAGCGCCTTTCAGATTTCTAGTTTGAGTTTCTTTTTACATTCTTTTTTCCTTTGAGTCTTTTGTTCACTGAAGTAACTAGGAAACATAAATGCAGATTTATTTTGCATTTATTTGCCTGTTAAGATTACAAAGGGCTCCCCCCTCCCTCAATTCTGTGACCAATATTCTGCTGACGTTTAAGCTTGCAAACTAAGACTTTACTTAACTGCGTATTCAGCATTGAGAGCTGTGTGGTTTTTAGTCAATCTGACACGTGGATGAATGCACGAGTATCACTCTTAATAGGAAACAAGTGTTCAAGGTCAGTCTATGAATGCTGACGAGGGAAAATCAGATTCTAATTGGCATGAAAAATAAGTCTGTGTGCATTGTTTTACTTCAGAGGCATCTTATGTAATTCTCTGTTGCACAATGGGATAATTTAGTCTCCAGTCAAGACTGTATAAAAGATGTACGATTGTTCTGCAAATATATTCATTATGTTGAGGCATCTTTCAGTAGCTGCAAAAAATGCTTTTCTTACTTAGATTAGTTTGTCTTGTTTCTAGTCCAAATATCTAAAAATTCTTATATCAAGAAGCATTTTCTAGGCAAGCAAAACATAATGTCTTGTTTTCAGAAATAATATGCCAATATTAAGTGAGTTTTTCCTTAAAACAAGCAAAATAATCTGCCAGTGGGGTAAGCAAAAAAATCTTGTATTTCCTTTTGACATAAGATTATTTTTTTTACCCCACTGACAGATTATTTTGCTTGTTTTAAGGAAAAACTCCCTTCATTTTGGCATATTATTTCTGAAAACAAGACAATATGTTTTGTTTGTCTAGAAAATTCTTCTTGATTTAAGAATTGTGAGATATTTGAACTAGAAACGACAAAAAAAATCTAAGTAAGAAAAGCATTTTTGCAGTGTTGACATTAAATCTATTAATCTAGTACAGTGTATTAAAAAAAGAGCATGTTTAAAATGTGTATGAATACACAAATATGATTTTACTTCATTTTTACACTACATCACATTTTAAGTTTCTTTAAATTAAAAAAAGGTATAATAATAATAATAATAATTGTACATCTAAATAGTTGGCAGATTTAATTTAAAGATAGATTTGAAAGAGATTGTTTAGATAAATATTGCTTTTTCATTTTTAAAACACATTCCTTAGTCAAAATATGAGCTAAGATTTATTTTATTTTATTTTCAGCAAACTCCTTACAAGATGTGTGTTTTTCCACTTAATATGGGTCAGAAAAAGTTAGTTTTTCCAATCTATGTGGCATTTATGCAATTTTTAAATGAGGAAAAATGTTGGTTTCATACTGACTAGTGCAGTGCAAATCTCTGACATGCTGTGATCCCCACTGATATTGAAATTAAACAAACAATATATTGACTTTAAAGCTTTAATCTGCTGCAATACTAATCTACGTGCTGCAAATATTAATGTATGGGATTAATTTGGTAGATTGATCAGCATGTATTGCTATTAATTTGATAAAAAAAAAATACATTACTTATCTTTCATTCTGTCTGACATTGGTAAAATAAATAACATTGATAAAACAGTAGGTACTGAACATTATTGTCACACACTAGGAAATAATTCTATTTTCATTATTCATATCTGAAATTGTATTAACCAATGGGCAGTATCTCAAGAACCTGTGCTGTACCTGTAGCTCAAAGCATTTGAATGCTGCAGAGACGTTTCTTATGTAATTTGCTAAATCTTAATCATATTCCTGGATGCATGACACATAAAAAAAAAAAATTAAGATGTATTTTTGGCCTTTTTGCCTTTATTAAGTGGATAGGACAGTATTTCAGACAGGAAGCGAAGTGGGAGAGAGAGAGGGGGTCGAGCTGGGATTCGAACTCGGGACACCCTGAAGTGCTACTGCACCATATGTCAGCGCGCTAACCACTAAGACTAGGTTATTGCGCCGACATGACTCATTTTTTTAAGCATTGTTATTATAAAGTTAGTCCGAATTTATTATGTTTAAAACACAAAATGCACATTATGCAGTTTTTATCACATTTTAAAAACTCAACAGGATCTCAATGATCATAACACTTTTTTTTGTCGCCACTGGCTTGCTTGGATCGGGACTTGTGAAGCTGTGCTTCGGTGGATTTGCTCTACAGTTTTTGAACTTCCAGCAGTGAAATTTAAACCACACTGAACTAAACTAAACTGAACTTCAACTCTGTAATCTGGACTCTACTAGAACTATGTTAAGCTGCTTTGACACAATCTATATTGTGAAAAGCGCTATATAAATAAACTTGACTTGACTTGATAGAACTGAAAGCATACTGTATGATTATTTTTAATACTACTTATGCCGAGCTCAGACTGCACGATTTTCAAAGTAGTCTCGTCACAGATGTTTTCACACTGCATGACTTTCTGGGGTAGCATTCCGTCGCTGCTGTGTTCACACTGCAAGATGGATCGGCAACAGGGGGTTTCACACTGCATGACTTTACAGTAGGAGAATCGCCGGCAACTTTGTCTCAGTCCGCGAACTACGTCTCAACCAAACACACGCGAAGAAGTGACATGGATACAACGTGAGGTCACATAGTATATATTTTGTTATTAACTTCATAAGGAGAAAGAAGTCTTGTGGGCTCGAAAATCTACTTATTTGGCTCACCTGGGTTTTAAAGGGAATTAGCAATATCTCTTACTTTTTTTTTTTTTTTTTTTTCGATCCGCTTGTGGTATTGAACAGATGTCGGGATCAAACAGACATGGGTGCTCCTGCCAAATTTCCACTAGTGTTCCTTCATTTCTTGGGTCCAAACAGACCAAAAAGAAGCCCTTTTAACTTCTCTCCCAACCTCACGCTGGCCTGCAGAGACCCATACAAGTGGATGCTGCTGTCTCATTGGCTGTAGGTAATCCCCAATGTTATTTTCAATCAGAACACATTTCACACGGCATGATTTGAATCGCCAATACCTGACGGGTGTTGATGGCTCATCTGCGATTCTCTCAGATCCCCTCTTTGATAGTTCACACTGTGTGATTGTTACTCTCGTGAACGAGCACTGATTGGGAGTCAAAATTACGGCTAAAATCATGCAGTCTGAGCTCAGCATTACAGTATAAAACTAGTTATCAGTTCAGATTTTCTAATCACTTCTGAGCTAATATGCTAAATTGACCTAACATATATCAATAATCAGTTGCATACAGTACAAACTAGTTATCGTAAGTCTAGTCGTGGTTTCTGAACTATTTTAAAAAGTGAAACTTATGCTATTTTTAAATCTAATAACTCAAAATGTCATAATTAAACTACAAAATGTCAAGAATGTGCTCACTCCAACTTTAATATTTCATTTCCTCTAGTCAAAATGTATCTGTGTGTTCTTATTCCTCCCAAGCAGAAGACCAGGAATTAACATCAACATATGTTGTTTTAGACCACAGATTATTGCAATTATGACATTAATATCATAAATAAAACTACCACTCATTCTGAGACATAAGAATCCTTCAGTTTTCCACACAGTTAGCTGGAGCAAAAGAGTGCATTGTAGCCAATGTGGGGTTTCAAAGTGAAAACTGTGCTATTTTTAAGTCTAATATTTTACATTTTAATAATCATACGCTACGGCCAATTTAGTTTATTCACCTATAGCGCATGTCTTTGGACTTGTGGGGGTAACCGGAGCACCCAGAGAAAACCCACGTGAACACAGGGAAAACATGCAAACTCCACACAGAAATGCCAACTGCCCCAGCTGAGACTCGAACCAGTGACCTTCTTGCTGTGAGGCGACAGTGCTAACCACTGAGCCAGAATCTTAATAAAAACAAGTCTTATCTTTTGAGTCTAGTCATTGTAAGACTTTTTTATGATCTTTTATTTTTGTCATTGACCAGTTATTGTTTTATTTCAGAATGGAAAGTCAAAATAATCTGTAGCACAGATCCAAAAACACTTTATTTTTAAAGCTATTAAACTTTTTTTTTTTAAGTTATCATATTTATCATAACATAAGACGACCAATTCTGTTTCAAAAGTGCAAATTAAGCCAATACTAAAGACTAATATTTAACATTTTTAAAGCTTAAATCTCAATCATGGCACTGAAAGCATAAAACTGATTTAAAACATTGGATTTTTCAGTTTTAAAGGCCAAAATGCCAAGTTGATTGAACAAATGTACCATAAATCAGTGATCATTGATATAGCACTGAAAACACTTTAGATTTTTATGACTAGTTATCTTAAGACTGGTTATGATTGTTACAAATCATATCCACCTCATAAAAAGGTATAATCATGATGCTAATAGCATCAATATATCAGTACTTGCATTAACTTAAGAATCCTTCATATTTTTCCACACAGTTAACTAGCTCAAACACATTGTAGCATGGGATCTGCTAGCATGGGACGTGTTATTTGGTGTCAGGATGATTAGTAGCTTTCTCTCTCCATTATACCCCCCTTCGGCCCCTCCATTCAAACCGCTAGTGAGCAGAAGCGACTTGTTAACAGAAGCCCGGCAGTTAGCATTGGGTTTTCCTGCTCCAGGCCAGCAGTGGGTGATGCTCTGCGGCAGGAGGGTGCGTGATTTGCTCCTGTGGCCCTGTTTCCAGAGGCCTCATGGGACGGTTCAGGTTACCGCCGCTGTATCCTGCTGCATTAGCAGGGCACGGTGAAATAACAAGCTGCCATCTGGAACGGCCGGCCAGACTCCCCGTCCCACACACTTTAATTAAGAGTTGTTTGTACAGGCCTCATCCCTTTTTCTCTTTTTGACGTTTCTCACACCTAAGATCATACATCACACTTGGGTTTCTTGTTTACGTGGGAATAGGCAATCTAAAAAAAAAAAAAAAAAAAATCCATTCAGTGAGATTTGAGAGGCTGGATCATCACACACACACACACACACACACACACACACACACACACACACACATACATATTATATATTTATCATATTTTATCATATTTAACTTGACGCAAGATTTTTTTTTCTTTTATTGTAAGGCTTTTTTTATCTTAATATCAGGACAGCTTTAGCATCTTTTTTTGACTAATTCGTGTCACTTTTTTGTCATCATTTACTTTTTGCTTTTGTTTTAAATCTTTCTTATAACCTTATTTATTTTTATATATACAGTATATTATACTATTTATAACTTAATATATTTCCCAGTGATGGGTTGCGGCTGGAAGGGCATCCGCTGCGTAAAACATATGCTGGATAAGTTGGCGGTTCATTCCGCTGTGGCGACCCCAGATTAATAAAGGGACTAAGCCGAAAAGAAAATGAATGAATGAATAACTTTATATAACTTTTACATTTTTATATAACTTATTTGTTGTATAGCCAACCCTTTCAAAACCTTGAGCTAATATTCCATGGTGATTTAATTTCTTACAGTTACAAATTTTAAATCCCTATTACTCACAGTTATTGTTTTATTTATCGTAATGTTTAATGTACAGTATCTATTATATAAACAATTAAGACCTGAAAAGGAATATTTTATTTTATTTTATTTTATTTTATTTTATTTTATTTTATTTTATTTTATTTTATTTTTTTATTTTTATTTTATTTTATTTTATATTATTTTATTTTATTTTATTTAAAACTGCACTGAGGTGCTCGTGGCAACCTGAGTTTGATTCCCGGTGACCTCGATCTCTGCTCCCCACACTTTCCTGTCTGTACATCTCCACTGTCCTATCAATAAAGGGGAAAACCCCTAAAAAAATTATTATAAAAAAAAAATCAAGACCTTTTTATCTTAAAATGTAGTCCTTTCCTCACATACAGCTTTATGTCTCCAGAAAACACGAGCTATAAAGTCTTACGGTCTTCAAAATGCGTTTTCCATGTGTATGTCCTGTATGATTAGCAGCCGTGTGCAATATATCAATTCCTTTAATGCAGCATCCTTAAAAGCATGACATCTTAAAAGCAGTGTGTAAAGATAGCATGTTGGCAAAGCGCTGGAAAGATGAAGGTAGTCTTTGTGTGTTAGAGACGTTATTGTAGTACATCGAGTGAAAGCCTTCTGAGAGTAAAGCCTTGCCCTCTCTGCTCAACATAGCCCTCTTATGACCCCACTTTGACCAAAACAATGAACCTCCTTGAAAACCCTTTCGTTCTTCCTTCCTCCGTGCTCTTCTCTTTTTGTTCTGCTTTAAGAGAGGCTTACCTTTGTAAGTAAAGCAAGGTAGAACCTTATGATTTGGCGCCATTGTAGTTCTTCAAGGGTTCCTTGAGTTTCATCTCTCCATACTTACTTGCCGTTACTAGATTTTATTAAAACTCAGCTCTAAAGAAGTTCCCTAAATACAAATTGAAACCTACAAGTTTTGCTTCAGCTGGTGCATAATTGGTTGCATCGCAATTACAACGTTTACGAGAAGTGAAATCTTAACGGGGCCCTACACTGCGCAAAGCAATTTTTTAAAACAGTAAATGTGTCTAAAGAGCGTGAAGGGGCTGGAGGGTCTTTAAGGGCTATAGTGAATGAGCTAATTAATGCAAAGTACAACCATGGGATTCGGGCTCATAACTGGCTTCTTCTGCTCGGTTGTAATCAGTTGGCTTTCAGGGGGTGTAGAGAAAGGACACCCTTAGGAGTTTGAACAGGGCCCCCCTATTTAATAACTCTGCGTGCCACGAGTGAGTTATGCATTGCTGTGTATAAATGAAGCTCAGCGCCTGCACCTTCAGTACTCATTTATGGACTGAGCCTGGCACAGTTCTGCTGGAACTGATTAATGCGCTTCGACCAAATTAATTTTACAACTATGTAGATCTCAAATTGCTCTGGGAGGAGGAAAAATGAGTGCTGGAGGTCCGTTTTTTTAAACTGGTGAATTCGTAAAAAGTGATGGACAGATCGGGTTTTATTTGCTTGCGTCTTTGGTTGTGTAATTATAAGCAGGTGTTTTGTTTATCGTAATGCTACGTTTAGGTGGGAATCATCCCTAGAGAGTCTTTCAGTTGTACACTTAATTACACAAGCCTATTTTAGATAGAGCTGATCCCTGCCATGCAAAGTAAAGATATAGAAACTAAGTGGGCAAAGCTTCTTTTTTCTTCACTGGAGCATCATAAAAAAAATGTAACCCTTTGGTATGTACAACCACACTGGTATGATTAGAGCATTCAGCGCATCACGTAATCAGCTGCTAAATTCAAATCTGCTTTCCCGTGATGCTCGTACTGAGCCATGAGTCATCATAACTCACAATTCATCAGTTTTTCATATAAATAACATTTATGTTAGGTTTCAGACATTTAAAGAGCGCCTATTATGCATTATAAAAGGGTCATATTTTGGTTTTGGAGGTCTCCAACAACAGGCTGATATGCATGCAAGGATAAAAAACATTTACATTGTCTTGTAATATGCATTTATTTTTACCTAATTATCCCAACGACTCCCATATGATTTGTTCAGTGATTCATTCATTCCCAAACCCCTCTTTTGTGGGTTGCTAATCTGCGCTGATTGGTCCGATGACCCTTTTGTGATTGGTCGACTACGTTCAGCGCAAGACGGAGAAAAATGCCCACCACGGTTATGAAGTAGTTAGATTACAGAATATGTGTGAGCACAATGCAGGAATGGATTAAAGCAATGCAGTTAAACACCAGCATACACTCTATTCTTAACCACAACCCCAAGTAATAACAATGATACACATTCAGTATTAATCCACACAGTGGAAAAAGTTGAACTGTTTTGAAAATTGACCGCGCCATGCGTGTGAGGAACCGCTGATGGTGGCCAATGACAAACAGCAGGAGATTGCGAGCACAAAATGCATTTAAATTGGTAAAGGAGTAAGCACGCGTCACATTTTTAATTCATGTTTCCATTCACTTAGAGCTGTGTTACACACTGCATGGATGGTAATTTTCAAAAACCCATAATAGGGACTCTTTAAATACATAAGTACTTGCAAAGAAAATAACATCCATGGTTTGTTTATGGAGATGGCAATAATAATTATTTTTAAAGATAATTGGATTATTACTTTATTCACATCAAGTACTGTTTAGGGTAGTAGAAGTATCTCTTTCAGTAAAACAGTTACTTAGTTTCATGTGTTTCAGGAGAAGTTGATAAACTAACATGTTGTAAATCTAGTAGCTCTGCCCTGCAGTTGGCGGCACCCATTACCTGCCATAGATCAAACAATATGATCATCATTAAGCTGTTTAAACAAGGGAATTAATATTCTTACACATATTTGGGAATCCGATATTTTAGAGTATAATTTGGATGTTTGTCAATCTTTGCAGAAATGAGAAACAAAACTATGCTGCAGTGTCTCGCTTGATGAGCTTGATACGTTGCAGTAGAAACTTTAAACTGCTTCTTAAATAATGATAAAAAAAACTCACATGGGGGTCAGCGGGAGTACTTAAAACTTACATGGGAAAAAAGTGTTAAAAGAAGGTAAATGCTATTGTGACTATTTCTTGTTATGTTGCATTGCAGTTTTGACTTCATATAATCTGGTAACACAATTAAAGTGGAAATGTGGAAGTTACAATAAAGTGTTACAACTACATCTTATGAGATATCAAGTAGCACATTTATTATCAAGCTAGTTACAGGAAGTAGATTACAATTATGAACAAAAAGGATGTAATAGGTAAAACTAGCAAAAACTCAATTACATAAATGGTCTTATGAACAATTGCAATAGTAATAATGCAAACAAGTCACAGTAGTGAGAATAATTCATAATTAGAAGAAATGCTCTTATATTAACAGAAAATAAGGATGCAATTATAAAATGAAAGTGCAATTGCAGTAATTTAGCTACTTTTAATTACACGCATATTATTATTATTATTATTATTATTATAAACATATCTTCTAATTTCCATTTTACATACTAATATTTTGATATGTTAATATTTAACCTCATTTGTTGAAGTTTTTCTGTTGTGGTAAGTTCCACTTTCCATTTTCTTTTAATTTAATTGTTGTATTTTAACATGACTGTTCTCACATTTTCACAAGTGTTACTTCAGTTCTCATAACTGCTAATTTATTTCAAAACAGCTTTCATATTTCTTCTACAGTGTATATGGAATGTAAAAATATACTGCAGCATATATACAAGCAGCTATTCTGAGGTGAAAATGAACTGAATTTTAATTTTGACCGAACTGCTAGATAGTAATTAATTAAATGATTCTAGCTAAGATTACCGTTCGATCAATGGTCCTATCTGGCTTTCCAAAGACCTTCGTTCTCTTTCGTCAGCTTATCACACAGGCGTACGTGTTGGCGGTGGGCTTTTGAGATCTTTTGCAGATGCATTTAGCAGGCTTGATGGCATTTCGAACATGTCCACTATCACTAACAGCCATCGAAGTGAAAGTGGGATTTTCATCAGCACTTCCAGCATCGGATTCCCACCTGCCACACTTTCGCAGGCTTTTCTCAGGTCACGCAGATCTGATATGCATTATACTTGATCCCTCTTAACTGTAATACTCCAGGAGACTTTATTGTAAATGCGTTTGCCGATTGTAGGTTGACGGCAACCGCTTCCCATAGCCAGAATCTGGCACACATCAGCTCTGATTAATTACTGTTGGACTTCAGCTATAGAACACTGCAGATAAATGAGTGTGTGTTTATCATTAACACCCTCTCCATCTCACTTCACTCGTCCCTTTAGGAGTCCTCCAATTACTTTACTTTCAATCATTTTTCTGCTCCATTAACTTTCAGACGCTCGCGCACATACAAAAGCATGATAACAATGAAACTGTGAACTCAGCACACCCTGATGAAACGTCGACCAGATGACCACTTCAACTAGTGGATTCTGTTGTGTTTTAGCAGCTTTGTTTAACAACCAAAAATGGAAAGTTCATGTTTAGAAAAACATAAATACAATATTATGCGATGAGATATAATACGATACATACAATACAATTTGATACAATATGATAAAAGTTGATACAATATGGTACAATACAATATACGATACAAAACAATGCAATATACAATACAATACGATACAATATACAATACGATATAATAAAATACGATTCGATACAATACAATATAATACAATACGATACAATACAATATACAATACGATGCAATATGATACAATACAATATACAATACGATACAATACAATACAATACAATATGATATAATAAAATACGATTCGATACAATACAATATACAGTACGATACAATACTATATAATATAATACGATACAATACAATATACAATATGATACAATACAATACAATACATTCATTTTCTTTTCGGCTAAGTCCCTTTATTAATCTGGGGTCACCACAGCGAAATGAACCGCCAAACTCGAACTCGAAATTAATTTTTCATAATTGTGGCTACAATTGTCATTATTTGTTCATATCTTACAGCTATAACCGTGTCTTGCAATCATGACTATTTTATGTAATTGTGACTACATTTCTCATTATTATTATAACTTCATATCTCACAGCTGTGACAGTTCACGCAATGGTGACTTTATTTCTTGTAATGACCTTATTTCACATTATTACATCTTCGTATCTTACAGCCGTTACTGTTTCCCCCCACTCACGTATAGTCGCTTTAACTCCTCCTGTCCAGTTCCCCCATAGGCCCCTCTAAGCGAGACCCTCCGCCGCTGCACGTATGGAGCCTGTTGCCCCAGCCAGAGAAGAACAATAGATGGAGAAAGTGTGAGCTTGGCGTGCTTTCAGGCTGCTGCCAGGCTGTTAAGCGGTGGCCTGAAAGCACACCTGTGGAGAAAGGAGGGGGGTATAATCGGATTTCTTCCCTCCTCTCACCGCTTTTCATATGTTTTATATTTATGGAGCGTTGCGGCCCTCACTCTGATTAGATCCCGACTGACGACTGTGGCCCAGAGCTGCAGTGATCAATCCTAATTTGCCAGAGGAATTAGATTAATATATAAAAAGATACAGTGTGCTGACCTGGTGGTTGAAAGGACGTCTCACTGTCACGGGTCTATAATGAAGCCTTAAAGAAAGAGGCAGTTTTTGTCGTGTGTGTGTGCGTATGTGTGTTTTGCTGCAGCGGTGGAACAATGCTCTTTATGTCAGTAATGATGGTTATTATTAAATCAAGAGTGCACTCCGGGTGTCAGTCATCTAGGATGGTGCTTAATGCAGTAATCTGTTTGTTTAGCATTAGAGCGTTCCATTGAACAGATATGTGGAACGTCATGCTCTGTCATATCTTGTTATTGTATTGTTCTTGAAGCTTTCTGAAATCTTATTTTAGTAACGGCAGATGCCCAACATTAAAGGATGAAAACGACATATGTGCTTCCTCCATCTTTGGCATCCTTAATACATCCCATAATTCAATTCCAAAACAATTATCTTGCTAAGTGTTTTTTTTTTTTTTTAAACAAAGACGGCATACGTCATGCTTTCATGCCAGCATTTTTTTCAAATGTCCTTTTAAACATGTCAAGATTGGTAAGTCATGTCATTATTATAAATTTTTGTCTGCTTCAGTTTAATTTTAAGGTTGTGATTTATTTATTTCAACTAATTATAATAATTATGGCAACAATAATTATGTTTATGTTTTATAATGATATTATTTATAATTTTTTTTTAAATTTATTTACCTGCAGTTAAAGACAACATTTTTAGCTCCCTTGTAAAATTGTAATTCTTGTTCAAACATTTTCCGAGGGATTTTTCACAGAGCATGGACATTTTCACAGTATATTTCCTGTAATATATATTTTTTTCTTCTTCCAAATAAAATCTTATTTCTTTCAATTTGGCTGGAATAAAATCAGTTTTTAAGGACAATATTGGGGCTGCACGATACTGGGAAAATATGCGATGTTGTTGTTGTTGAGTGTTGGAAAATTTTTATTTCTTACGATATAACTAACTTGCAAAATGCTATTTTATCAACAATTAAAAATATATATTCCTTTATGTGATGATCATACTAAAATAAACAGGTAATAGATATTTTCTATTTTCATAAATATTTTTTTTTTATATGACAAGGTGCAAACATTCAGACTTGCTGTTATTGCAATAACGATAATTTTTTTATATATTGTGCAGCCCTAGTCAATATTATTAGCCTCCTTAAGATTTTTTTCCATTGTCTACAGAACAAACCACCGTTGTTCAACTAATGTGTCAATGAGTACGTTTACATGGACACCAATAATCCAATTTTAATATGATTAAGACAATACTCTGATTAAGAGTCTACCATGTAAACAGCGATTTTTGAGTAATTTAATCCGATTAAGGTCATAATTGAACTAAACAGAAATCGAATTAAGACATGTGGAGCATGCTTATTTTTGTCGCATTATTGAAGTGCAGTACAGACATGTAAACACCTTAATCAAACTATTACCATCATGTAGGACTTTTCGCCGCATTTTGCAACAGCATAGTCTATACACACATGGCTGTTTGACACTATTCTCTGCACCTACTGAATCAGTGAAGGACCACAGACACCTGCATCACGAAATGCTGAGTTTTTTTTTTCCCCATATGGTGTGCGGTATCAAATTTCATTAAAACAACCCAGTTGTTCATACTACTCGCATCCAATATCTCGTTTGTCACGAGTGGCATGCATGAAATGTTCCTGCATGAAAGTGAAAGTGCCAAACTGCAGTTAAAGTCGACAAATGAAAAATGAAACATCCTAAATTACATGACACTCCGGAGAAAATGTGTATAGCGTGGTGACGCAATGACGGTAATCGAACTATGCACTATAACAAGTAAAACGGGATCATGAAAGGAACATTCAAAAAGCAATTCATGTAAACATCTTAATTATATTATTGTCTTATTCAGATTAAGGCAAACAATTCGATTACTGATGTCCATGTAAACGTCAGTGACAATGTCTAATTAATCTAACTAGCCTAGTTAACCTAATTAACCTAGTTAAGTAATTAAATTGCACTTTAAGCTGAATAC
Organism: Danio jaintianensis; assembly: GCA_903798115.1. Classification (NCBI taxonomy): domain Eukaryota; kingdom Metazoa; phylum Chordata; class Actinopteri; order Cypriniformes; family Danionidae; genus Danio; species Danio jaintianensis. Next base: position 28,214,376 of record CAIGQV010019070.1, on the reverse strand, counting down.
TAGTGTCTTGAAAAATAACTAGTAAAATATTATGTACTGTTCTTATGGTGAAAAATTTGTTATTGAAATTTAGTTATTAAAACTATTATGTTTAACAAATATTTAGCACTTGTCAAATATAAAAAAAAAAGAAGAAGAAGAAAGAACATTTTACAGGAGGGCTAATAATTGTGCCAAACTTGGCAAGACACTAGTCAGCATCGTTCCATATAACACGAAAAAAAAATCCTAAAGATTCTTGAATACAGTATTTATTTCTTTAGTTTTGTGTATAGTTGGCAGGATAGACATGGAAATACAGGTGTACGGACTCAATTTTCAGCTTTCCTTTTCATTACGTGGGGAAACCTGACGCTGGTAGTAGATCAAGCTGTCAGGCAGAGGCGTCTGTTAGCCTGTCTGCTTTCAGGACAGATGCAGGGAATTTGGGGCAGAGCTGCTGCTGCTCTTTAGTTTATTATTGTGATGAAGGAGAGACTCTTGTATAATGTGCCCCAAACACTGCTTATTCCCAGGGCAATACCATCCACTGTTACCCCAAAAACAACAGCAAAACTAGTTGTGCTCATTTAGGAGTAGCAAGCGAGCGTGAGATTGTGTGTGTGTGTGTGTGTGTGTGTGTGTGTGTGTGTG
>CAIGQV010019070.1:28193604-28213343 GCA_903798115.1 Danio jaintianensis | reverse complement strand
TGTGTGTGTGTGTGTGTGTGCGTGTGCGTGTGCGTGTGCGTGCGCGTGCGTGTGTGTGCGAGAGTGTGTGTGCGTGAGTGTGTGCGTGAGTGTGAGTGGTAGAACTAATCCTTTTCAGACCATTACATTGCTTGAAATGTTACAAAAGGAAAAAGATTAAAAAAAATATGCACACATCTTTGTGCAACTGACTATTTATAATAATAATAATAATAATAATAATAATAATAATTGTATTGTTATGGTTTTTATTGTTATGATTATTATAAATAATTGAATGAATAAATAAATAGCAATAATAATAATAATCATCATCATCATCATCATAATTGTTATTATTATTCTTTGTTATTATTATTATTATTATTATTATAAATAATTAAATGAATAAAAAATAGCAGAAATAATAATAATAATAATAATAATAATAATTATTATTATTATTTCTGCTATTTTTTATTCATTTAATCATTTATAATAATAATATAATAATAAAAAATAATATAATAACAAGAAATTATTATTATTATTCCTTTTACTCTTTTAAATGTTTTTACCTTTTACCTTTTCTCAAGGTAGCCAGGACCAGCACTGAGTGCACCCCTCATAAAATGCACGTCACCCCTGGCTATTAAAGCGGTGTTCACTTCACTCAGTGTGTGTCTGTAAATATGTGTGGGAGCCTGCAGCGGGTGAACAGATCTCCATAAAGAGCTTTCTGACTGGCACGGTTTGAAACTGTCACCCCAGCGGTTGAGGTAAAGCCGGGCAGAGATTTTATGTTTTATCCCCACCTTAAATCGGACCCAATCCAACAGAGCATCATGGGGTGAAGGTGTTTGCTCACGCCGTTCAGATTTTACTGCAATCATGCGCCATTCAGGCTGCCGGCTGGAGACTCCAGCACTGGGTATTTATATGCATATTGTTATAGAAACAACTTTCGAGACCCATTTTACTTCTCTAATATTTACTAGTCTTAAAATGCATACAAGGAAGTGAAAGCCTTAAAGTGTTGAAATGAATGGATGGGGGAAATCAGATGAGGCCTTGATGATTCATTCATTCATTCATTTATCATCGGCTTAGTCTCTATTTCAGAGGTCGCCACAGCGGAATGAACCGCCAACTAATCTGGCATATGTTTTACGCAGCGGATGCCCATCCAGCCGCATCCCAGTACTGGGAAACATCTCATATTCACACACACGCACACACGCACGCACACACACACTCATACACTACGTCCAATTTACTGTAGATTATCCAATTCACCTATAGCGCATGTATTTTGACTGTGGGGGAAACAGGAGTACCTGGAGGAAACCCACGCCAACACGGGGAGAACATGCAAACTCCACACAGGCCTTGATGATGTCATCAGAAAAGAAAGTTGATTTAGAGGTGCATCAAGTAATGAATGTTAAGGTAAAATATCATGCACTGATAATTCTTTTTAATATAAAAAGTATAAATGTGCTATATGAATATGGTAATTTGTTCCAATGAAGTAGATACCGTCGTGGTCAAAAATATTGGCACCCTTGGTAAAAAATAAGTAAAGAATAATGCACAAATAAATAAGTCTGCTTTGGTTTTAATTTCTATTTTTAATTCACTTAAAATTCACTTAAACCTGAGCTATCATTGAAATGAAACATGTATGTACAAACGTATATACAGTTGAGGGCAAAATTATTAGCCCTCCTGTAAAATATGTATTCTTTTTCAAATATTTCTCAAGTGTTATTTAATGGAGCAAGGACATTTTTTGTTTTTTTTGGCTGGAATAAAAGCAGTTTTTTTTATTTTTTTTATTATTTAAAACCATTTTAAGGTCAATATTATCAGCCCCCTTAAGCAATATATTTTTAAATGGCTACAGAACAAACCACTGTTATACAATGACTTGCCTAATTACCCTAACTTGCCTAGTTAACCTAATTAACCTAGTTAACTCTTTAAATTGCACTGTAAGCTGAATACTAGTATCTTAAAAAATATCTAGTAAAATATTATTTACTGTCATCATGGCAAAAATAAAGTAATTCAGATATTTGTAATTAGTTATTAAAACTATTATGTTTAGAAATAAGTTGAAAAATCATCTTTATTATCTAATAATAAATAATCATCTTTAGTATTTAATAAAAGGTAAAGTCTTTATCAAATAAAAGGGTGCCTATACATTTGACCAATGAGTATTTATTATTATATTATTCATTATTATACATCAAAGTTTTTTTTTTTTCTGTTCTTTTTTTGGACAAAGATGAAAAACAAAATCAATACAATTAAAATTTTCCAAGGGCGCCAATAATTTTGACCATGACCGAATGTTGACTAATCCATGAAGATTTACCCACTCACAAACATTAGCATTCAAACTAGGTTGGCTTTAGATGTACTTAGTGCTTAGCCTGGCGAGCAGAGCGTCTTCAGCCGACTGTTTGACAGATTTGGGTTTCAACATCACAGACTACAAAGAATTACTCAGCAAAGATAATTCACTGCAAACTAAACGATGACCTTGTTTTGCAGGGATCTGTTCCTATCAACTTTCTTTTTAAAACAAACAGACAGACGGACAGATATTTGGAAGTCTGAAAAGTTATTTTTTGCCTTAACGAGGTCAGCATTATTAATGATAATCTAAATAAAGCGGTTTGGTTTTACGATGTCTTTTATTGGCTATTTTTGTATTGTACACCAGACTCCCTTGAGATGGTCTTGGGTATGTGCAGGATTTGTGAGTTTGGAAGTAGTCGTCACCGAGAGCTGTTTTACTGAGGATTGGTGAAACAGCTGTCATATGCTGAAATGAAGAGACAGAAAAATGTACTGTATCTCAGAGCTCGGAAAAAAGACCAATAATCACTCTCTTGTGGACTGCATGCATGAGCAGGAGTGTTGTGTTTTTCTGTTTTTTCATCTCAAACCACTTGGCATAAAGTGACAGCGTCTTTGCCTTTAAAAGTTTGCGGGGTTTGTAAAAAATAATATACTGTATACAGACACGAGCTTCATTTTATGCAAATTTTGTTATACTTTCCAGTCTTTCTTCATTTAATATTCATAAAATTGTATTTCCTGTCAGTGCGTCTACACTGGTGGTTAAACGTACAGACATGTAGAGCAAAAAAAAAAAGTTTTATATTGCAATAAATTATATTTGTTCCTTGGCCTGTTGAAATTCTTGATTCTGATTGACTGGACGGTCAGTCCAGTCAGTTTTGGTCACAGTTCTAAATAAATGTGCTTGCCTCAAACATTAGTAGTAACCATAGTAACACTAACTGTGTAAACTTGAGGGCACCGACATGTGTTTCAGCTGGGAGTTGATGGGGATTACTTATTATGCTAAAAATATTTACGAAGAGGTAGCTAGTGTATGTTACTATGAGCTATTAGATATGCCAGTGTCATTTACACACACACACACAATATCTTTCTATGCGCTCTCTCTCTCTCTCTCTCTCTCTCTCTCTGCCTTTGACTAATTCAAAGTGGGGAGATATGTCATAACTGATGAAAATTCTGTAAAATATTAAGCTGCAAAGAGCAATACTTGTCTATATCTAATATCTTGGCAAATGACCATGGAATAAGCAGGGTCCTCTTAAATAAATGCCGTTATGTTAATACAATTATATGATTCATTCATTTTCCTTCGGCTTAGTCCCTTATTTATCAGGGGTCACCACAGAGGAATGAACCGCCAACTATTCCTGCATATGTTTTACACAGTGGATGCCCTTCCAGCCACAACCCAGTACTAGGAAACACCCATACACACTCAAATTCACACACACACTCATACACTACGGCCAATTTAGTTAATCCAATTCACGTATACCGCATGTCTTTGGGTTGTGGGGGAAACCGGAGCACCTGGAGAAAACCCACGCAAACACGGGGAGAACATGCAAACTCCACACAGAAATGCCAACTGGCCCAGCCAGGACTCGAACTAGTGACCTTCATGCTGTGAGGCGACAGTGCTAATCACTGAGCCATCGTGACAATTATATGATATAATTGTTATTTAATAATTAATCATTTAAAATGTTAAACATTATTCAGTATTTTTTTGTTATTGTTATTCTTTAGTTTCGACATGGCCATTTGGGTTATGTGTAAGGGCACAGTTGTTGTCTTCTTCATCTTCTTCTGTAACACACTCACAACCACTGAAGCTTCCAGCAGCCAAAATGCATGAAAACGAAAACACGACAAGACAACGCTGCAAAAAAATAAAAAAAATAAAAGCACACAACAGGAGAACACACCTTGCCATGCAGGAAGACATTTGATGCCCAGTCACTGCCAAATCATTCGAATCTCAACGGAAGACTGGAGTATTTTTAAATCACGCTAGTCTGAAGTCAAATAAATATATATATTCAGCGCTATTTCCCTGTAGCATGAAGCAGTCATCCTGTATGAGGTCTGCCGTGAGCGATCGGTCGCTGTTTAAGGAAAGACACTGCAGGCGAAAACACTTTTTTTCATTCACCTGTCAATTTTTGAGATTTTTGGGCTTTTTAGGGTTTTTTTTGGTCTAATTTAAAGAAAACTTACAAAGTATGCGTGTGTTTATTTTATCAGACTTTATCAATTTGAGTCTGTAGATTTAAACTTCAATACATATTTTTTACATTACATTTTTATCAAGCCATAAATCTTCTTCAGTAGCACTTGCATACACCAAACATCACATTATTACAATTCTATTAATATCTGTATTCTGTCAGTTTTAGCAGAGGCAAAATTTCACTGATAATATACTTTATTTTTTTTCTACAATAAATGGTGGAAGCATATAGTTTTTCTGGATGTTTGGAGTATTTATTTTATTTTATTCAAAAAATAACATTCTGTTTGGACGAAATGCCTGTACGATACAACATTTGTGTGTACAGCTAAAATGCGTCTCCATGTGGACAGGGGCTACATTGTCATAAAAATAAACAAGAACTTTGGCATTTGACTCTGAATCTGAAAGTTCCGATTTTTAAGCTAGAGAAGTATCCAAAATAAGCACATATTTATTAAAATAGTGTCTCATTTGCATATTTATTTAAACATTGTATATTTACTTGTATTACAAAACATTTGTAGTACGTCTACACTGAAACAAATGATGTAAAATTGTTGCAAACAATTTATATGGGTTGACTTTAAAAAAAGAAATTAAATTTAGTAATGTTCAGTAACTTAATTTGTTTGTTTAAATTCAGCCCAAATAAATAGTTTGCAACCACTTAACTTAAAAAATAATTGTAAATCCAAGGAATAATCTTTGAATAATTTTTTTCAGTGTACTTGTACTACAGAAAATACATATTAAAACATTAATGTAATCAATCAGCTGAGGAAATTATAGAGATACATTTTTTTTTATCAGTGTATTAACTAATTTACTCTATTTACCTGCATATTTCCTTAAGAGATTGAAGCAATGGAGCTTTTTTTTCTGATAATGGTGCTGTTCGCTTCTAAAGGGATAGTTCACAACAAAATAAATAAATGCAAAAGAAAGAATTCTGTCATCATCATTCAAATTCACTCACCCTTCACTTGTTCGAAACCTATTCATGTTTCTTTTTTCTGTTGAACGCAAAAGAAAATATTGAAGAGTGTTTAAAACCTGTAGACTTCCATTGTGTTGTTTCCTACTATATATGACAATGGTTACCATTTACTGACATTTTGCTAAATGTTTTCTTTTGTGTCGATCAGAAAAAAAGAAACTCATAAACGATTGGAACCACTTAAGGGGAGAGTAAATGATGAGTAAATGTTGATTTTTGGGTGAACTGTGGCTTTAACTCAACCCGTGTGGTGTTGAGGGATTCTGGGCTTAGTGCACAGGGATTATAAGCAGTTGATTATTGCTTAAGCGAGTATTAAGATTGCTCTGAAGCCTTGCGGGGTTATAAATCAAGCCGAGTCTGGCCATAGGGGCGTAATGAGTGCTAATCGCTCGCTAATGAGCCGGAGTGGCACAGAACACCCACCTGTCCTCAATACCACCGCAACTGCGCCATTTATTTTCTGTCCTTCGGTGGGGTGAGAGCGAAGACACATCACTGTTACATACCATTGCCTATATGTACAAATTCTTTAGTTTTGTTTTCTTTGTGCTGTGGATGTCAATGGTATTCACCTGACAGACATATTAACAAGTTAAAATCCCATATATTGGTGTTGAAGCCTTATCGAGAGAATCTAAAAAAAAAAGGCTTGGTAATGGGAAAAAATGACATTTAAAACAATTTGTCTAATTTGTGTTTAAAAATGTTACAATAGTACATTTAAATGTTTCAATTAATTAATTTTAAATGGCATGAAAATAGCATAGAATTGCATAAAAGACATTGTGTAGAAATCATAAATGTAAGCTTAATACAAGTATGATAAATGATTCCTTTAATTCATTTTAAATTGCATTAACATTATAAAGAAAGAAAGAAAGAAAGAAAGAAAGAAAGAATTTAGTCATAAGTTAAATTAGTCTAACAATACAAATACAAAAAATTGTTCCCTTAATTCATTTTAAATTGCATAAGAAAGAGAAAGAAGGAAAGAAAGTCCAGATGTTGCTTTAATTTATTAATATTAAATGTTCATTATTGTTACATTTTTAAACATTTTTGAATGAATAATTCAGTAACACTTCACACTTCATTACTGTATGAATCAGCATTTTTGAACCAATTATTCAGTGTCAAATCATTTTTAGCAGTTACTTGTTGCTACACAACCTTCATTAGTATACAGTCTAAGGCGATTGGGGCAAACTTTAGCACAGGAATTTTTAATATGTTTCTTAAGCATAGACACACACACACACCGTTTGTTGTGTTGAGGTTGACATTTTTGTGCAAAGGTAATATAGCGTCTCATATTTGCATTTGAAGAGAACTCATTCATTTATTCATTTTCCTTTGGCTTAGTCCCTTTATTAATCAGGGGTCACCACAGCGGAATGAACCGCCAGCTTATCCAGCATATGTTTTACACAGCGGATGCCCTTCCAGCCGCAACCCAGTACTGGGAAACACTCATACACTCTTGCATTCACACACATACACTATGGCCAATTTAGTTTATTCAATTCACCTATAGCGCATATCTTTGGACAGTGGGGAAAACCGGAGCACCCAGAGGAAACCCATACAGAGAGAACATGCAAACTCTACACAGAAACGCCAACTGACCCAGCCAGGGCTTGAACCAGTGACCTTCTTGCTGTGAGGCGACAGTGCAAACCACTGAGCCACCATGTCGACCTTGAAGAGAGCTCATTTATTCATTTTCATAAGTCAAATTGCATGAATAAGGATATCTGGTATTTGTATACGATAAATCCCAAAGTAACAATGCATCACATATGCAAACATAGCCTCAAATACCGACATTTCATTGGTTATAGTGACTGTTTAGATGCTTTGACATGATCTTATTTATAGCATCTCATATTTAAAAAGTTTTGGCTTTGATTGCCATTGTAATCAGCAATTGATTTCAAAGGTGATTTTGATAGATCATATATTATAGATTGACATTCTACTAGCAACGCATTAAAATAATTAATGGCACAAGATCACCTTTAGGGTGGCACGGTGGCTCAGTGGTTAGCACTGTCACCTCACAATAAGAAGGTTGCTGGTTTGAGTCCTGGCTGGGTCAGTTGGAATTTCTGTGTGTTTGCATGTTCTCTGTGTTCCCGTGGGTTTCATCCCGGTGCTCCGATTTCCCCCACAGTCCAAAGAAATGCGGTATAAGTGAATTGGGTAAACAAAAATGGCAGTAGTGTATGAGTGCGTGCGTGTGAGAGTGTATGGATGTTTCCCAGTACTGGGTTGCAGCTGGAAGGGCATCCGCTGCGTAAAACATATGCTGGAATAGTTGACGGTTCATTCCGCTGTGGCGACACCTGATAAATAAGGGACTAAGCCGAAGGAAAATTAATGAATGAAGATCACCTATAAAACTGCAAAAGAAAACTCACAGCCACACAGAACTTTATCCATCGGGGGTTTCTGAATCAAACACACAACCACCACTTACATTTCCCTGAGAAAATATCCAAATGTAGTTTGCTTGTTGTTGCTTTTCCAGTCCTAAAGTCGATTTCTTTCCACTCTCACTCATATACTGCTTATTTATTTTGTCCCTGATTTACTTCTTGGCTCATTTGCTCTTCAAGGATTTAGCAGGGGCCGATCCAGTCAAGATGATGTATTTCCTGCAGTCGTGGACTCAATCCGTGACGCTCTGATGTTCAAGCGTCTCTCGTGTAGTCCGCACACACACATACACACACACACGGCTCTCTCTGCAGTTTTTATGGCATTGTCACCTCATGAAAATGATTTAGGGTGTCTTTCACTGTTGTGCTATTAATGGATAAGCAGCGTTTTTGACGATCACTTTGATTCAGTGACGTTTGGATTTTCCATAAGGTCTAGTCAAGGTCAGGGATGTACGAACATTTCCGGTCCAAAAAAAATAAAATTGTTTAATGTTTTTAAAAAACCTTTGTGTCATAAAAAATACAATAAATCAGCAACATTGCTTAATATTCGTTCATTCATTCATTCATTCATTCATTCATTCATTCATTCTCCTTCGGTTTAGTCTGATTTATCAGAGCTCACCACAGCGGAATGAACTGCCAACTATTCCAAGTATAACACACGCACACACACACACACACACACACACACACACTACAGCCAATTTAGTTCTTATAGCGGATGTCTTTGGACTGTGGGGGAAATCGGAGCACCTGGAGGAAACCTCACGTGAACATGGGGAAAATATGATTTTTGTAATCAATCAGATTTTTGTAATCAATTGATTTTGCCATGGAAATTGAATTTGTTGCTATTATGACATTAAATAAAAAGGTATGATATGATAAATGAAATGATAAGACACTTTTTTTTTCTACGCATTTTTGTGGAAACCACTGTACAGTCTAGTTTTTACGTTTCTTTGACAGAAGAAGCAAAATAATTAGTAACTATAGTAACTATTTTGTAATTATTTTGTCAGTTTTGCGATATCTACAAACAATTGTTTGTAAAATTATTTTCGAATGGTAATATATCATGGTTTCCGCAAAAATACAACATCATTAATAATGATCAAAAAATATTTCTTGGGTAATTTGGCTTTGACTATAGAACACTGTGAAACCCTGTTTTTTTGAGAGAACTATAAACATCAGAGGAAACCAATTGCCTTTAACTATTCAAGTTTAAAAACATATAATTATACAGTATAAATCTTAATCAACTCTTAATTTTAGCATTTGCTCCCCTTTAACAGTCAAACAGCAAAGCTTGATGAAAAGTAGAAATTCTGTAACTCATTCAGTTCTAGTGGGTTCACATATAATAAATTCAGTAATATTTGAGTAAAATCTACTTTTTCATTTGGTAAATTTGGCTGTAAAAATGAATAAATAATGCTTCATAATATTACTATTTTTATTTTATTTGAATTTTGATCAAACTATCACATTTGCAATTAAGTTTTATTAGTTAATGTAACATGAACTAATAATGAACATTATTTATACTGTGTTTTATTAATCATAGTTTAACATTTACTACTGCATTATTCAAATCCAAATTCATGCTTGTTAACATTAGTTAATGCATTAGTTAACGTGAATTGTCATTAACTAACATTAATAAGATGAACAAATACAGTAATAAATGTATTGTTCATTGTTTGATTATGAAAATAAATACCTTAACTAGCATTACCTAATGGATGATGATTTTAAAGTGTTACCAATTAATGTTTGTGGAATTATTATTATTATTATTTTTTTTAAAATCAAAATATATATTTTTGTTTTGTCTGAAATAGATTCCCTTTAATCATTTTTATTGCATCCTCGCTAAATAAATACTATGTTTTAAAATATTACATTAACTTATTAATACAACCTTATTGTAAAATGTCCGATAAAATAAATGCAGCCTTGGTGTGCAGAAGAGACTTAAAAACACACACACACACAAAAAACATCCCACTCATCCCAAACTTTTGACTGATAGTGTACATTGACCTGGAAAGCAAATAAATGCCTTTATACCCCCACCCCATTTCAGAAAGCTGGCTATTTAACCAACCACACTTAATGCCCTGAAGCGGTCGCATCCCAGCGATCTGCAAATGGAAGATTCCTGGGCTACTTCTGTTTACCTTAAAGCTTTTACGCATTCTGCTCTAAATGCTAGCGGGGATCCCTTTTTGATCCCAGAAGGAGACGGTCTCTCGCACGAACACATCAATAACAGCCCCCGCGCCAATAAACTTCTCACTCTCGCCCATTGAAAGCAAACCTTTCTGTTGACCCAGCAGGCTTTTCAGCACAGGACAGGCATGTGAATGAAGCGCCGCAGAAGGAGTGAGGGGTTCGCCTGCAGCTTTGAGCACACTTTAAAACCTGCGGGGACACAATTGTGATCCTACTCACAGGCGAACAATAGCGGTGTTGGAGCCAGTAAGTGATGTTGAGTAGGAGGACCTCAAAAACTGAACTCAGGTTGTAAACAAGCTTGTTAAACAGCGCTAGTATGGAGGATGTCTGTGGAATGTCGATTTAAGTGTTATACTTTTTGTACATGTATGCTATTGTTTGTGTTTGTTTGTATGTTTTGTATGTGGATTTTTAAAGGATGAAAAATATATATATTTTTATATTTTAAAGTAGATTTTATTACCATTAGTTCAGGGACTAGAGAGGCAAAATAGCCTTTTTGGCTAATTCTGTCACATTGTACAATTCTGTTTTATTAATGTGCATTGTCACTGTCAAATAAACATACATGAATGCGTAAATAAGAAAGTTAGCTTACAATTTAACGCCCCCCAAAAAAATATATATATATATATAATTTTTTTTATTTATTGATTGATATTTAGGTCTTAAAGGTGCCATACACTGCATTAGTTTAGTAAGTTAAATTGTTCTCTGATATATACATAGTAGGTAAATGGCTTAGGTAAGTTCAGAAATGAAAAAAATATATATATAAATAAATAAATAAAATAAAAAAAATCTTCAGAAATGGTTTTATATCTGTAAAATACCCCTATATCAGTCCATATTGACCATATTTGGATCAGTTGTGAATATAATGAGATTCGCTCTGACGTGCAGCTCTCACAGACACGCGCACACACACACAAACACACAAACACACCATTATGTACACTAAACACGGACAAAATAATCATACTTAATTTGTCAAAAAATAATTTTAACAAACAAAGTAGATGCCTAGTTAAATAATTGAACTTGAGAGTGAACTCTCTAATATAAACCCATCAGAGTAGTTTTAAGCTATTTCCCCCACGAGGTCTGTTGTGGGTAAAGCCAAATTATAATTAAACTTGACAAAAGAGACAGATAGAGATGCATTGTGTTGTATTTTTAAGGAATAATGTCAAAGAAAACACAGCAGGAATTGATATCAACCTCTGCATAAACAGATTACGCTTAATAAAATGTTTTTCTTTCACTCCAGAAAAATGACAGATGAGCTGAGTGATACAACACGGTTCAGCAGTCTTTGTTGAAAACACAGCTTGAGGTGTGGTGTGCATATTAAAGGGCATTATTTTACCCCTTATTCAAAATTTAAGATAAGTCTTTTGTGTCTCCAGAATCTGTCTGTAAAGTTTGAGCTCAAAATACCCATACCCATGAACATGGGGATTTTCAACTCTGAGCACACTGTAGCTGTTTTTGTTGCCTGTGCCTTTAATGCAAATGAGCTGGTTCTCCCCGCCCACTGTTCCCACGTGCGTGTCAGAGCCATAGAGATCTCTCACTATTGCTCTAACGCATGTCTCCATCTCCTAAGATAAACATCACAGTGACAGATAGGAATGAGAAATACTACAGTAAGAACTTATGGTTATTTAATGTATTTGTTGTGGAGGTAATTCAAGCCTTTCTGGAATAAAGGTCGTTACAAAATTGCACTGTTTGCACTGCAAATGTGACAGGATACACGTTAATATCCACTGCTGTATAGATATCTGTTATGTTAACGTACAAAATTAACCTGATTTAACGTTCACAAGCCAGGATTGAAGCGTCTTCTTTTATAATTGTACTGTCATGTGGTTGTGATGATGAATTACAGCTATTTTACTGTCTTTACTTTATTACAAACATGCACTGTTTTAAAAACGTTTTAAACTTGTAAAACTCATTCTTGAGGTGCAGATGATCATAGAGAGCTGAACAGATCTTTTAATCCCAGTTGCTTTGCGCAAATACTGTCTTGTGGATATGTTTATACGTGTTACTATGGAGACATGTTAATACGCGGCTGTCAATAAATTCAGTGGTTGGCGGGAAAAAACCGCACTCCTACGTAACGTTGTGGTGGGCCTCAGAATTGCAGGGATTTGGATCCTATTTTAACATCAGGAAATAAAAAAAAAGAGACTTGTTGTGTCTCTATCACTCCAATATGACTGTGGACACACTATACCTACACACAGTTCTGTCCAAACAGCTTTCAAAAGTTGATTTTCGTCATAGGTGCCTTTTAATGATCCCAGAGCAACATATTAGTATGTGTTTTGGCTAGTGATGTACTGATTACATGGCTGCTCGTCAAGTCTGGACGACATACATTGTAGAACCTGACCTAAAGTACATGCAAATGTGTGTGTGAGTCACGCAACAGTCTGTTTTGTCTTCTGATGGCCTTTTGTCCATTGGCTATTTGTCTTTTGTCCTTTTGTTTTACACTCATGGAATTTACAATTGAATGAGGAAACAATGGTGTCTGATGCTCATGGTATGGCCATTTCCATATACTGATCTTTTATTATTTGACTATGCCTAGATATACACATATATTCTTTATAGGGTACGTTTAAAGCAAATAAAAACATTTGAAATAGATCTGTTATATCTTTCAGTTTAGTAAATAGATTATTATAAAATGCATAATTTAAGCAGTCTGCTCCCAAAGACATTGCATGTTTTTATAACTTAATTTGATTTATTTGGAGACCTGAAATTATTTGTTTCGTCATTGTTTCTTATTACTTATCAGCCAATACCAATTTGGTAGTATTTTATGCATCTCTACCATTTTTAGTGTATTTGCTTCCATGTATATATACCTAGAATGAATTCTGATTTCCAGCTCGTGGTAAATGTCATGTGGTTTCTGACCTCGCGAACAGCACTGTAACTGATTTTTATATAAGCCTCTTATATTTCAGCAGGACATTATTCATCTATTTCCGTTTCATTTTTTCCAAGGAGGAATTTTCCTGATCGATCTGACCCCGCTGCATTAGCATGTGCCAATGGGTCAACTGTGAACAAACCTGCCAACTCTTTCAGTCTGATCTCTTTTTCCCTTTGAGGAAAAAGATCTCAAACCACAGAAAAAATACCTTGAGACACAGCACAACATATGGGTTATTCTAAAATTGTAGGTACATTTACTGTCATTCTTTCAGCATTTTTAAAATGGTTATATTTTTATTTTATTTTTAATATATAGCTGAATATATTTAGATTTTATATTATATAGATGTTATATAGCTGAAAATCATGGTTTCTTGTTTTTCGAATAAGGCAAGGAAACAGTAGCACTTTTATTAATTCCACAACATAACATTTAAAAAAAAATAACTTTTAATATATATATTGTTTTTTTTAAATTAAAGGGCACCTATTATATACCCGTTTTACAAGATGATTTCCCCTTTTAACAAGACACCTTGTTGAAAATGTCACAATTGGGTCAAATAAAAATGACCCAATTGTGTGCAAGTGCCTTTAAATGCAAATTAACTGCCCAACAATATCTATAAGACAATACTAGCTTTTGACACTTTTGCTGTGGAAATGGTACATTGATTTAAATGGCGATTTGTTCTAAATGCTAAATAAACACATAAAGTGTACAATTTACTCCTTGATGTGCAACTGGATCACAAATAGTTGCTATAGATTAATTAATTCATTCATTCATTCATTTTTGGGAGGCATCCTTGTCAGTTCAGCAATGGAGAACTGTGTACCACTCAAGTTGGGCAGTTATTTGTCAACTTGGGAGTGACTTTCAACATTTGTGGGTGGGGTTGGTAGTTTGTGACATCACACTTTACTATTTCTTCAAGTCACTTGTTTGAGAGACCATTTTAGTCTAGGCAGATTATTATAAAGAAGGAGCGGGTGGATTTAAAATAAGGAGGTTGTGCACACACTGCCTACAAATGTGCATGTATAAACAACATGTAAAAGTCAACCGGCATAGCAGGTGTCCTTTAACAGTTTTTTTTCAAAGACAAAACGTTTCCCCAATCATAAAATCCCCTACCGCACGTTTACCAGCAATTAAAATGATTTCTGAAGGATCACGTGACTCTGAAAACTGGAGTAATGATAAAGCTGCGGCAAACAAGGCAGTAAATGTTCTTGTTTTTTTGCGTTGTGTTGTAGTTCATCAAACCCACATTGATTGCTGTAATCCTCTGAAGGTTTCTATGTAATACGCAGTGTCATTTAATCACCAAAAACAATTGGACTGCGCTGGTATTAAAAATGTTGACAAATCAGAGCGCTGAGAGTTGAACAGATAGATGACCGGGCGGCATTCAGAGCTCAATAGCTTCACTTTCACACTGTCACACACACTAATTGTTGCAAGAATAGACCGAAAGCATTTGCATATAGATGGCACCCTTTCATCTGAGGCATAGTAGGAGGGCTCTTTAAGCCACCAGTGCAGGACATGAGGCTCTAATAACACCATAGCGGGCCTGAGACCTAGTCCCGCCATGACAGATCCCTGTAGGGGCATCACACACTCTTTTGTTAAGTAGCGATTAGTGCATGTTTTAGCTTGGAGAGCGGTATAAAGATGAATTTCATTTCTAACCTTTTCACTTACAAAAAGTTAAACTCTTTATTTGCTTACGTGCATATTTTGACATGATACCTAATAATACCTACCTGTCAACATTGGGATGTAAAAATACGAGATACCCCAATCCCCCCCCCCCCAAAGTTTCATTGTATGTAAGTCTAGTTAAAGCCTCTACAAATATGGTAAGGTAATTAGCTTCAAGTGCAGGGCGGTGGTGCAGTGGCTAGCACTGTCACCTCACAACAAGAAGGTCGCTGGTTCGAGCCTCGCCTGGGTCAGTTGGCATTTCTGTGTGGAGTTTGCATGTTCTCCCCGTGATCTTGTTGGTTTCCTCCGGGTGCCATATTAATTTTCTTTTCGTCTTAGTCCCTTTATTAATCAGGGTCACCACATAGGAATGAACCACCAACTTATCCAGCATATGTTTTACGCAGCGGATGCCCTTCCAGCTGCAACCCATCACTGGGAAACATCTATACACTCTCATTCACACACATACACTACGGCAATTTAGCTTACCCAATTCACCTATAGCGCATGTCTTTGGACTTGTGTGGAAAACCGAAGCACCCTTTCCTGAAGATAAATACCAAAAAATAACGCAACTGGAATAACTACAGCAGTCGCGATCGTCGATCTCATATGAAGCAAGAGACCGCGATGACATATGATGACGTGTGCAGGTGTTCTATACAAAAATAGAATTGGGATTGGGCCTAAGAATCCACAGATCTATAATGAAAGCATTCGATTACTTTCGTAACTGTTTGTGCTCAAAACTATTTGTTTAAAAAAAAACACGCAAGGACGGACATGTTTACATATTAATAAGTGTATTTGTCTGTTTACAAACACACCCAAATCTAAAAGCGTCCACTTTCGCTCCTCTTCAAATCGGGTGTACAGAAGCTAATCTGGGAACAGTGTCTTTATCACTACGAAGTGCGTCCTTCAGTCAGCATTGATACATGACTGGACTGATTCAGAGATTGCATATGGCGACGGTCGACGCATAGCTTTAATGAAAATGAAGTGAATGCGGCCGTTTTAATATTAATTTCAACGTGCTTTCAACCCGAAATAAAGCATAAGCATAATTTTCTTGAACAGATTTTGCAATTATGACATTTGAGATCGGCTCTTTGATGCTACTTTCACTTTTCATAGAGAGATTAAAAATATGGGAAAATATTTAAACTGGATGATCGCGGGATAGAATGGTAAAATACGGGAGAATCCCGGCAAAAAACAGGAGGGTTGACAGGTATGTTATAATATCATGATGTTTTTCTGGAAAAAATGAAACAAATAAATAAAGCCTCATTTATAACCGTTGCGTACGCACAAAACAGTGATTTATAAACAAAAACGTGACGAGAAAATGTGAACCATTTTAGAGACTAAGCAGTTTTGGAGGCACCAAGGGTGAGATGAGAGACTGACAGCAGATAAAAGAAGTATAACATTCATTCATTCATTTTCCTCCGGCTTAGTCCCTTTATTCATCAGTGGTCGCCACAACGGAATGAACCACCAACTTATCCAGCATATGTTTTACACGGATGCCCTTCCAGCTGCAACCCAGTACTGGGAAACATCCATACACACTCATTCACACACTCATACACTATTTTAGTTTATTCATTTCACCTATAGCGCATGTCTTTGGACTGTGGGGGAAACCGGCGCACCCGGAGGAAACCCACACGAACACGGGGAGAACATGCAAACTCCACACAGAAATGCCAACTGACCCAGCCGAGACTCGAACCAGCAACCCTCTTGCTGTGAGGCGACAGTGCTAACCACTGAGCCACATGTCGTCCAAAATATAACATATTTTACTTAAATATTGACATAATTGAACCTGTTGCTCATAGATCCACTTACTCATAAATACCATGTACAAACCACTTTAAATCATTATTATCAGTGGTTGTTGTTTTTTTCATATTAATGAACATAGATGCATGTAATTACTTTTAATTTAAGTTTTTCTAATGTTGTAGGCAATTTATGATGGTGTATGTGATGTCCAGTTTAAATTACATAGAGATATATGTGCTGCAACAAATAAAAAATATATTAAATTAAAAAAATAAATAAATTGTAACTTGTCCTTTCTGTTAAACAGCACTTGGGAAATATTTTTTAAAAAGAATTTAAATTTCACAGGAGGGCTAAAGATTTTGAATTCAACTGAAGTTTCAGTTTTATTGTGACCTGCGTTGAAGAAAAAAAAAGTTGAAGCCTGCTAGTTTTAATAAAAACCTACCTTTGGGACACACAAAAGTGCACAAAGTTAAAGAAACACCCATACATCAAAGTACTATGGTATTACCAGCATAATCTGTCTCAGACTGAGATCAGACGCCTGACTCATCTCTGATATAAAACACCCACTGTTAACACTCACT
Organism: Danio jaintianensis; assembly: GCA_903798115.1. NCBI lineage: Eukaryota > Metazoa > Chordata > Actinopteri > Cypriniformes > Danionidae > Danio > Danio jaintianensis. The sequence goes on along the minus strand of CAIGQV010019070.1, from coordinate 28,195,987 downwards.
CACTCACTCACTCACTCACTCACTCATTCATTCATTCCCCGTGGAGACAGTAATGTCCCGCTCTGCATTCATCCTGCTCAATAGCAGATTTCACCCAGAAAACATATTCTATTACAGCAGAAGAAAGAATGTCCGATGCAATTTCATGTCGACCTGAAAGACTTTTAACCAAGTCTCTGCTCTCTCCGTATACATGTGCTTGAGCATGCATTTTTTTCTTTTGTGTTTTGTTTAGTTTTTTGTTTAGTTTTTCATTGTTTTTGTTTGTTTTGTTTTGTTTTGTTTTTATTGTTTTTGTTTGTTTTGTTTTGTTTAGTTTTTATTGTTCTTGTTTTGTTTAGTTTTTTGTCAACATCACCTCATTGCCTCTTCAGAAACAACTCATTACTGTAGTGTGTTATTGTTATTTTTAAGCAGTAGTCTTACACAATTGTTAATATTTTTTTTTTTTAGGTTTTATTTTGTTTAGTTTCATTGTCGTAAAAAAAACTTATTTTTTTATTTTATTTATTTTTGTTGTTGTTGATGTGTCAACATCACCTCATTCCCTCTCCAGAGACTAATACCATAGTGTTTTATTGTTATTTTTAAATATTAGTCTTTTATAATTGTTAATATTATTTTTTTACGTTTTGTTTCATTTTCTTAAAAAATGTTTTGTATTTTGTTTTATTTTATTTTATTTATTCTTTTCTTTTCTTATTCTTTAGGCGTCAACATTACCTCATTTCCTCTTCAGAAACAACTCATACCATTGTTATTTTTAAATATTAGTCTTTTATAATTGTTAATATTATTTTTTTAACGTTTTGTTTTGTTTCGTTTCATTTTCATGCGAACACAGGGAGAACATGCTTTTTAAAATTGTATTTTATTTTATTTTATTTTGTCAACATCACTTCATTCCCTCTTCAAAAACAACTCATACTGTAGTGTTTTATTGTTATTTTTTAAAAATTAGCCTTTTAAAATTATTAACATTTTTTAAGCTCCAAATGTGTGTGTATGAATGTTGTATCGAACACCTGATTGAACGTATGAGGAAGCTGATGGCTGAGCAGCGGATTGTTGTGTTTTTTCCCCAGAGTGCTTTGCTGCAGCTGTGTTTAAAATGAACGGAAATCAAAGGAAACAAAGGCAAAGCTGAGCAACAGAGAGCCGTCTTCATTGCATTTTCAATAAACAATTCAATAACGTTTCATTAAACCCCTGAATGCACCAGAACAGCATGTTATTTGTTCAATTGAAGCTTACAAAGTAAGGCTGCCAAGATCGATGGAGAAGACTGACAGTATTAATGATAAACATAAATATCATTTCTTTAAAAAAAAATAAAGAAAATAAAGAAAGAAGGCAAACTGATCAATGAGTGTGTTCAGAGAAGTGGGCCACAGGCCATCCAATCAACATGTATTGATTTTGATGTATGGCTCCACCCACTGCTCTGCTTATTAAGTGTCAGATATGTTCTGATTAGGTGTTACTGAAAAAAAACACTTGATAAAATGTTATGTTGAAAACAAAACCCAAATTAATATGTTAAAGAAAAATAAATTATACATAATATTATATTTTATATATTATATACAATTTTTATAAATCTCAAAAAAACATTTTTTTTTTTGCAATAACTCGTTTGAGTTTAAATGTATTATCTTTCTATTTCTAAAGGCATTAGGTGACCAAAGTCTTATTATTTTTAATGGATATAAACGGTTTTGTTTAAATCCACCAAAATTGATTATTGATATTTAAATATTCAATATTCAAAAATGAATATTGCGATATGCATGCAGTTTTAGAAGACGGTTTGAATAATGCTATTTGACGGTTTTCTGGACAGTATTCAGGTACAGAAATTTAATAATTACAATGCAAAAAATGATTTTCTCACTTTGCTTTGTCTCGTTACTAATCCAAATATCTAAAACTTCTTAGATCAAGTAAAAATATTGTTTTTTTTTCACCTTCAGAAGAAACAAGTCAAAATTTTTTTGAGTTTTTGAGAGTTTTTCCTTAAAGCAAGCACAAACTATCTGCCAATGGGCAAATTTAAATAATCATATTTTCACTTGTAAAATGTGGATATTTGAACTAGAAAAAAGACAAAAATTCTAAATAAAGAAAACTTTTTTGTGTGTGTGCATAAATCGTATTAATAATTAAATACAATTAATCTTTGTTACACTTACAAACCTCATAACTTTTCGTGGCCAAATGTTTTAAACTCTCTTGAAATGCACACAGGCCGTAAAAATATATGCAAATGATTAACTTTCACACTATTATGGTTAACACTATTATGGCAGCAACTCTCAAAACCACATGTGTTCTGTGGCTCCTGGTCAACTATAATTCAGACTCAACATTGCATATCTTGCAA